>SJYX01015338.1:459018-511838 GCA_006410675.1 Oreotragus oreotragus | reverse complement strand
AGCGTCTTTTAATTTCATGGCTGCCGTCACCATCTGCAGTGATTTTGGAGCCCAGAAAAATGAAGTTAGCCAGTTTCCCCATCTGTTTGCCATGAAGTGATGGGACCAGATGCCATGATCTTAGTTTTCTGAATGTTGAGTTTTAAGTCAACTTTTTCACTTTCCTCTTTCACCTTCATCAAGAGACTCTTTAGTTCTTCACTTTCTGCCACAAGGGTGGTGTCATCTGCATATCTGAGGTTATTGATATTTCTCCCAGCAATCTTGAATCCAGCTTGTGCTTCTTCCAGCCCAGTGTTTCTCATGATGTACTCTGCATATAATTTAAATAAGCAGGGTAACAATATACAGCCTTGACGTACTCCTTTTCCTATTTGGAATCAGTCTGTTGTTCCATGTCCCAACTGTTGCTTCCTGACCTATATACAGGTTTCTTAAGAGGCAGGTCAGGTTGTCTGATATTCCCATCTCTCAGAATTTTCCTCTGGCAGAAACTCTGCTGACTCTTTGGGACTCTTGGAGTTTAAAGGCTGGCCTCTTCCCTTGGCGGGGAGGCCTTGGTGGTAAACCATTTGGGGTCAGTTTTAGCCCCTGTGGCTCAGCATCAGCCTGTCTTCCCACTCCCAATCCCAAGTTGCTCACTGTGCCAGTGTTTTCTGGAGCTGCCTGTTAGTATCAGATTGAGCCCTTAAAGGGCCTTGTCCTCCAAATACTGGGATTTTTGATTGGCAGTTGCTGCTTCTGATGGCAGAGGTGTAACCAGATGGATACCTGCCAGCGGAATTTGAAAGACCAGTGCTTATTTCTTTTTCCCCTGCATTTTTTCCTTTTTTAGCCTTTTGAGAGCTAGAGATTTAAGAATTATGACTTCAAAAAGCACTGCATGCTCAGGAATTTAGTAAGTCAACATGTTGACAAAAACACATTTGGAAAAAGAACTGAGACCTGAAGACCTCAGGAGGCAGATCAGTTCAGTCGCTCAGTCGTGTCCGACTCTTTGCGACTCCATGAATTGCAGCACGCCAGGCCTCCCTGTTCATCACCATCTCTCGGAGTTCACTCAGACACGTCCATCGAGTCTGTGATGCCATCCAGCCATCTCATCCTCTGTTGTCCCCTTCTCCTCCGGCCCCCAATCCCTCCCAGCATCAGAGTCTTTTCCAATGAGTCAACTCTTCACATGAGGTGGCCAAAGTATTGGAGTTTCAGCTTTAGCGTCATTCCTTCCAAAGAAATCCCAGGGTTGATGTTCAGAATGGACTGGTTGGATCTCCTTGCAGACCAAGGGACTCTCAAGAGTCTTCTCCAACACCACAGTTCAAAACCATCAATTCTTTGGCGCTCAGCATACCCACAACTAAAAATTCCCATACAAAAATAGTGTGGAAAGTGTGGTCCATTAAAGGAAAAAAAGTAGGAAACCATCCTTCAGGAAGACCAGATGGCAGAGTTATTAGAGAAAGATTGTAAAACAGCTGCTTTAAAGTTGTTCAAGATACAGGAAGATGGAAACAGAAAAAACAATGCATGAACAAAATAGGAATATCAATAAAGTTTAATATATGGTAGCTTTGCTCTGTACCTGTTGTCAGTGCTTTGTCCAGAATCTAAATGTAAGACACCACTGCACACACAGCAAGCAGTAGCCATTGTAGTTACCAAGTTTTTTGTAAGCTAAAAGACTGGAAATAATATAAATGGATTTTGAATGCATTTACCATGCTTAAGCTACCATAGGACTTTTCACCTTACTGTATTGAAGTTATAACAAATTAGACAACAGTATCAAAATGTGGTAATTTGTTAGATCAAGTTAACATTTGCTACAGTTTTGCCTGAAATTAATAGCATTCAAGGATAATAAAGCAGTCTTAAGGTCTCAAATGTGAAAAGTCTGTGGCATTAGTCCAGGTACAGTTCAAATAATAATATATACACATTCCATAACCCAAATCTGTTTAACATGAATATTAACCTGTTTTTGGTTAATTTTCCTACAATATGGCCTGACTGCACACAAGTCCTCCAGAAGACATTTCACATACGGTGTCACTGGGGCTGCCATGGGAGGAGGGGTGCCAAAGGCATTTTTTGGGTAGAACCTAAGAATGCTGCTATACAAGGCAAAGGATGAACCTTCAAAAAGAATTATCCAGCCTAAACTGCAGTGCCACAGTTAAAAGATTCTGTTGTTGAGTGTGACTCAACTGACCCAAGTTCCATTTTACAAATAGTCTGTATTCCTAGTAATTCTTAAAACAAGACTTTACTAATTGGCATGGACTATTTAAATGACTTCACCCAGCCAATGTCCCTGCCAAAATCAATATTAGACTTTTAAGTATCAAAAATACTTCCAGAATGATTAAACCACAAAATTAATTTTCAATGACAAAAATCATGTCATTTAATTTCCTTGAACTGCTCTACTGTATTTTATCTCTTAACATGGAAAGTTAAACTGCAATGTTTTGAAGTAGATAAGCAAATAGCTTCCATTCCACATTTTTCTGGACCATGATAAAAATTTAAAGATATGTCAAGCACCTGGCAGATAGTAAAGTGCTATACAAGTCTTCTGAAAATGTTTATCATAACATAAAAAATGAACTCCACTTGTTTAAATGTGTCATAATCATTTGTTTAGACAGGTTAAGTTTATTTTGCTCTCTTTGTATAATAATCTCAAAATTTTTTTTGCAAATTGCAGCACATATATATGGGATGTATAACATAAAATCAAGAATTCTTTTCTATACAAATTCTGGTTGTAAAGTATCAGTATTTCCAAGGAGAGTTCTAGTGGGGAACCAGATTTTTTTCAAGTTCATTTTAAGTTTACTAACTAGAGANGTTTATTTTGCTCTCTTTGTATAATAATCTCAAAATTTTTTTTGCAAATTGCAGCACATATATATGGGATGTATAACATAAAATCAAGAATTCTTTTCTATACAAATTCTGGTTGTAAAGTATCAGTATTTCCAAGGAGAGTTCTAGTGGGGAACCAGATTTTTTTCAAGTTCATTTTAAGTTTACTAACTAGAGAAATTCTTCAGTACTTTAGTAACCATTCATCTCCACTTTTACATTCGGTGTATTTTCTCATGGTCAACAAACAGACTCAAACGATTTAAGTTATCCCACCACTTAAACAGAAAAGTATCTGCAATAATTTGAAACCATGGGGTTATCTTAATTTCACCACGGGCAGCCTTCTCTAGAAGTTCTTCTAATTCTTCCTTTGTTACATAGCAATAGCTTTTAATCTCATTGGGGTCTGGATTCAAGGTCACGTTCTTCTTCACCAATAAAATGTAGTCAATTTCATGTTCTCCCCAGATACTATCAGATTGAGCCTTGTAGTGAATTCGTGTTAGATAATTAATTTCCTCTGGAGGAACCTAGGGTAAAAAAAAAAAGAAAAACCTCCAAAACATCAACAAAAAAATAATCTAAATCAACCTACTACATTTCAGTAATACCTTAACAGAACTAGTTTTAGAATGATAGTTTTTGAAACGTCAATTTCCTATTAATACAAGGAATACATAAAGTATATATACTGTGAAACTGAAAGTCTTTCAGTCGTGTCTGACTCTTTGCAACCCCATGGACTACTATACAATCCATTTAATTCTCCAGATCAGAATACTGGAGTGGTTAGCTGTTCCCTTCTCCAAGGGATCTTCCCAACCCAGAGACTGAATCCAGGTCTCCCTCATTGCAGGCAGATTCTTTAAGAGGTGAGCCACCAGGGAAGCCCAAGAATACTGGAGTGTGTAGCCTATCCCTTCTCCAGGGGATCTTCCTGACCCAGGAAAATATGTATACTTGAAATAGTATTAAATAGTTGCAAGTCTGAAATTTTTCCCAAAGGACCAAAAATAAAAGATTTATTGAAAAATGTATATTAAAGAAAATAGGAGAGTCACGCAAACTAGAAGTGTGACATTCTCCCTCGTATCTTAATTCATAGCAGGAAAAAAAATTCCCATTTTAACTAGATAAGAGAGATACTTTAATTTATTCAGGTCTTATTGAAAGGGGACAATTCCAGGAACAAGAGGATAATTTCAATTCACCCAATCAGGTCTGTAGTTCACAAGAAAATACTCATCTTTGGTCAATTATAAAACAGTTAACTTTATATACTGGTTAATAGATCAACCCATTGTGGTAGAGTTAAGTATCTACAAGTATTATGAAGTCAAAATTTAACTCATTTAATGGGCGTTTTTTGGGCCTAAAAAAAACCAAGTGATACAAAGCAGAGAGCTACACTTGAATTTAAAGTTTTATTAAAAATTGTTTTAATGTATTCTAAATACATTTCAGCTGGTATGGTGGGTTACCTCTTCCATGGGAATTCCAAGTTCGGCCTTTAACCGCCTCTGTGCTGCTCTTCTTATTCCAATAGCATCATTTTCTTCCAGCTCACTCGGGTTGCTTAACGGGTGACTACAGCAAGTATTAGTAAAACACCCTGGAACATGTTAATGTCTATAAATATACAGAGATAAACTTTTCCTGAAAAATAGGTTAGGAAGATTAAGAAAACTAAGTTTAAAAAGTAACAAAAACATAAAATGATTCTGGAGAATTTTGTGAAAGACACAGGTAGATGTACATTTTTATGAATGCTTTCTTAACCCAAACGGTTAAATGGTCTTGTGTATGCTGCTGCTAAGTCACTTCAGTCGTGTCCGACTCTGTGTGACCCCATAGACGGCAGCCCACCNGAGCCTGGAGGACTACAGTCCTTGGGGTTGCAAAGTCGGACATGACTTAGTGACTAAACAAGAGCTAAAACCTCTTTGGAGAACCAAAACCTCTTTCATGTTTGTAGTTATTTGAAATGTGTGTGTTTGTGTAGAAATTGATGAGTGGGAAAAGATGACCAGTACATTGACTATTTGGTGAGGTGATCAACAAAAGCAGGCAAAGCCCAGAGTAGCACCAGGTGGTTCATTGGGTTGAGGGAGGGGTTCAAGGCTCAGGGACAGGCCGGGATGAGAATCTTGCAAGTTAGTAGTGAAGAAGACTGCTTATTTCTATTGAATATACAGACGCTGGACAAGCTGGTTATGTGGGGAGACTATCATTGAGGTGGAAGGAAGGTTAAATACTGCAATTTTCACACTTTGTGTAAGCAATTTGTAGACCCTTCGGAATGCATTAACTTCGAAGTTTACGTTTACCAGAGTATTTCTACTGATGACATTCTTAAGGGAGGAAAGAGAAGCTGCTATTTTACTTGCTTGATTGAAATATTTAGAGATAGTTTCGTTTTTTCTTGAGCTTTGTGAAAAAGGGTTTTGATATGTTTGTTCCTCTAAAAAAACATAACATAAACGGTGAGGTGGCTGGGATAAATTTCTGTGTTGAAAATCTTAATAACTGAGATACTTTATGAAGTTAGTCATTTAACGTGTGCTCGCTGAAAAGAGAATTATATATACCTTCCTATTTTTTTTAGCCTGGGAGTTGTTTTTTATTGAGTAAAACATACAGTAAATTCATACAGTGTGCTAGTTATAAATGTGCAGCTCTGTGGATTTTTACTTATATATACATCTTTGTATAAGCATAAACCAGATCAAGATAGGGAACAGCACCCCACAAGGCTCATTTTTGCCTCTTCCACCTGGGACCTTTATTTTTTAAAGTGAAGAATATAATTTCTGGTTAAGATTCCTTTAAGTCACTTTGATTTCTTAGACAACTTTTGTATATGGCAGTTAAATAGTTTCTAAATGCTTTATTAAAAAGTTATTGAAATACTCTTGAGTGGGATCATATGAATTGCTTAAAGAATTTATGTTCAAATATTTTAAATTAAAATATCAGTATCTTTTGTGTGTGTGTGTAAAATTCTGCCAACCATAGATTCTGCCATTGTTTTTCTTTATACTTTGTCTCAACTGTCTCTAATTTCTATAGCTCAAATTTTTCAGATCTAAATTTCATGAAAAAGGTTTGTTCCGTCATTTTCCATAAAAAATAATTTTTCGTGAGAGACAGTTTTATCCTGTGTTACCTATATATACCAGTAATACATTTTCCCCACCTCTTCTGCAGAAGAGCAGTTAAAAATGGTAAGGTATTGGACTTAGAGGCATGATGGGGTCAAAGAACTTGTCTTTACTGTCACTGTAGACTTTTCCCAGTTTTATACACATTCTGTAGTTCTCTTTTCATCTCTAAACCTGTACACCCCTGCCTCCTTGTATTTTGACATTCAAAGGCATTGCAAAAACATAATACATTCAGTATTAGGTCCTGATTTCTCCATATCTGCTGTCTCTTCTTGGTAATCTGACCTCTGTTTCACCTACCTGCTGCCTCAGAAAGGGGCTCTCCTTGTCACCTCTCTCTTCTTCCCCCCACCCACCCCAATCCATTCATCCTCCTCTAAGCTTAACTGTTCTAATCTATTACCTCGACTGTTTCAGTAACTGCCTAATTGGCTTCTCCATTCTTGATCGTCTTACCTTTTAGTGTATTTTTCACATAGCAACCAGTCTACTGTTGCTTATTTGCTTAAAAAGTTTTAAGTGACTTTCCTTTTATTTTAGAATAAACCGTAAACAAAAGATTAGATTCTAAGCCTATCTCTCCATTTACCTTGCACTGTTTTGTCCATTGTTTGCTGTATTACAGATGTAGTATTTGTTTTTTAATATCTGGGCATTTTCACATGCTATTCTTATCCTTGAAATATCTGCTCCCTTTTCTGTTTTCCATGTAGTTAACTCTTAGGAATTCTTCAGTCTCAATTTGGATGCCGGCCTCTCAGAATGATCTTTGTAACTCTTTCGCTAATAGCTGGTCTCATAATATTTGCACATGTCTTTTGTAGCCCTCCTCACAATTTATAACTTCTGTAATAAGTTATGAGATTGTGTGTATAATATCTGTCTTCCAACTCAACTCTTAAGCATTCTGAGAAGGTAGGAGCCAAGCCTGTTTTGTTCACTACAGCATTCCCCGTTCTCAGCCCATCCAGATGAGAAGAATACTGGTGAGTGACTTAATGAAGTAGTGCTATTATTATTCCTGCTTTAAAGATACAGAGTTAAGCCTTCAGAAGGTGGTTAAGTAACCTGACCAGGGTTACACAGTCTGTCAGTGTTAGATGGAGTGTTCATCCACCCATCAGATATTTGAGGATATGTTTATGTCAGGCCTAACAAATACAGTAGTGGCCCCAATTTACTGTGTCCCAGTCCTCACTGTGTTGATTGTGTAGTGGGGGAAATGCTTATTTAGTGAGCAAATCATAGATAGGATGTAAATACAAGCATGGCGAGAGTCATGAGGTGCTGTGTGGCTAGTGGTCTTCAAGGGAGGGTGTCCTAGGAAGTGACAATCAAGCTGAGGTTTCATGATGGAAGAGAGCCAGCCCTTTGAGGAGTTGGTGGGGACTTAGGTTTGTATGACTGTCAAACTCATGTGAGTGAAACAAGGTGTGATGGATAACACAGGTTCTCATTGTCCTGTCGGTAGGTGAAGCCTCTGCCCTCTGCTTGAATGGGGGTTGGCCTTGTGGCTGGCTTTGACAGATGGAGTATCCAAAAAAGCAAGGAGAATGGAAGATATATTTTTTTTAATGAGAATTATAGAGATTAAAAATATTTTATTAAGTGTCCTTTTTAAAAAACATTTGAGAGTTAAATTTTGTCTATATCAGTTCAGTTGCTCAGTTGTGTCCGACTCTTCGCAACCCCATGAATCGCGGCACGCCAGGCCTCCCTGTCCATCACCAACTCCCTGAGTTCACTCAAACTCTCATCCATCGAGTCGATGATGCCATCCAGCCATCTCATCCTCTGTTGTCCCCTTCTCCTCCTGCCCCCAATCTCTCCCAGCATCAGTCTTTTCCAGTGAGTCAACTCATCGCATGAAGTGGCCAAAGTCCTGGAGTTTGAGCTTTAGCATCACTCCTTCCAAAGAACACCCAGGACTGATCTCCTTTTTGCTGATAATTAAAATTATCAGCAAAAAGTGATAATTTTAATAAATTAGTGAATTTCAAATTTTAAAACCTAAACACAAAGAACTAATTGACCAACTTTAACGTACTTATTTTTTGTTATCTTTTGTACAAGGCCTACACATGTTCAATTGGAGAGTCAAAAGATCTCTGGCTTTAGAGCAACTTTTCCTGTTGCTCCCACTAAGTACAGCTAAAAATAGTGAACATTAAATACAAAACAAATAAACAAAAAAACAAATATGAGACTGAAAAATGGCAAGAAGAAAGAAAACTGTAGGTGTATAGGGACCTGAGAACTGGCTCAGGGCTAAGTTCCTTGGGTTTTCCTCTTGCCCCATACATCTTAGCTTTGGGCCTTGAGCAGCCTCAACCCAGCAATGCCAAAGGGCTCAGCAGGCCCTGAGAAAGCTGGCCTTTGACCAGAAGACCAGGAAAGGGACAGCCTGCCAGACAGGACATGCTTAGAAAACATTGCGGCCCCACCTTGTGCTGAGTGTCCCAGGTGGGGTAGGAAATCTAGTCTCTGACCCCTGACAAGCCTTGTGGGGACAACACTGTGCCGGGTGGGATCAGAGAGGCCTGGTGAGAAGCTGGGTTCTCATCTCTGTTGTGCAGTAACAAAGAACACTCTCTTCTTTCCCGTTGGAATGGCCTCAGAAGAAACCTAGCAAAAGTTCAGGGATTTTACCACCACCTGTGGTGATGAAGCTTGGAACAGCACAGTAACAAGGAGCCCTAGGTTCAGCTCAGTGGTGTGAATAGAGGCCAAAAGAGCTTCACCTGGCATTGGCAAGGGGTACTTCCTCCTGGGTCAGAGGAGGTGGAACGGGGAGCACTTGCTTCCATCCCCACTTTCTATATCCACGTGGCAGAAACAAGGCCATACCCTTGTTTGCTGGCTGGGCCAGTATCAGAAGAGGCCTGCTGGAAGACTTAGATCAGGTCTCATGTCTGATAACAACACCCAGCATCCTGAGGCTTCTCACACTGAGGGGGAAAATGTCAGCTTGAATCAGAAAAGGTAGCTAACAGCCACACAGGACCGATGCAGATATTAGAATTGTTTGACAGGATTTTAAAGCAGTCTTGATAAAATTTTCAGTGAGGAGATACTAACACTTGAAGCAAATGAAAAATAGAAAATCTCAGGAAGGAAATATGGCATGTAAAGAAGAAACAAATGGAAATTTTAGAATTGAGGAGTACAATAGTGAGCTTGTGGAATCCATGAACTTGATGATAAAATAATGAAAATTACTCAGTCTGAACATTAGAGAGAAAATAGACTGGAAAAAAGTAAACTGAATCCCTGGTATCTGTGCCTTTAACAAGAGACCTGTCCTTCCCATCAGGAAGAGAGGAAAGAGACAGTGGGGCTGAAAATATGTTTGAAGAAGCACTGGCCAGGTATTTCCCAAGTTTGGCAAGCCATAAACCTATGTATTCAAAACATATGGTGAAACCCTGGCAAGATAAACTCAAAGAAATTTGCTAAGCTGCCTCATAGTCAGACTTCTGAAACTAAAGATGAAAAAGCAGTGGGAGAGAGAAATGTCCCTTTGTCTATAGTTGATTTCTCATCACAAACTGCTGAGGCCAGAAGGAAGTAGTATGTTTTTCAATTGCTGAAGGAAACGAACCATCAGATCAGAATTCTCTATCAAGTGAAAACATCATTCACATGATTTGTTACCAACAGAACTACCCTGAAATAATAGAGGAAGTTCAACAGAAAGGAAATGCTGTAGGAACACCAGGAAGGAAGAAGAAACAATGGAGAGAGTAAATGGATTGGTAAATTCAATAGACATTCCTTCTCTGACTTAGGTTTGAAAGTTGAAGCACAGCTGTCTGATGTGATTCTCAGTGTGTTTGGAGGAAACATTTAAGATGATTATGTTGTCAGTGGGGAGGGCAGAGGGACGTGGAAGAAGTAAGACTTCAGTACTCACCAGGAACTGCTAGAACGGTGGTGGTCAGCAGACTGATAAGCTGTGAAAAGATAATGAAAACTTAGCAGCCACTAAGAAAAGTTATACAAAAGAAACTCAAAAACAAGAGAAATCAGAATGAAATTCCAAAAAAAGTTCAAATAACCTACAAGAATGCAGAAAAAAGAAACAAAATGAGAAAACAAACATAAAGTATGCACCATGCTCAAGTAGGATTTACTCCATGGATGAAAGTTTAGATCAGTACTGAAAATCAACAGTGTAATTGACCTGTTAGGGGCTTAGAACAAAGCAACGTGCTCATATTAAGTGACTCAAGAAAAAACATGACACAGTTGACACTCACTCGTGAAACTCAGAACGTGAACAGTTGGGGGGACTTTTCAACTTGATAAAACGATGTGTTTACCCAAAACCTACAGGTAATATACTTAATAGTGAAAACTGAGTATTTTTACCTCAAGATCCGAATAAAGAAAGGATGTTTGCTGTTACTTCTAATTCAACATAGCATTGGAATTTCTAGCCAAATCAATAAGATAAGAAAAGGAAATAAAGGCATACAGATCAGAAAGGAAGAAGTTGTCCTTTTTTACATGACACAGTAGTCCACATAGGAGATGCTAAATAATCTACAGAAAAATCTTGACCTAGTAAATGAGTTCAACAAGAGCATAGGATACAAGCTTATTACACACAAATCAGTTGTATTTTTGTATACCAGCAATTTAAAATTGTACAAAAATATAATCTTCAGGGTTATTAGTATATATAGAACTTTTATGCGAAAACCACAAGCTGAGGAAGGAAATCAAAGATGATATGAAACAGATCCTCTGTGTCCATAGATTGGAAGTCTCTACATAATAGCATGCCAGTTCTCTCCAGATATGTCGACAAATTAAACGCAGTTCTTATCAAAGTTCCATTAGGAGTTTTGCAGATACGGATAAGAGTATTCTAAATTTCTGTGGAAAGGCAAAGGAAGTAGGATGGCTAAAACGTTGTGAAAAAGATGTGGTAAAAATCACAAGACGTCTGATTTCAAGATAACACAGAACAGTGGGACAGAATAGAGAACCAAGAAATAATCCCATAGAAATTCAGCCAGTTGATTTTTGAGCAAGATGCCAAACTTGCTCAATTTGTAGGATAGATTGTCTTTAGCATATAGTGCTAGAATAACAGGATACAGCCAGAAAAAAACCCCCAAAACCTTGATCTAAACTTCACACTTTATTAAAAACAGTCCCAGAATAGCTTGTAAATTTAAATGTAACTGATAAAGCTAAAATTTTAAAAAATATGTTTGAAGAAGCACTGGCCAGGTATTTCCCAAGTTTGGCAAGCCATAAACCTATGTATTCAAAACATATGGTGAAACCCTGGCAAGATAAACTCAAAGAAATTTGCTAAGCTGCCTCATAGTCAGACTTCTGAAACTAAAGATGAAAAAGCAGTGGGAGAGAGAAATGTCCCTTTGTCTATAGTTGATTTCTCATCACAAACTGCTGAGGCCAGAAGGAAGTAGTATGTTTTTCAATTGCTGAAGGAAACGAACCATCAGATCAGAATTCTCTATCAAGTGAAAACATCATTCACATGATTTGTTACCAACAGAACTACCCTGAAATAATAGAGGAAGTTCAACAGAAAGGAAATGCTGTAGGAACACCAGGAAGGAAGAAGAAACAATGGAGAGAGTAAATGGATTGGTAAATTCAATAGACATTCCTTCTCTGACTTAGGTTTGAAAGTTGAAGCACAGCTGTCTGATGTGATTCTCAGTGTGTTTGGAGGAAACATTTAAGATGATTATGTTGTCAGTGGGGAGGGCAGAGGGACGTGGAAGAAGTAAGACTTCAGTACTCACCAGGAACTGGTAGAACGGTGGTGGTCAGCAGACTGATAAGCTGTGAAAAGATAATGAAAACTTAGCAGCCACTAAGAAAAGTTATACAAAAGAAACTCAAAAACAAGAGAAATCAGAATGAAATTCCAAAAAAAGTTCAAATAACCTACAAGAATGCAGAAAAAAGAAACAAAATGAGAAAACAAACATAAAGTATGCACCATGCTCAAGTAGGATTTACTCCATGGATGAAAGTTTAGATCAGTACTGAAAATCAACAGTGTAATTGACCTGTTAGGGGCTTAGAACAAAGCAACGTGCTCATATTAAGTGACTCAAGAAAAAACATGACACAGTTGACACTCACTCATGAAACTCAGAACGTGAACAGTTGGGGGGACTTTTCAACTTGATAAAACGATGTGTTTACCCAAAACCTACAGGTAATATACTTAATAGTGAAAACTGAGTATTTTTACCTCAAGATCCGAATAAAGAAAGGATGTTTGCTGTTACTTCTAATTCAACATAGCATTGGAATTTCTAGCCAAATCAATAAGATAAGAAAAGGAAATAAAGGCATACAGATCAGAAAGGAAGAAGTTGTCCTTTTTTACATGACACAGTAGTCCACATAGGAGATGCTAAATAATCTACAGAAAAATCTTGACCTAGTAAATGAGTTCAACAAGAGCATAGGATACAAGCTTATTACACACAAATCAGTTGTATTTTTGTATACCAGCAATTTAAAATTGTACAAAAATATAATCTTCAGGGTTATTAGTATATATAGAACTTTTATGCGAAAACCACAAGCTGAGGAAGGAAATCAAAGATGATATGAAACAGATCCTCTGTGTCCATAGATTGGAAGTCTCTACATAATAGCATGCCAGTTCTCTCCAGATATGTCGACAAATTAAACGCAGTTCTTATCAAAGTTCCATTAGGAGTTTTGCAGATACGGATAAGAGTATTCTAAATTTCTGTGGAAAGGCAAAGGAAGTAGGATGGCTAAAACGTTGTGAAAAAGATGTGGTAAAAATCACAAGATGTCTGATTTCAAGATAACACAGAACAGTGGGACAGAATAGAGAACCAAGAAATAATCCCATAGAAATTCAGCCAGTTGATTTTTGAGCAAGATGCCAAACTTGCTCAATTTGTAGGATAGATTGTCTTTAGCATATAGTGCTAGAATAACAGGATACAGCCAGAAAAAAACCCCCAAAACCTTGATCTAAACTTCACACTTTATTAAAAACAGTCCCAGAATAGCTTGTAAATTTAAATGTAACTGATAAAGCTAAAATTTTAAGAAGAAAACAGAAAAATTTGGGAATTGGTGAAAAGTTCTTAGACATGACTCTCAAAGTATGAGTCTTAAAAGTAATGGATGAGTTAGGACTTGATCAAAATTTAGAAGTTTTGGCAGAGTGGATTGTGTGTGAATTATATCTCAAACATTAAAAAAAACCTTGTTCTTTGTTTTTATTTTCCTGTAAACATACAGCAGTCAGAAGAAGTAGAAACTTCAGTTCAGTTCAGTCACTCAGTCGTGTATGACTTTTTGCGACCCCATGAACCGCAGCACGCCAGGCCTCCCTGTCCATCACCAACTCCCAGAGTTTACCCAAACTCATGTCCATTGAGTCGGTGATGCCATCCAACCATCTCATCCTCTGTCGTCCCCTTCTCCTCCTGCCCTCAGTCTTCCTCAGCATCAGGGTCTTTTTTAAGTGAGTCAGCTCTTTACATCAGGTGGCCAAAGTATTGGAGTTTCAGCAAAAACTTATGATATTGTCATAGTAGCTTTATTTGTAATAGTAAACAACTGGAAAAGGCCAGAATTCTTTGCAGTAGGTGCATGGTTAAGACAGCTGTGCTGCATCCACAGGGGAGCAGTGCCAGCAGTCCACAGGAGGTGGCTGTGGTCCATTGGCGGAGGCAGGCCGAGAGCCCCAAGCTCAGGATCCCCAGAGGACACGCACTCTGCCACAGCAGAGTGTGGAGTGGAGGGCTATGGGCTGGCTCCAGAGAGCCATTTTACAGTGAGGACCTACAGATACTGTCGGTTGTTGAAGAAGGAAGAAATATAAATATATGCTTAAAATTAGTTGCATTCACAAAGGTATGCTGGGAGAAGGAGGGACCAGTGAGAGCAGAAAATGAGGAAGTGATATCCAAAACATCAATCTGCAGTTGAAGGAGGAGTGTGTCCTGTGTAAATATACTGCTTAGAGTCATATTAACTAAGTGATGTGATTTTATTGAGAAGAGTTGTTGATGGTAGCAGGAAATGAATAATGTCCAAAATGGGGAAGGGAAAATGTGTTATGTGGATATTGGAATGCCATGCAGGATTTTGTGTGCTGTACGACGGTGGCCCTCACCGCAGGTGAGCCCGGCGAACTGGCTGGTTCCCAGTGAGTGGTGTTGTGAGTGAGAAGGAAACTGGAGCTTACAAACGCTGACAGACCTCATTTGGGTTTTTTACTTGACTCAGATGAGAGTATTTTAAACATGGGTTAAATAAAGCATTAAAATTTTATTTGTCCTTACCTTTTTAACGTGCTTGCTAGAAAATCTACAGTTGCTTTTGGGGCTTGCATCGGATTTCTCTAGGAGGGCATAGCTCTGGAATCTAGCTGGAAAATGTGGTTAGAATTGGTTCCCCAGGGGAGTCGGGGAGTCTGCAGAGAGTGGGCTAAGGGAGAGTTCTCTATTTTAAACCCTTCTCTGCTGTTGATTTTTTAAAAGGGTGTTCATGAAATTTGATAAAAAAGTTACCTCTTTAACGAAGGCTGTGGTCTCTACCTTGCTGCTGCTGCTAAGTCACTTCAGTCGTGTCCGACTCTGTGACCCCATAGACGGCAGCCCACCAGTCTCCCCCATCCCTGGGATTCTCCAGGCAAGAATACTGGAGTGGGTTGCCATTTCCTTCTCCAATGCATGAAAGTGAAGAGTGAAAGTGAAGTTGCTCAGTCTGTCCGACTGTTAGCGACCCCATGGACTGCAGCCCACCAGGCTACTCCGTCCATTGGATTTTCCAGGCAAGAGTACTGGGGTGGGGTGCCATTGCCTTCCCCGGTCTCTACCTTAAAACATGTGAATGTATCACATTCTAATTTACATAGTAAAGTTAATAAGGAAATTTGTAGTGAGCAGTTTCATTCCTATCCCCTGTTTTTCCTTCATTTCAGTTTGCCATATCAGAAATACAGTACTTGTTTTTCCTGCTCGTTTAGCATCTTGCAGGAGTGACCAGGACCTCATCTTCCAGAAGTAATGCCCACAGAAAGCGGGAGTTGTTCAGCTGCTCGCCAAGCAAAACAGAAGCGCAAATCTCACAGCCTTTCCATACGGAGAACTAACAGCTCAGAGCAGGAGAGGACGGGCCTGCCCAGAGACATGTTAGAGGGACAGGTGAGTGTCTGGTGAAGATGTGAATTGTGTTGGCAGTGTTCAAAAAATATCCCAGGGTATACAGATCTCCAAAGTGGAGGGAAAGTGTGGGTTACCAAAACAAGCAGGTCCCCCACAGACCAGTGAAAATGACAGTCAAGTGCAACAGCCTGCAGAGGCAGGATTCCGTTTCTAGGTTAGTGTGTTACATATTGTAATAAATGGGTGTGATCGTCTGGGCTACTTTTTATTCTTTGCACAGGCAGATTGACAGTGTACTTTTAGGTTTCTGTCTCAGAGCCTCAGGAGGAGAGCAGAATCAGGTATAATGATCTTTGTTCTCTGAGGAGTTCTTGGAATCTGATCTTTCAGTAACTTTTCTTGGCTTTATCCTGTGTCTGCTATGTGAGTATATCTGCTGCTTATTACATTATATGTCTTTCTGATAATTCGATGCCCCCTTTATTAAGTGATCTAGTATTTTATAGACAAAAATAAGTTTGCTTCTTCTTTTTCTAGTTCTTCTATAATGAGTAAAACTTTAGGTTTTTAAAAGAACATTGTTGTTAAGTCTAAATAAAAGCATGCTGCTGCTGCTGCTGCTGCTAAGTCGCTTCAGTCATGTCCGACTCTGTGCGACCCCATAGACAGCAGCCCACCAGGCTCCCCCGTCCCTGGGATTCTCTAGGCAAGAACACTGAAGTGGGTTGCCATTTCCTTCTCCAATGCATGGAAGTGAAAAGTGAAAGGGAAGTCATTCAATTGTGCCCAACTCTTAGCGACCCCGTGGACTGCAGCCTACCAGGCTCCTCCATCCATGAGATTTTCTAGGCAGGAGTACTGGAGTGGGTGCCATTGCCTTCTCCAAATAAAAGCATATGTTATAGTAAAATAAACTGTAGATATGTCTGCTATGTTTATATAGGCATAAGTATATATGCGTGTGTGTATGCTCAGTCATGTCCTACTCTGCGGCCCCATGGACTGTAGCCCACCAGGCTCCTCTGTCCATGGGATTTCCCAGCCAAGAATATTGGAGTGGGTTCCCAGTTTCTTCTCCAGGGAATCTTCCTGACCCAGGGATCAAACCCTGGCTTTCTTCTCTCCGTCCTGGAGGTGGATAGCTGGAGGTCAGGTGTGGGCAGGCTGGTCCTCTTGAGGCTTCCTTCCTGGATATGGACCCAATTTTCTTTGTCCTCGTCTCTTCTGACAAGGAATGCTGGAACCAGAGCTGTGCAATGAAACTTCTGTGGTGGAAGGTTCTAGATCTTTGCTACCTGTATGGGCGCCCAGAGCCATGTGTGACTGGTGGGACAGAGGAATTTAAAAATCGTGATTAACCTAGTTTTAAAGTTAGTCAGATGTGACCGTCAGCTCCCCCATTGGACAGTGCAGTTTGCCTAAGGGACTTTAAAACTGTTAGTCACTTCAGTTTCCAGCAGTGACCCTTTGTTGCCGCCCTGACGGCATCTTTGGGGCTAACTCCGTGTGAGGGGCCCGTGTTCTCAGGGCTTCCGTGCCATCCCCATTGTGATGTAGAGCCAGCTGCCTCTCGGGTACCCCTTTGTGAGGGTCATTCAGAACCCTGCAGGTGGGTTGGTGCCTGTGGGCAGACGGGCAGCTCCCTGGGTTGGTGGGGGCGCTTGGCCTGGTCCTGTGGCAGCAACGGCGGTGATGGCGTTGGATGTGGGCACCTGGCATGGTAGGTGTGGCGGACCTCAGGTGCGGGAGGATGATGCCTGGGGCATCTGAGTGGAGCCAAGGGTGATACTCTGGATGGGATTACAGGCTCAGCTGTCGGGCAGCTTTTATGGGAATTGGATTCTTGAGTCAGAAGCAAGGAGGCAGCGGTGTTAGTTGTGGAGTGGGAAACCCATGTCTGCACTGGAAGCACTGACCCAGGCCAGGAAAGGGGCCTACCTCTTCCATGCCAGCCGTGAAAATGCAGATTCTTCTAGAAGCTTCACTGAGTCGTAGCTTCGTAGTGAAGCCCCTGCAGAGGCCTGGGACCTTCCACGCTGGTGTTTTAATTCAGCTGATTCACCTTTCGCTCTTAATAGCTGAATTCACTTTTCTTCCTTGGAGCAATGTTTAAATGCTGAGTAGAGTTACAGGAAGTGTCCAGTTTACTCTGCTTGGAGCACAGTGGATGTGAGGACTGTGAGGTACCACTTACTAAGATTAACTTGGGATGCCACATGCTGGAGCATAAGGGCTGTTCACAGCTTCATCTCCCACAAACTTGGAGATTTTGAATAGGCTTGTTTCCTTCCTTGTAAAGGGAGTTATGTGTTTGAAGACCTGCTTGGCCTCAAAACCTGTGCCATCCTGGGGAACCATTTACACAGTTTGGTTTTAGTTTCAGCTGTAGGAATTTGAAACTTGAAGTTCTTTTGAGTGTTTACGTGGAAGCAATAAAATATGTAAAGATGTAAAATAAGAGCGTGAATGATAATTCCCTTTGGAAAAGTATACTAGTTCTTGGTGTCCGAACTCCTTGTTCACTTATTCGTTCACTTTCAGCACAGCCTTCTTTCTCTGCAGGATTCTAAGCTGCCTTCCTCAGTTCGCAGTACACTTCTGGAACTGTTTGGTCAAATAGAAAGAGAATTTGAAAACCTTTATATTGAAAACTTAGAATGTGAGTATTGCTCTTATTTGAAATACTTTTATAACCTGTCACTTCTCCATATGGATTTTTGAGAGTTTCATCTCTGGGTCACATTCACCTTTGTACCCCTTTTCTTTTCTGCTTTGACGAGCTTGGGGGGCTTATGATGGCAGTTGTTTACTATCTTCCAGCTCCTCACACTCAGGTCAGGCTCTGGGGGCAGGGGATGGGGGCGTCTGTCTCCCGCTGGAGTGGGTTGTGACCGCTGGTCCCTGCAGAGTGAGGACAGAGGCCCCATCTTGCTGGCATTACCGTGCCCGCGTATGCTTCTCTTCTTCCCCATCCCCTGCCTTCCTCTTCCTCCTCCACGTCCACTGTGATTCAGTACTTTTCTCTTCACTTTTTTTCTGTTTTTGGTCGCACCGTGTGACTTGCATGACTAGTTTACTGACCAGGGAATAAACCCAGGCCCTTGGCAATGAAAGCCCAGAGTCCTAACCACTGAACCACCAGGGAACTCCTCACTGTTACATGTTTTCTTTTTTTCCCTTCAACTTTTTATCTTTGAGATGTGTAGCCACTTGACGCTCTGGTGCCAGACAACAGCAACAATAGTCAGGTTTTGTTATTGTATGTTTCCCCTAATGATTTTAGGGGAGACTGTATTTTTTGAGTTTCAGACAGGACCAGAACAATGTTTTTAAGTGCACAGAATAAAGTACAAAGGATGTGAACTCTGTTGAAATCCAGGAGCCCTGTCTGGGGGTCAGTAGCACAGTGTCTTTCTGGTGTGGCATGAGTGGTGGACTTTGTGTTTTTGGAATGTCTTTTGAGTTTTTTGGAACTCTGTGGCTATCCTCTTGTTTAGTGGGATATCATTCACGTGCTTGTTGAGACAGTTCTAACATGCAACATTTTTATGTACTCAGTTTTGGAATTGGTGAATATACCTGAAAAGCACATTATTTTACTTTTCAGTGCGTAGAGAAATCGAGACTCTTAATGAGCGCTTAGCAGCTGAAGGACAAGCGATCGATGGAGCAGAACTGAGTAAGGGCCAACTCAAGACGAAAGGTGAGGCTGGCTTCCTGCGGGCGACTGCAGGGAGGAAGTCTGACTCGCTTCCTCTGCATGGTCAGCAGGCTTGTGTAGCATCCCTTGGATCCGGGTGTGGAAGGACGGGGAGGCTCCAGGAAGCCCGTGTTTTCTGCTGGCGTGGGCACACCCTGGGCTTGCACTGTCCTCCATGTCCTCGAGCCATCTCCCTGTCCTAGCTCTGACGTGCTCGCTTGTGTGATTTTCTTGACGGTTTGTTCTGTGTCTCTGCAGCCAGTCACAGCACCAGCCAGCTTTCTCAGAAACTGAAGACCACCTACAAGGCCTCCACCAGCAAGGTATATGTGGCTCTCGGGCCATCATGAGTGTGTGGGTTTGCACACAGTGCAATGGGAAGAGAAGAGCCTGATATTTAGGACAAGTATTGTCGATGTTAAGTGGCTCCAGGACATAGGCACCTGGATGCTACTATGCTGCTTACTGCGGCTGACACATCATGTGTTAGTAGGTGTGGTCTTTTTTGTGGGAAAGTACATTTTTTATCATTACTGTGGCTTGATAAGGAGATTCTGAATTCAGAGAAGCTAATAAATGGGTATAAAGCAATGGAACTTACATTCTGAGTTGTAGTTACATTTTAGTTCATCTTTTTAGTTTGCAAAGTATGATAAAAAAGTGAAGGTCCAAAGGCAGAATAGAGACATTTGTCATATTTTGCTGTTTTATAAATCATCATCTGATCTTTTTAAAGTGGCAAGGATTTAATTATTTGGGAATTAGTTTATCTCTGGGAGAATACTACTATGAAGTAATATTTTGAGGTGATTTGTGTGCATCTCTGCTTTGGGGTATTTGAAATAAACAAGATAAATTATCTGCCTAACTTAAACAAGTGTATAGTACTTTTGCTTAATCTTAGGAGGAAGTTCAAATTTGTGGTGAGTCTGCTATGAAGGCGTAAATAGTTTTTTGTTAGCTTTTTATTTTTCCCTTAAGTAACTTAAGCTTGAATCCACAGTGAGATGAACCGCAATTCAAGGAGCAGCCTCAGTCTTAGGCTATTTCTGCTTATTTGAAAGTCTTTGGTAATTTTTTTTTTTTTAAATATGAATATTGCTGATATTTTCTTGTGTTTCCTTTGATAACTCTAGGATGTAAGTGGCTTACTAAAAATTTTTTTTGTTCTGTTATATCTATCTTACGCTTAGTAGTTTTGAATTTTTAAATAAATTACCATTAGAGTACTTTTTAAAAATGTCAAGTGACATTATGTTCTTACTTAACTTTTATGTTGTTTTGAATTATATTATTTATTTCAGTTTATATATACTGTGTATGGTTTTAGAATTCCAAATCTTTCTGATCATTTCTGAAGTAGAGGAAGAAAGGATTATATAGAGTCACCTCTTACTATGAGTAGTAAAACTTAAGATTTGAGCAAAGATAAGACTGAACTGAAGGATGTGTACAATAATTGCTTTTAAAAAACGTATTAGAAATACTAAAAGCCCTAGTCATTTTAGAGACTAAAAATTTATCTGAATTTATAAGAAACGTATGATCTTAGTAGCCTGTGTACACACCTTAAAGAGTGAAGGTGAAATGGAGACCAGGTCTGCTCTGCTGCAGTGAGTGTTCTTGGAGGAGCGGATGGGTTCAGGCTCCTCACCCCCAGCAGACCTGCCCCTCCTGGGGCCTGCGGACTGGCTCTGAGGCCTGTGGGGACAGACCACATGCTAATCAGCAAACTCTTTCCCAGGAACTTGTGAAATTGTTCACATGGGTTTTTATAAAAGATAAGTTTCTTTTGTTGTGAAAAAGCTTCTCTTTGTTGTTGTTCAGTCTTGCTAAGTCGTGTCCAACTCTTTGCGCTCCCGTGGACTTTAGCTCGCCAGGCCTCCCTGTCCTTCACTGTCTCCTGGAGTTTGCTCAAACTCATGTCCGTTTGAGTCGGTGATGCCATCCAACCATCTTATCCTCTGTTGTCCCCTTCTCCTCATGCCCTCAATCTTTCTCAGCATCACGGTCTTTTCCAGTGAGTTAGTGCTCTGCATCAGGTGGCCAAAGTATTAGAACTTCAGCATCAGTCCTTCCAATGAATATTCAGAGTTAATTTCCTTTAGCATTGACTGGTTTGATCTTGCAGACCAAGAAACTCTCAAGAGTCTTCTCCAACACCACAGTTCAGAAGCATCAGTTCTTTGGTACTTAGCCTTTTTCATGGTTCAACTCTCAAATCTGTACGTGACTATGGAAAGAACCATAGCTTTCACTATATGAACCTTTGTTGGCAAAGTGATGTCTCTGCTTTTTAATATGCTGTCTAGGTTTGTCATAGCTTTCTTTCCAAGGAGCAAGCATCTTCTAATTTAATGACTGCAGTCACTGTCCAAAGTGATTTCGGAAACCAAGAAAATAAAATCTGCCACGGATTCCCCTTTTGTTTCTCCTGTTTGCCATGAAGTGATGGAACTGGATGCCATGATCTTAGTTTTTTGAATGTTGAGTTTTAAGCCAGCTTTTTAACTCTCCCAAGTCTTTGAGACCCCATAGATTATAGCCTGCCAGGCTCCTCTGCCCATNTTTGTTTCTCCTGTTTGCCATGAAGTGATGGAACTGGATGCCATGATCTTAGTTTTTTGAATGTTGAGTTTTAAGCCAGCTTTTTAACTCTCCCAAGTCTTTGAGACCCCATAGATTATAGCCTGCCAGGCTCCTCTGCCCATGGGATTTCCAGGCAAGAATACGGAGTGGGTTGCCATTTCCTCTTTCAAGGGATCCTCCAGACCCAGGAACCAAACCCGCGTCTCTTGCATCTCCTTCATCAGTATTGGCAGGTGGAGTCTTTACCGCTAGCGCCACCTGGTGCTGGCGTGCTGCAGTCTGTGGGGTCAGACATGTCAGCAACTGAACGCTGACAGGGAACTACAACAAGCGCCACCTGGGAAGCCCTTTGTGTTTTAGAGTAGTTTAAATTTTATTTTAATGCAGAGGATAATTCGGAAGCATCCTTCCGCATTTGCATCGCAAGTGTTCCCTGGAGGTAATTCAGTCTGTCTCATGGGCCTCTGTGCAGTTATGCCTGAGTCCATATTTGGAAAACAGTGATTTAGTGGTCAGAATGTGGCATGCACCTGGAAGCGGTGTCTGAGACCATCTGCTTGACGTCATCAACCGCAATCCCTCTCCTCCAACTTCACTGGAAATGTGGTTGGCACAAGTCTTGGCCATGGACCCGTGTTTCTGCTGGGCAAGTGGGGGCAGTTCATATCTCATAACAGTGGTGTCTGAGAAGTTGCCCACCGCTTGTCATGAGCTTTGCTCCCGCCCCTCCTGAAAGTGTCTGGATGGCTTGTGGGATATCAGTTCCCCAACCAGTGATGGAACCTGTGCGCTTGGCAGTGAATGTGCAGAGTCCTGACTGTGGGACCACCTGGGAAGTGCTGTCTCTCCTTTTACATTTAAGCCGAGTCAGGAGTGTGTACTGGAGAGTGAGTCTCTCTGCTGGATGTCTGTTTCAGCCTTTCACCGTGTCAGGAATCATTTGAAGGCTCATCCTGGTGGTGGTGAAATAGTGGATTGTGTTTTAAGTGTTTATACTAAAAATAAACATAAATGCATTTGTAGGGCTTTGCTAAATCAGTGTTTAAAGCAGCTGTAGAATACCTCGCACTTATTTTTTTTAACTTGGTTTTACCATTTCAGTATTCTGATTAACTTTAAAGGCAGAAAAGCCATCTTTTATCCCAGAACAATTAAAAAACCAAACCCTTTATGTTTTCTTAGCATCTCCCTCAGGCCTTTCCATTATGAGAGAAAGGGGGGGACTACGTGTGCTGTGTAGGTCTTACAGGACGGCGCCTGCTGACTGCTGTGCCTGAGTGTCTGTTCCAGACTGTGTCCTGCCTAAGGCCAGGGCCCGCCCCCTTCCCCCTCCGGAGCAGGACTGGCTGAGACTGTGCTCAGTGACCTCACCTGTTATTTTTTCATTCCTTCCCACCTTAGATTCTTTTTCTCCTGGTTTGGTGTGAATAAC
The DNA here is from genome assembly GCA_006410675.1 of Oreotragus oreotragus. Lineage (NCBI taxonomy): Eukaryota > Metazoa > Chordata > Mammalia > Artiodactyla > Bovidae > Oreotragus > Oreotragus oreotragus. The sequence continues at coordinate 488,924 of SJYX01015338.1, read as the reverse complement.
TAAAAATAAGATAATACAGGTCTCCCAGTAGTGAGAGTAATTAGCGTTCAGGGTTTGGGGTATACCTTGCTGACTTTTTATGTCATCTTTTTTTTTTTTTTTTTTTAGAATTTGGAAATGTTGTGTGATAGTTTCGGTTTGTGTATGGGGACATGTAAGGTACACAGACAGGCAAGCAGGTGGTGGGGGGTGGTTGTGGGGTTCTTCTGAGGCTTTTGTAAGGACTTTGCCCTGCTTTGTGAGATCTAACTGCACCTACACTGTGTTGCTATAATGTTTTAAATTTTCTTTTCAGTGATTTATGCATTTTCCAAACACATTGTCTTATTTTTTTTTTTTAACTGAAACATATTTGCTCAATAAATTCCATCACAATTTCAGATCGTCTCCAGCTTCAAGACCACCACATCCCGGGCAGTGTGCCAGCTCGTGAAGGAGTATATTGGCCACCGGGATGGCATCTGGGACGTCAGTGTGGCAAGGACGCAGCCTGTGGTGCTGGGGACGGCGTCTGCTGGTGAGTCTGGAACCACCCCAGCCTAGGGCAGGGCCTCCCCGGAGGCAGTGTGGCCAAACGCTTGGCTGTGTGCCTGTCGGCATCCGAGTGAGTGGCTGCGTTTGGAACCACTCACTGTCCAGGACACTGTCCAGTGGCACAGGGTGGATTGCCTCTCCATGGGATTAGGTAGTTGTGACTGGCTTTCTTGTCAGCCGTAGTCAGTGTACATTTCTTTGATAGCGTATTCCCCACTCGAGAGGTCCCTCCAAGGATGTGCTGTGTGGTCTGACAGTGCTGTGCTGGCCTGGTGTAGGGGTTCCACTCCCAGGAGTCCTGGGGCGGCATCAGAGAGCCCCATTCTCCTGCTTGGAGAGGAAGTGTCATCTGAGAGCTAATAACCTAGTAACCCTTTAGAAAAAGTTCCCGGAATTAAAAATGTGCTCGCTTGTGGTAAAGGAGTGCCAACTTGTGAGAAGTTATGTGCTAAATCCAGCCTTTTTGAGTGGAAATAGGAAATGTAAAGTCATTAGAATGATGAAAGTTTTCTGTTGTTTAAAACTGTGTTCATACATGAGCACCCCGGATTATTTTGGAAATTTTAGCTTAAAAAAAGCATACAGATTCCCTTTTACAATGTCTCTGAAGTCTCATGTGGATAATCAGCACTTTGTGTCAGGTTTCCTTAACAAGTGTCCTTTTTATCTTTGTTTTGGAGAGGTCCACAGAGCATGGATTATCTCGGATAGTTGGGAACTGGAGTTGGGTGCTATTTGCATTTGAATATAGCTTGATGTTCTGAAAAGTCTTACTCTTTCAACAAGGTGAGGAGCCCGTGACCCATGGACCCTGGTGTCTCAGGTCCCAGGCCTGGTGCTGGCAGCATGGCCATGCCCCAGGAGTCAGGTCCCCAGGTTCCCCTGTCAGTTCCATGGCCTTGGGCGGGTCACTGGCCCCCTGTCCTCTTGCATCAGTTGGATTACAGAGGAGTGTGAGCAAAATCCCGTGAGGTACTAGTGGTGATGAAACTTCTCAGTTTAAAATTTTTATCCTCCTCTTTAATTAAAAAGACTAATGTTGGCAGTGGCACACTTGTGTTTGTTTGGATCTTGCAGATCACACGGCTCTGTTGTGGAGTATCGAGACAGGGCGGAGCCTCGCCAAGTACACGGGCCACGTGGGGTCAGGTGAGCTGTAGATTGCTGGGTGTCCCCTTATGGGGGCTGGGCCTCGGCCTCTCGCCTTGCACGGTCTGGGACTGACGTGTGTGCACTGGCTTCGAGCTGTCCGATCGACAAGGCTCTGTGGTGCAGAGGTGCTGTATGTGGGCCCTGTGGGTGCTGGTGGCCGCTGGGCTCCTTGCTGCGGGCACCATGGGCTGTCCCACTCTCCCCTCTTCCTTCTGGCGCCTCGGCTCTGGGCCTGTGTCTCGTTGCCCCTGGCCAGCTCACCCTTCACCCTGCACACAGACTTGGAGGTGGTGTCCACTACCCGCCTTCAGGGTCTGCTGTGTCCCCCTGGACTTGGGTGAACACCTCCTCTCCTCCTCTTCCCTGGCACATCTCCCGTCCCGTCAGTGGGGGTGTACCACTCTCTATCGGGGCTGTGGGCCAGGTCCTGCTTGGCCCCCAACCCCTGCCTCGTCCACTGTTCCCTCCAGCTGGACCCTTCATCTCCCTCAGGACCGTACTTGGGGGCTGCTGCTCCTGCAGTGGCTGTGGCACGCTGAGCACTCAGCCTGAGCATTAAGAAAGCGTTAGCTTGGGTGACAAACCCACGGGGGCCTGGTGCTCGTCCTTCTCACTGCCATCTCCACTGCTCAAAGTCAGCCACTTGGAACAGTTTTAAATCTTCTGCTCTTTCCTTCCATTTAGAAAAATAGCCTGCCTTATTGTTTGTTACTTTTTTGGGTTTTAGATGAGAAGCGGCTCCTGTTAAGGGAGAAGGGCTCTGTGCTCCTTGTCCTCATCGCTGCACAGTGTGGCCCATGGCTCCCCGGACATATGCCCCATCATTGCTGCACAGTGCAGCCCATGGCTCCCTGGGCACGTGCCTCACTTGCAGTCCCCAGCTTTGCTGTCCTGAAGGGAGTAGTGGTCTCATTTCTGTGCAGATTGTGAACTTGTGGCTTCTCTGGAGGGTGGGCGTGTGGGCAGTGAACAGTGTCCCCCACCATAATCTACCTCTGCCTTTTGTAATTAAGTTTTCTTTTTTCATCTTGGTTTACTTTTAGCTCTCAGTGACTTCTTAGTGTTTAAGAGATCAAGTATTGTTTTCCTGTATAGCCGATTCTTAGTGGTTTGGTACTTCATATTTAGTTATTTTGTGTTGTATCTCTGTTCTCTTTATTCATAGTTTAATAAAATGAGAAGACTTAATATTGAACTATCATAATTCTTTAGTCTTTAAATTTAACCTCACAACATATACTGTAGTTTTAATAGATATTGATGATATATTCTTACTGTAAACCTGTTTTTCAATATTTTTACTTTGCAGTAAATTCCATAAAATTTCATCCATCAGAACAGTTGGCCCTCACTGGTATGTTGATTTTTTTTTTTAATTGAATAGTTATTGCTGATCTGAAAACAACTGTCATTCCTTATCACCAGCATCAGGATTAGCCATTCCATTCACAGAAGTTGGTCGTTAGTAGACATTTCATAAGTTGCATGAAAAATGAATAAAGAAAACAACACCAAGGGTTATTTTTAACCAGCAGTGGCTTGCGAGTTAGTTCAGTTCTCCTGGAGGTCTTTTTACAGAGCCTATCCCTGCTGCCCACTCTCTGGCTCTCAGACTCTTTCAGACCCTGTGGGCACAGAAAGGTCAATGGTCCTGGGTTGGGCACCTGCAGGGCTCAAGTCTTCACTTCTTCCCAGAAAGAACTGTGGTCCCTTGGGTTTGTCTCCACCTCACCTAGTGGTCTCACAAACACTTTCTTGGTCACAGTGAGGAGTTGGCCCATAAAACTGTGTGACCCTGTGGACCCCTGTGGTGTTTTGGGGACACAGATGTAACCTGGAGGGTGAGCATGTGTCTAGACCAGTGATAAGGCTTTTCTGTGAAGGACCAGAGTACCTGTTTTCATCTTGAGGCTGGTTTGAACACGCCTGCACCTGTGGACAGGTGACAGCTAGTGAACATCTGAGCTGACCTCTGGGGAGCAGTCAGCTGGGAGTGAAGTCTTGTTATGGGGGCCATTTGTTGTGTGATTGGGGAGCCGGAGGGAGACCAGGGACAGCTGGGCTGGAGAGAGAGGGATGAGGTTGAGACGTGCCGGGAGGCTGGGGTGGGGACAGAAGCTGGCAGAATGGTGGCCTGGGGAGAGGAGACACATGGGGCTGGGACTGGATGCTGGCTCGAGAGGCCGGAATGTCGGGCACTTTGATGTCACGAGGCCCATGCTGCCATCCACTGCTTTGGGGGAGCTTTGCAGCCTTTGCAGCTAGGGAAGGTGGAGTCCAGACGGTGCTCCTGTGTGGGGTGGAGGCGGCCCTTTGGCACGTCTGCAGGCCACCATGCCTCTCAGCAGCCCTCTGCTTTCCTGGGTCTGAGCACCCCTCTCGGCCTGGCTACTGACAGTGAGGGCTCGGTGCCAGCTGCTCCCTGGCCGGGGCGAGATGCCTCCTGGTTCAGCGGATGGGATCGTGCACTTGAGTTACTATGGACTTGGGTGTCTGTCGTCTTAAATTAGCCAGGTGGAGAATGAAATCCACGCCTTGTGAGTTTTCTCTGAGCCTTCAGAACTTTCCACCTTGGGATGGAGGGAATTATTTTTATAGGTAATTATCTCTGGGCACCTTTGCTATTCCTGGGAACATCTCAGAAGAACCTGTTAAAGTCAAGTCGATCCCTTGTGATCCCTCAAGGAGTGGACTTAGCGGGGTCTCACCTGTGCACCCCCCCCCACCCCTGCTTTCTGTCCTCAGCCTCTGGAGATCAGACTGCCCACGTGTGGAGGTATGCAGTCCAGTTGCCTGCTCCTCAGCCTGCAGCCGACTCTAGTGTAAGCAGCACGTTTACTTACCCTGAGAGCACGACCTGGGGTATGTCGGTGGGTTCTGGACATTGTGAGTTTTAGGAGGAACTTAACGGTTTCTGTTGTGAACTGAATATGTGTGTCCCCAAATTCATAGCTTAGAACCCTCACCCCGGGGGGCTGTCCATGGAGATGGGCCTCTGAAGACCTTACTAAGGTCAAGTGAGGTTGCAGGGTGGGTCTCTGACCAGCAGGGTTTGGTGTCTGGAGGAGAAGAGGCACCTGAGGGCTCCCTGTGCCTTCTCCCTGCGTGCACTGAGGAGAGGCCAAGTGAGGCCACAGTCTGCCTGCCAGGACACTAGCCGGGTGCGAGCCCTCCCCACAGGCCACCCAGCAGACCAGGGCGTGCATCTGTCTACATCGCCTCTGTTTACATTTACTTTCTTTTCCACAAAAGTAAGCTTCCCTGGTGGCTCAGAGGTTAAAGCGTCTGCCTCCAATGCGGGAGACCCGGGTTCGATCCCTGGGTCGGGAGGATCCCCTGGAGAAGGAAATGGCAATCCACTCCAGTATTCTTGCCTGGAGAATCCTGTGGACAGAGAAGCCTAGTAGGTTACAGTCCACGGGGTTGCAAAGAGTCGGACATGACTGAGCGACTTCACCTTCCTTCCACAAAAGTTATAACATATACATATGTTAGTCCTTTAATTTTAAGGTTAGGTTAAATTTTTAGTGTTTTATATATTTGACTGTAGACAACTTGTCTGTCTCGTGTGAGATAAATCCTGTAGATCAGTGGGGTGTGTGACGTCATTGTCACGTGGATCAAGTTTTAATGTTGGTGACAAGTTAGGTTGCATGTTGAGAAGAACGGACCACAGGTTTAAACCACAGACCGCCCAGTTCCTACCTGTTCTGTCGGTTGTAGTTGCACCATGTCAGCCCAGTGACTTCTTTGGGTCCTCACGTGGGCTCTCATCCTCCTCTTGGGTGACTTGATCTGATCTCCAGTTTCTGTGGGGTATGCATACAGGGGCCCTCCCTGCGCTGCTCCCATAGGTGGGGGTCTTCACAGGCCCAGGGCACTGAGTGAGTTCTTGTGGTCGGGCAGAGGTTAGATTTCTGTTTATGTTTTGGCTGTAATTGTTAGAGGGTGATAGTAATCTTCCAGTTTTCTTATTTTTGCCTGTGAAGATTACTTTTCTCTTTTTAAACCTTTTAAACATCGTTCTGTTTGGAGATGGGTTAAGTAATTAATAAATTCAAGTAACGAGTAAGAGTGAGCTTTCTTTAGGCAAGCAGTCTTAACAATTCATTTTTTGAAATTTATTTTTATTTTTAAATTTTTGGCCATGCTGGGTCTTTGTTGCTGTGAGGGTTTCTCTAGTTGCGGCGAGTGGGGGCTGCGCTCTGGTTGTGATGCACAGGCTTCTCATTGCAGTGCGTTCTCTTGTTGCAGAGCATAGACTCTAGGATGCTGGGCTTCAGTAGTCTCAGCTCCCGGGCTCTGGAGCGCAGAGCTTGATAGTTGTGTCTCTCGGACTCAGTTGCTCCGAGGCATGTGGGGTCTTCCTGGACTAGGGATTGAACATGTGTCTCCTGCATTGGCAGGCGGATTCTTTACCACTGAGCCACCAGGGAAGCCACTTAAGAATTCATTTTTAATTGGGTGTGTTATGTATATATTTTTTATTTTAACACTACCGTGTTTGTAGATGTGACACACACATCCTTGTGTACATGTGTCCATGTGGTGTGTGCTCCCACATGGGTGTGTCTATGCATGTTTACTTAGTGCCAGACACCTGCTGGGACAGTCATAATGGTCGTTAAGTCCTGGAAGGATAGGTGGTAGCGCTCTGACTGTGCGGCTGGTCTGCAAGGTCAGGATCCCCAGGGACCCACCTCTGCTTCCCCAGCAGCAGCTCTGTGGTGAGGACGAAGTGGAGTGCTCCGACAAGGACGAACCTGATGCAGATGCCGACCTGTCTAGCGACTGTCCCACCATCCGGGCGCCGCTGACATCTCTGAAGAGCCACCAGGGAGTGGTCATAGCTGCTGACTGGCTGGTTGGCGGGAAGCAGGCAGTGACAGCGTCCTGGGACAGAACGGCCAATCTGTATGATGTGGAGACGTCAGAGCTCGTCCACTCCCTGACAGGTGCGTCATGTGGGAGGGACTTCTCGTCTGGATTGAGTGTTGGCACAGCTGTGATTTTCAGAGATCCTCCTGAGTAATGGAGCCGTTAGTTGTTAAATAAATTTATCTTTTCTTCGGGGAGTGTAATTGCATCTAGAGACGTGCAGTATGTAGATATTTGAATGTGGTTGGTGTGTTAGCTTTTTTTTTTTGCTTTAATGTCCACACACTTAGTATCTTAAAATAACATGAATTTATAACATGGTGTCCCTTGGCCAGGAGTTTTGGGTACGTGCTTGCTGATGCTCTGATTCTCAGGGTGTCGTGGGTGGGATGAGAATGCTTGCGGGGTTGTGCCCTCACCTGAGACCTGTGGTCCTCTTACTGCCATTACAAGGATCCCTTGTGGCCGTTTTTCTGCCAGTTTTCGGCGGGGGGCAGCTTTCAGTACCTGGAGGCGGCTGCAGGCCCCCTCCCCTGGCCCTGGCCGAGGCTTCTCACAGCATGCTTTTGGCTTTCCTGCAGGTCAGCAGGAGCGAGTCTCTCTCGGGACCCTTAAAAAGGCTCACCTGACTACAGCAGGCCACCCAGGAAGTCTGTGCTTTTTTTGACTAACTGAAGGCCATGTGATTTGGAGGCCTTCATCATATCTGCAAAACCCATTTTGCGTTAAAATGTACTGAGATCACCAGAACACCATCCCACTCATCTGCAGGTTGTGCCCACATGCAGGGCAGGAGTCCAGCAGGGCATGTACAGCCTCCTGCCCGCCACCGGCTTTCATACCTGCTTGTCAGTGTGTTTTGTCATTGAGTGACAGGGATGTGTCCCACCGTGCGCTCCACCTGTGGGTTATTAGAGGTTCTTCTCACATGCGAAACTCAGAACTGTACTTTCTCACACATTCGGCTGTTAGAGACCCTCCTGACCTTTCATCCACTGGGGTCAGAGTGTCCCTCCCACACTGGTCATTCAGCTCTTTCGAATGCACGAGGGGAAGGGACATGGGCCCCCCTTGACCCCACACACCGTGCCCGTGGCTGCTTTTCCCGGGAGCCGAGCGGGGTCCTCACCGTGACTGCATCTTCCATCTCCCACAGGGCATGACCAGGAGCTGACACACTGCTGCACGCACCCGACCCAGCGGCTGGTGGTGACCTCCTCCCGCGACACGACGTTCCGTCTGTGGGACTTCCGTGACCCTTCCATCCACTCCGTGAACGTATTCCAGGGCCACACGGAGTGAGTCTCGGTCGCGTAAATGTCTTTTTAACTCTGGTCTGGGCTGGGAGGTAACTGGGCTTTCTAGGGTGGTTTTCTTGATCCTCTTAATCCAGTGGTTTTCTGAGCACAGACACTCAGGTGTGCTGTTCTCAGGAGTGTGGCTCTCTCCCTTGTGTCCCCCTGGAAAGTCCCTGTGGACTCTTCTCAGTGGATGGTTGCTTACGCAGAGGCAGTGTTTCTTACTGTGTGACTGCACGTTTCATGTTGTTATGATGTGGAACACACTTTGGGGAAGCTTATCTTAGGGTGTATTTTCATTTATAGGGACTCAGGACAAGTTTCTAGTGAAGTGTGTTGGATTCTTAACATCTTCTGTGATGTGAGTACTTTAACTCGAAATACAGGTAATTCGAGTGTTTTGTATGCTGGTTGTTCCTTAGGCAAGGGGTAGCGGTGTAGGCTTCAGCATCACTGACTCAGCTCTGTAGCCCAGCTTCTCTAGGAGCTGGGGGAGATACTCTTTTCTCCTTTTCAATTTTGGTACTGTTACCCCAACTTGCACGTGGCCCCTGTGCCTTTTTCAGAAAATAAGGTTTGAGATATAACATTTCTCTGTAAGATAAATGAATGTCTGTAGGTGACGAGTCCCCCTGAGATCTGGCTGTATTATTTTTGCTGGGTAGAGAGAGAGCTCTGGGTGGAGTGTCCGTTTAGGGTTTTCATTGTGGATTTGTGAAAAAGACAAATGAACCCCCCACCCCGTTTTTGGTATGTTACTTTTATTTTCATGCTGTATTATAAATTTTTTCATTATAATAGGAATCTTAACAGGATTTATGTAGCAAAGCTTGGGGTCTGTATTATTAGACAAGCTTTTGGTGGCCCAAGGTGTACCAATTTGACTGAAAAGCAATTTTAGAAACCTTTTGTAACCAGCTGTTTTCCTGATAAGTGGGGATTGTAGAGTGTGCTGTTTTTGGAAATGACAGAGATGTTTAGTTGGAAAAATTTGGACTATCACAGGAATTTCAGCTATTGGCAGTTCATTTCTCATGTATTTCTGTCATCAGCTATAGCCGAAACCCAGCACGTTTTGTCTGATGGGCTCAGTCCTTCTGTGTTCATGTGCTTTCCACCACCACCTGAGGATGGCCTGGTGGGGACAATGCCCTGGCCCCCGTGACGTGCAGTCAGTGGAGCTGGACTCTGGCCATGTGGGTTGGATCCAGGGCCGTTCCTGTGAATGGCTCTCACTGTCATGAAACTTACTGCGGCGCTGGAACCCTTGCTGCCCTTGAGAGAAGCGCCCCCAGCACCACCGCCTCCTGTGGAGGGCGGCAGAGTTGTCACCCTATTTTTAGTTTCATTTTGTTCTGTTTCCATTGCAGTAAAAAGGGGCCAGCAGTGGAGGCAGTCACTAGTCATTAAGCTTCCCCCGTGGGTGGCTGGTGACTCCAGGCTGTGCCCAGCTGATGGTGTCTATACATGCCATAAACTCTGGCATTGAAGAAATCGGAAATTAGCTCAGCACGGAATATTTCATTCTTAGAAATATCTGAGAATGCGGAGTTTTTTCTTTCTTTTTGCTTAAATTCCTTTCATTTGCTTTCTTCCTAGAGTGTGAACTCAGGTGCTTTCTTGTCTAAAGAAAACGATATGATGTCTCACAGAAGAATTTCTTTCTGTCTGCACTTCTTCTGGACCTGAAAGGGTGTTGGCAGGATGCCCAAGCTCCCTGGACAGGGAGCAGGGTGCAGCGGCAGTGGTGCCTGCAGGGCTTCGCACCCACGCCTCTACACGTCATGTTCTGTGCAGCCTGTGTCACTTCTGATGCGTGCTGCACATGGTTCTGAGGCTTGTGTGCACGCGACCTTGTCAGGGCCCTCGGCTGGATAGTGTCAGTACCTTCTGTTGTGTATTTTCTCGTAGGACGCAGGGCCTGGCATGTGGTGGTCGGGGGAGTGGTTCTGGGGTTTAGCCTCGTTGTGAAGTGAGCAGGAATGTCTGCACTGAGCCTGGGGGCAGCTGGAGAGGGGCATNNNGGCTGGATAGTGTCAGTACCTTCTGTTGTGTATTTTCTCGTAGGACGCAGGGCCTGGCATGTGGTGGTCGGGGGAGTGGTTCTGGGGTTTAGCCTCGTTGTGAAGTGAGCAGGAATGTCTGCACTGAGCCTGGGGGCAGCTGGAGAGGGGCATCAAGTGAGGTCTGGCCCTGCTTGCTGGAGTGTTCCCTGCCCTCCTCCAGGGGAATCCGGACTTGAAATCCCAGAAAGAGTCGGTGTGGTGCAAACCTGACTTCCTTTGAATGTTTGTTATCTCAGAGTCTGCTCCTTGGGGAGCAGGCCTTCCAGGACTCCTCAGAAGTTTGTGTCATTGGGAGATGAGTTTCCGTTTCTCACTCAGGTATCCGAGATCGTGAACTGCGGGAGCTGAACATTCTCTAACTTGGGGGCCTGTGCTCGTGGGGGCGGTGCTCTGAGGGCCCAGCCTGTTCCTGAGGATGGGTTCCTCCTCGGGGACCTTAGCTTCTTGAGCGCAGTTTGGAGGCCAGTGGGTGGAAGGTGGGGGCTGCCCGACCCCTGTGAGCAACATCGGTTAGGTCCTTGTGGGTTTGTGTGCAGCGGCCATCAGGCAGGAGGGTGGCGTGGGCCGTGTGTCACATCACACCTGGGTCTGCACTCCATGTTCCCCTTATGCTGCCTGCAAAGGTGGAAGAGTTGTGAGGGTCTGCCTGGGCCCCGTTGCTGGAATGTGTCCTCCCTGCCTGCTCACTCTGCCCTGTTGGAGGCCCCATCCCCTTCAGAGCGAGAAGGCGCCTGTGGCCGGTGCTAGAAGAGTTGCTGCCTCCTGTCTCCGGGCTTCATTTTCCACATTGTGCATTTTCTTCCTTGGCCGGGAAGTTTCAGCAGATTGTTATGCAGAGCAGCAGCTTCCCTGTGTGATGGGGGGACAGCTGTGGGTCCTAATGAGGAGCCCAGCTTTCCGTCTCCGCTGATGGAGGCCCGCAGAGGGAGCGGAACGAACGTTCTAGGCGTGCCGTGGTGGTGGAGCTGCTCTGTCAGCTGGAGGCACATGCTCGGCTGCTCTCGGCGACAAGATAAATGAGGCGGCGGGCGCTGGTGGGGCTGGGCCTTCCACCGCCCCAAGGGACTGTGCGGGAGAGGCCTTGGGAGAACAGTCCTTGGAAGGACTGCAGCCAGCCTCTCGCTTTGATGCTCCACGATACCTGTCAGGGTCCTGATGCATTGAAACCCAGTGTCTTTCAGCATTTCATTAACAGGGTTTGACAAGCTTTGTGGGACTTTTCCCACTAATTTAGCAGTGTTAACTGAGGTTTAACTGGGCCAGACCTCCTGAGGCCTCACTTCCACAGGGAGGTCACCAGCAGTGGAGGTGTCTGCCCTAGGGCCTGGTCAGTGGCCGGGCGCTCAGATGGCCCTGTGACCTGAGGGGCAGCAACACCTCGTTCCCACTCAAGCCCCCACTGTGTCCTTGTCGTCAGATGAGGAGTTTGGATGAGTCATTGAGTTGCTCTTGGGGTTACCCTTGTCTCCGTCTTTCTCCCTGTGGTGCACTCGGCCTTTGACCTTAACACAGTGCCCTCCAGGTCCATCCCTCTGTATGGACCACATCCTCTTTACCCAGTCCTCTGTCAGTGGACTTCTTGGTTGCTTCTGTGTTGTGGCTGTAGCAAACAATGCTGCCATGCACTTTGGGACGTGTGTATCTTTTTGATTTTTTTTTTTTTTTTTTTTCAGTTAAATACTCAGGAGTGAAGTTGCTGGGTCACATGATAGTTCTGTCTTTGAGGAATTTCCACAATGTTTTTCACAGTGGCTGCACCAATTTACATTTGCATCAACATTGTAGGAGGGTTCCCTTTCTCCCCACCTTCTCCAACACTGATCGCTTGTCTCTTTGATGACGGCCGTTCTGACAGGTGTGGAGTACCAACTCACTGGGGTCTGGTGTGCATTTCCCTGGTGATTAGTGATGTTGAGCATGTTTTCATGAGCCTGTTGGCCATCTGTAAACCTCCCTTGGAGAAGTCTTTTCAGATCATTTTTTAAATGGTTTTTTGTTGTTGGAATGATTTTTTTTTCCAGTGCTCTGATTGAATTGTCTGAAAGTCTCAGTTGGGATGGATGTTTAATTGTCTGCTCGGGATGGATGTTTAATTGTCTGCTCTAGAGATTTCGGTGGGTCCTGTCTATTTGGCCCATCTTGTCTGGGAGCCCTCTCCTTGCTCCACTGCCGGGATGAGGTGAGGCTGCCTTGGAGAGGTCAGTGCGGCCCCTGTGTGCTGGTGGGGGTTAGCAGGAGGACCAGTGAGTGGAGTTGACTCATGGTGTCCACATCCCTGCCTCTCTGCCCTCCCAGCAGGCCCCAGGGTGGCAGGATTGGGTGTCTGCTGTGCAGTGTGGATAGGGACTGGCTGACGAGGTTCTGACCCCGTGCCCTCTCTTGGCAGCACTGTGACCTCCGCTGTGTTCACCGTGGGAGATAACGTGGTCTCTGGCAGTGACGACCGCACTGTGAAGGTCTGGGACCTGAAGAACATGCGGTCCCCCATTGCCACCATCCGCACAGACTCTGCCATCAACAGGTGATGGGTGCTCCTCCATGGACCATTAGGGTGGCCTTAAGGGGGCTTGTGGTATGTGTTGGCGTCCTATAAACTTGTGTTCACTTGGTAGGGCTTTGGGAAAAGTGCTTTAGACTCCCAGGAAAATATCTTTTATTGATCCTCTAATGCACATTCTGTATTCCATAAATACTGAAACCTGGGTATAAAATCAGGTTTGTGTGTTGAGCTTTTTAAGAATTAAGAACGAATCGTTTTTGGCCAGAGGTTACTGTGTAGCACATGTAAGTTACAGGTGAGTAATTCAGCCTGTTTTCTGATGCCATAGGCTGATAACACCTCGGTTTGCTAATGTGTTTTGGTTTGAAGAGTGGAATGTGTGAAACCCCCACTACATTATCGCCTGTAATGTCAAAAACTCGTGTTGTCACTTGGTTACGTAACTTACTTTTCTCTCCTCCTACGCATTGTAGGATCAATGTGTGTGTTGGCCAAAAAATCATCGCCCTCCCCCATGACAACCGCCAGGTGAGGCTGTTCGACATGTCGGGTGTGCGGCTGGCCAGGCTCCCACGCAGCAGTAGGCAGGTGCGTGCTGGGGCCACCTGTACGGGTGGCTGGGGGCGGGGCCTGCTCTCTGGTGTGGGGAGCTCCCAGCCAGCCTGGCTGTGTTCAGTGCTCCAGGAGCCCCTCCTGAAGGAAAGAAGTTAATTCTCACAGTGGGTTTTAATTACCCAGGTACATTGGAAACAACAGTCTCACATGCAGTCAGCAGAAGAAAGTTCACAATTTTATATCCTCTTCTTACTAGGTCTCCATCAGAAGTACTTGGTCATTTGACTCGAGAGCGCTGGGGCCCAGTGAGCAGATGGGTGTGAGTGGGAGCATGGACCTGATGGGGTTGCTCTGGGCCCCCCACTCCCCAGCTTCCTAGCCCCTCCCCCCACTGTGAGGTCACTGACACCTGTGTCCTGCCGTGGGCCTGGCGTTTGTGGTATCTTGTCTGGAGCCCTGACTTCAATGCCCGTGTCGGGTGACCTGCTGCAGGTTTCTCAGTGGTCATGGAGGGGAGGCCTTGATCCTGCAGTGGATGTCCCTCCACTGGCGGCCCTGGGCCTCTGGCCTGGGAAGGCCTCCCCAGTGTGTGGATGACACCCGCCATGGGGATGTCTTGCAGAGGGAATTTTGGTGCTGTTCTGATGAGAGTCTGTTTTACTTATGGGATTTCTGTCAGCTTTTCTGAATTCTGCCCTGTACCTGTTGTATATTATAGTAACAGGTCAGTGTGTCCACTTTAAACTCCCCAGATAGCCTGCAGTGTTTGTTCCAGCATTCTGAAGGTGGCGGGAATCTACTTGAAAGGCTACTTATTTTATCTTTGTTTTATTTGGCACCAAAGGTATATTTCTAGCTCCTTTATTCCTTGAAGCAGTTATTTATTCAAATGTACTTGGGGTCTTTGAGTGAATTATATTTGTTTCTTCCCACATCATCCATCATCATTTATTCATTAAAACATCCCAGAGGATGTTAATCCCATTTAATGTTTAATCCTGTTTCTGCATTCTTCCTGTTGACTGCTGTCTGACTCCTGTTCTTGGAGAAAGGGTCCTGAGGTGCTGGTTGGGCTGCACTGAGCTCAGCCAGGTTCCCACCTCTCGTTTCTCGGCAGCTCCCCCAGCAGCACAGGAGGTCTCCTGACTGGTCCAGTTCACAGCCCCCCTTTCTGACGGGTTGCAGGGGCGTGGTCCTGCTCAGGCCCTGCTCTGATGACGCTGTGCCTGGTTGCAGGGCCACCGGCGGATGGTGTGCGGCTCAGCCTGGAGCGAGGACCACCCTGTGTGCAACCTGTTCACCTGCGGTTTTGACCGGCAGGCCATTGGCTGGAACATCAACATCCCGGCGCTGCTGCAGGAGAAGTGAGGGCCGTTCCGAGGCTCCCGCCGGCCGGGGACTGTGCCTGCCGGCTCGCTGGGCGCTGGGATGCCGCGGCTGTGGGCGGTGGGCCTGAGCAGGGCGCTCTCTCCTCGCTGTACCCAGCTTGCATGAAGTGTCCAGAGGTGTGCCCTGTTGCTTCTTTCCGTTTTGTGTGTGTGGGCATTGCGGCTATGAGGTGGAGCCCCTTCCGTGGCCGCTGGTGTAGTGAGTCCCTGGTGTGTCGGGTGACAGGAGGGCAGGGCATCTGGGCGAGTGGTCAGCGGTCTCTGGAGCGATGATGCATGTGTGCCTGTCCGGCGGGAGTGGGCCGAGACCTCACGTCTGTGTGGGGTTCTGGCGTCTGCTAACTCAGCTTCACCTCTGTGTTCTGTTACAGTTGTGAAATCTGCTTGGATTTTAGAAGTTAAAAAAAGCGTAGAGTGTTGAATTTGCAACATTTGGACAGTTTCTTTTGAAAAGAAAAATTTTCTGCTCTTTTTATGGAAAACCATTTCAGTCTCCTGAGGTATCTCATGCTGGCAAATTCTGAAATAGAATGGTTTTAATCACTGATTCCAGATATTAAGTAAACTTTAAAGCACTTTAGTTTATAGCTGTGGTTATAAACAGTTTTTAGAAGTTTCAGATGACTTATCCATTGAATGTGACTTGACCTTTCTAGAAGGCCCTGCTACCTGAAGACAAACCTTATTTATTTTCTACACCTTGGGTTTGCTTGTTTCCAAGTGGGTTCACTTCCTGGCGGCATCTGAGAGCCAGCAATGCAAATAAATGAGTTCTACCTCAGACATGAAGTATTTGGGAAACTTGGGTGTCACTGTTAGTGGCTTAGGCACTTGTGATTTAGAGCTGGAATGAGCTCATCCAGAAGCAGGAGAGGTGGGCGCAGCGATGGCCCTGCCCAGGAAGGGCTGCCAGGGGCCCCTTCTGCCTGGAGCCTGTCACTCCTGCCTTCTCAGGACTTCCTGTCCAGTGTTCACGAGTCGTGTTTCTTGTTGAGTTACAGTTTGATAGCGAGACATCTCATTTTCCCCCAGCCTCCCCCTGCCCTGTCTAACCCTTGGAGGCTGTCCTGGGACAGGCACGGAGAGGGACACCGGAAGCCATCGTGTCGGCCTCGTCCCGTCACCGCTTCCGTTCCGTGGTGTCACAGGTGGGGCGGCCTGAATGCTAGTCCTTCGCCCGCAGGCCCTTCGGTCAGGCCCCATGATAGCTGACCTGAGGCCTCTCGGCCCTAGATGGTCAGGGTTGGGTCTGGGGGACCCCTGGCTGGGTGGGAGGGAGATCTGAGGCTTGAAAGTGAGACGGCAGGAGTTTCAGGGCAGCTTTACAGCAGTGGCGGCTCAGGAGCTGATGTTGGAGTCTGACATTCCCTAACTGCGGTGTGAGGATGATGGCCCGCACCCTGGGTCTCACTTGGAGCTGCCCTCCCGCCCTCGCACACACCGGCTTCTCTCCTGCTTTAGTCTCACAGCTGAGTGTCTTACTAGAGTCACTGCTAGGAACATTGGAAAATG
This sequence comes from Oreotragus oreotragus, assembly GCA_006410675.1. Lineage (NCBI taxonomy): Eukaryota > Metazoa > Chordata > Mammalia > Artiodactyla > Bovidae > Oreotragus > Oreotragus oreotragus. The sequence goes on along the minus strand of SJYX01015338.1, from coordinate 473,041 downwards.
TCTGCACGTCATTGCGCCAGACTTACCCAGATCTCTGCCCGCTGAAACAATGGGGAGCGAGTGAACTCAGCGTGTATGCCAGCCTTGTGGCCATGCTGATGAGGCTCCACACGCAGCCCCATCTCTCTCCCCCAGCCCCCTCCCTCCCCAGGGCTTGGCCCTTCTCAGAAGTGGGACCCGCCACTGTGGTCATGGGGCATCTTCAGGCGTCAGGAAGGAGCTGGGGGTGCTTTGTGTGCACACCTGTTTGTGCACGTGAGTGTGCGCGGGGATGTGTGTGCATGCGGCTGCAGTGAAATCATGTGGCCCACTGCCTTGATCTCATCTGAAGCAGTGTTTGGAAGTGGGAGTGGTTTTGTCCATGTGCTGATGAGTCCAGAATTTCCTGTCACAGCAGGAGGAAATGTGTGTTTACTGGAAACCATGTGTCAAGAAAATTTCTTGAGAGGTGTGTTGTTGGACAAATGACACCCTTTCTCAGCCACTGCACATCAGTTTCTGCAGAGTGAAAATTCTGTACCTATTCTGGAACTGAAGAATCCTATGTAAATCATCTGTTGCTTAAATCTGAAAAAATAAGGATTTTTTGGGGGGAAAGTGTGCATTTATAAGTGTTGTGTAGAAGCAGGTGTTTTTACTGTGTTGATGTAGTTGTTCATAAGTGTTCAGTGTCTTCATTGCAGTATGAGATTCATTAAAAATCCATGTTCTGTAACTATTGTTGCGAAAGTGTTTTTAGGAGTTTAAAAAAATTATTTGGCTTTTTTCATGTTTTTGCTTTGGTAAAGCATTATTAATGGCCACTGAACATCACAATCTTGTAGAAAGTGAACAAGTTAATTATAGTATTGCCCATTTGAAAAACTTTACTTTTAGACTTCAAAGCTCNAAAAAAAATCAGCAACTCTGTAGTCCTCATCCCCCCAGTCTTGAAATTTTATTTGTCTTAAAATCCTAAGGACAAGACCGAAAACCCTGCAAATAGAGGTACTTGTTATGGGAGGATATAAAATACCATTTTACTTTTAAGGGGGCCCATGCTTTCTGGGTGTCCTGTGAAGCCTCTCATTCTCTCTCTATACTGTATTTTCCAAGAGCTTCCATTTGGTTTTCCTTGGTGTCCTCAGGAGACTGGGGGAGGAGAAAGAAATGCCTTATTCTGCAGGGCAGGGGCTAGCATACCTTATTCCCACAGCCAAGGTGCGGCAGAGCCCCGACTTCCTCACCCATCCTCTTCCATCCCACCACACTGCTGGGATGGGGGGAGAGGCCTAGTCTGTGTCCAGGATCCCAAAGGCCACTGCAGATAGCAGGTGGTGAGGGGCAAAGCAGAATCTCAGAATCTGGTTCAAAACCAAGGTCTGTCTTTTAATAGTTCAAATACTTGCCCTTTGTAAAGAAGCTCATGGTTGCAGTACTTTCACGGGTTATTGCTTTGGAACCACACAGTAGTCCCTGATGGGGCTGGGCAGGGTTAATAATACCATTCTATGGATGAGAAAGCTGAGGCCCAGAATGGGACAAGATTGTGCAGTGCAAGTTCTGGCTGTGGGCTTCTCGGGCGCCCGCTGAAGAAGCTGCTGTGAAGAGCTGAGAGTTTCAGGAAGTTGACTTTTGCCACCAATGTTTTTCAGCTTTCCACGAAGTGGGAGGGTATGATGCCTTCGTGACAAAATACATGAATGCCATTCCAACTGTGACGTCTTATGGAAACACCACCATCAAGGAAGAGTGCTACACCCCGAGGGCTGACTCCTTCCACATCTTCCGCGATCCTCTCAAGGGAGACCTGCCCTGGCCTGGGCTCATCTTTGGGCTGACCATCATCTCCCTGTGGTACTGGTGCACAGACCAGGTACCCGTGCTGTCGGCCCTGGGGTGAGAGAGGGTCTTGCCCAGGGTGCTGCAGAGCCTCCTGCCTTTTGTGCAGCTTGTGGGGTTGGGGAAGGCAGGGCAGGCTCCTGTGGTCTGAGGTCTGCTGAGTCTTGGTGACGTGGGAGTGCCAGGCTGATGACCCGGGGTGGTGGTGGGAGCTGGGGTGGTCAGGACGTGTTGCGGGGGTCTCTTGCTTACCGACTCCCCCCCCCACTGGGCTTTCCCTGGCAGGTCATTGTGCAGCGCTGCCTCTCCGCCAAAAACATGTCACACGTGAAGGCTGGCTGCATCATGTGTGGGTACATGAAGCTGCTGCCCATGTTCCTCATGGTGATGCCAGGGATGATCAGCCGCATCCTGTTCACAGGTGACACCTTCTGCTGGACTCGCCAACCTCTCTTTCCCACTTCGAAAACCCCCACGGCTCCCTCTCCCTTTTTTCTGCCCTCTTGTTTTCTTGCCGTGATTACGAAGCATTATTGTCCCCCTGCCCCAGACACTGAGTGACTTGAGGTCACAGAACTTGTGTAATTGTGTTCCCTGGTGCTTTACATGGACAATTAATGTTTCCCCTTTTGCAGATTCTCTGAAGTCATGACATGCCTCTAGGCAAGGCTTCTTCTAGCTAACATTTACTCATCTTTTGCTCTGTGTCCCCCCATCGCCAGGTTATGCCGTGTGTGGCTAAGTCCTGTATGACTCTTTGCGACCCCATGGACGGCAACATGTCAGGCTTCCCTGTCCTTCACCATCTCCCAGAGTCTGTTCAAGCTCATGTCCATTGAGTTGGTGATGCCATCCAACCATCTCATCCTTTGTCGCCCCCTTCTTTTGCCTTCAATCTGACCCGGCATCAGGATCTTTTCCAATGAGTTGACTCTTCACATCAAGTGACCAAAGTACTGGAGCTTCAGCTTCAGCATCAGTCCTTCCAATGAATATTCAGGGTTGATTTCCTTNGACATGGAACAACAGACTGGTTCCAAACAGGAAAAGGAGTACGTCAAGGGTGTATACTGTCACCCTGCTTTTTTAACTTATACGCAGAGTACATCATGAAAAACGCTGGGCTGGAAGAAGCACAAGCTGGAATCAAGACTGCTGGGAGAAATATCAATAACCTCAGATACGCAGATGACACCACCCTTATGGCAGAAAGTAAAAAGGAACTAAAGAGCCTCTTGCTGAAAGTGAAAGAGGAGAGTGAAAAAGTTAGTTGGCTTAAAGCTCATCATTCAGAAAACAAAGATCATGGCATCTGGTCCCATCACTTCATGGGAAATAGATGGGGAAACAGTGGAAACAGTGTCAGACTTTATTTTTTGGGGCTCCAAAATCACTGCAGATGGTGATTGCAGGTATGAAATTAAAAGACGGTTACTCCTTGGATGTGGGAGACCTGGGTTCTATCCCTGGGTCTGGAAAATTCCCTGGAGAAGGAAATGGCAACCCACTCCAGTACTCTTGCCTAGAACATCCCATGGACGGAGAAGCCTGGTGCAGGCTACTGTCCATGGAGTCGCAAAGAATTGGACACGACTGAGCGACTTCACTTCACTTACTCCTTGGAAGGAAAGTTATGATCAACCTAGATAGTATATTCAAAAGCAGAGACATTACTTTGCCAACAAAGGTCCATCTAGTCAAGGCTATGGTTTTTCCAGTGGTCATGTATGGATGTGAGAGTTGGACTATAAAGAAAGTTGAGTGCTGAAGAATTGATGTTTTTGAACTGTGGTGTTGAAGAAGATTCTTGAGAGTCCCTTGAACTGCAAGGAGGTCCAACCAGTCCTATCTAAAGGAGATCAGTCCTGGGTGTTCATTGGAAGGGCTGATGCTAAAGCTGAAACTCCAATACTTTGGCCACCTCATGTGAAGAGTTGACTAATTGGAAAAGACTGATGCTGGGAGGCATTAGGGGCAGAAGGAGAAGGGGACGGACAGAGGATGAGATGGCTGGATGGCATCACCGACTCGATGGATATGAGTTTGAGTAAACTCTGGGAGTTGGTGATGGACAGGGAGGCCTGGCGTGCTGCGATTCATGGGGTCGCAAAGAGTCGGACACGACTGAGCGACTGAACTGAACTGAGGACTCAAGTGACAGTGATGATGCTGGTGATGCTGGTGAAGGAGCCCGCTTACTCACGCTCGGCCGCGCGCTCGTGGGGTGAGTGCAGTCGCGCGTCTCCGCAGGGCGAGGCGCTCAGGTATAGATGAAACAGGATTCCGTCTCGCAGCCGGAAGCCGCCCTCCTTCAGCCGCTCGAAGATGGAACGCTCGCTGTCCTCCCGCCGCTTGCTGTAGACGGGCGGGTGCTCAGCCAGGGCCCCGGGCTGGGCCCCTCGGCTCGGCTCACAGCCGCCTCCGCACCCCACGCGTGTCTTCTCCCGCGTGGAGCCCCCTGGGTCTGGCCCCCACGGTCTCCCCCCCCGCCCTGCGTCCTTGGGGCCGCGTGTCCGTGCCGGGGATCATGGGGCCCCGCGTTCCCTAGGGGACCACGTCTACACTGCACCAGGTTCTGAGTCAGATGGAGAATGGGGATAGAGGCGCGGCCCCCCAGGAACTCTGCGCATAGACCTCTTCGGTCGCCCGCACAGGGGAGCCCCCTGCACAGAAAAGCCCCCCATCCGCACGGAGGAGCCCCCCCTGCACGAAGGAGCCAGCCCCCCGCCCGCACGGAGGAGCCCGGCTGCGACCTGCCAGCGGCCCCGCCCACACCCTCGTCCTGCCGGTCACCGCCCCCTTCCTCCGGGTCCAGCTGTTTCGCAAGTCCTGCCCGGTTGCTGATTCCTCACACAGGCGGAGCCTGGGAACCCCTGAGGTGTTCCACCAGCCTCTCTGCCTCCCGACTCTGCGCCAGGCCCCCAGCCACAGCTCCCCAGAACCTTGGGGGCAAACGCGCAGCCCTGGCTTTCTGCAGCTGTTGCTGTGCCCCTCCCCACGACCCCCAGGGCAGGGGGCCTGAGTGTCCGTTTCCCCTGCCCCCAGCCTGCAGCTGGGAGCCAGCGCACAGCCAGGCCCGGGTCATGGTGACACACCCAGAGTCAGGGGTGTTTGGAAATATTTCTGACCTGGACACTCAGGGCAGAAACCCCTCCTTACGTTAGGGGAGATCTCCAGCTCTCTCTCCCACATTCAGCCCTGGCCAACCCACCGCCACCGCGGGCCTGGAACTGAGGAGAAGCTGCAGATCAGGGGCTCGGATAAAACTTCCCAGAGTGTATGAAGGCCTTGCTCCCCGTGCGTCTGCTCAGCACCCTGGGCCTGTCCCTGCTCTGTGCGACTGCTGGGACCCTGTGTTAGAGGGTGTGGGGGGCAGCAGACCTGGCCGAGATGCCCGCTGTGCTCAGGGCCACCGAGTCTGCCCCTGCCTAGGGGGTCCTTAAGCGAGACGCCCCTGGGATGGCCCAGTGAAGAGCCGCGTGCTTTTGGGGCACGGCCGCTGGCAGGTGCAGGGCTGACCATGACCGAGGGGACACCAGGACAGGAGATGCCAGGGTGGAGGGACACAGGTGCAGGCCTCATGCTCACCTCAGGTGCAGCTCCAGCTGTGTGTATAGGAAGTGGACCAGCGCCCGCCTGGCCAGGATCTCCGCATGGCAGTCGTTGACCACCAGCCCCTGGTCGTTGATGTGCTCGCCACTGATGCACTTTGTTCCCGAGGACAGAACAACCACCTGGGCTTGCCTGGCGTCCAGACCTGGGGAACAGAGGTGGTGTCAGAGCCCGTGGCCGCTGCCCTCCCTGTGGGTATTGAGTCTGTTCTCCTGCTCTGTCCCCACCCCTCCCCCCAACCTGAGTCTCAAGTTTATCTATAAATAGACAGCCAGCCAGCCAGCCGAAGGTGCTGGCGAATCCGGGAACCCTGCTGCCACCCAGCCCTCGGCCGAGGGCCACCCCCTAACTGGAAGACTCCCTGAGGGTGGGCCTGATGCTCACGTGTCCCCTCTGGTACTGTCCAGGACTATGCAAGCTGCTTCCTAGCCAAGCTTTCGGGTCCATGGGGAGCTCTGAGGGATATTGTTATATAAATAAGGAAAGCAGCTCCTGCTGCTGGGGGTCCAGAGTGGGTGGGGTCACAAAGCCCCCTGGAACAGGAGACAGGACTGTGAGACCACCTTGAGCCAACCCGACCTGCAGTGAAGCCGAGACCCTGATTTCCAGGTTAAATCCTGAGTCCTGGCTTTCCTGAGAGCCGTGCCTCTACTCAGAGGATACCAAGGGCTTCTCTTGGCGTGATCTCCCTCCCCTAGTACAGGTATCTGAAGATCAAAAGCTCTTCAAAGGTACAGCTTTACCCAGCTTCTCGTTGGTGCCTTAATTAGTCCCGACCCCTCAGAACATCCTTGGACCTGCAGCCGCCTTGGTGGGTGTGGGGGGCAATCAGAGCTGATGAACTCCGTGGCTTTCCAGACACTTCTTCCTTTCTTCTATCCTTTTCTTTCTCTCCTCCCTCCCTCCAGCCGCCTCTTTTACAAGCAGCTGTGCCCAGCATGGACAACTGATGGTCATAATTAGGGAGAACGTGGAATATTTTGTTGAATAAGATAACATGGTTTAAACACCCTAAAGCCACCCCTGGCACATAGACAAACACTAGATGTTAGTGTTTTTTCTGTTATTCCTTCACTAATAAACTTAGTTTTATGTTTCCACTAAATTTAGAGACTGGAAAATAGATGGGGATAGTTTATTGCCACCAGAGAAAATAGGGAGTTGTTTTTTTCCCCCATGAAATCTTTGGGGCAGTTAAATGCTGGGATATGACTTGATGACCATCTACATGTGGCATCTGAATGGCTTTGATGGGAGTGTCTGATTTCAGAAGAACACGGCCCAGGTTCAGTCATCTTCCCTTCTTCATGTACTCCTGACACGTGCCGCCTTCCTGATGCAGGTGGACATAGGCATTTCTGAGATTCTGAAGGAGATCAACCCTGGAATTTCTTTGGAAGGAATGATGCTAAAGCTGAAACTCCAGTACTTTGGCCACCTCATGCGAAGAGTTGACTCATTGGAAAAGACTCTGATGCTGGGAGGGATTGGGGGTGGGAGGAGAAGGTGACAACTGAGGATGAGATGGCTGGATGGCATCACGGATTCGACAGACGTGAGTCTGAGTGAACTCCGGGAGATGGTGATGGACAGGGAGGCCTGGCGTGCTGCGATTCATGGGGTCGCAGAGTCGGACACGACTGAGCGACTGAACTGAACTGAACTGAACTGAGCCCACAGTCAGGGCTGCTGCCCATCACCTGGTTGAGCTCCTACCCGGTGGGACCTGGTGAATTCTTCTAGACTAAACTCCTGTTCTAGAGAAGGCAATGGCACCCCACTCTAGTACTCTTGCCTGGAAAATCCCATGGATGGAGGAGCCTGGTAGGCTGCAGTTCATGGGGTCGCTAAGAGTCGGATACGACTGAGCGTCTTCACTTTCACTTTTTATTTTCATGCATTGGAGAAGGAAATGGCAACCCACTCCAGTGTTCTTGCCTGGAGAATCCCAGGGACGGGGGAGCCTGGTGGGTTGCTGTCTATGGGATCGCACAGAGTCGGACATGACTGAAGTGACTTAGCAGCAAACTCCTGTTCATCTGCATGTGAGCTGGGAGTGGTCTGCGTGGTCCGCATGTTCTTTCTTGCTCCATTTTAAGGGGAGACATTTACCATGAATAAGTCAGCACACATGCTATGTGGGGTCAGCGGTAAATCTATCTTGCATTTTGTGGTTTAAAGTAACAGTTTAAACCCCAGATTTAAAATCAATTGTTCACCACACTCCTCGTTGCGAGGTATCCGACCCTTGGAATCTCAGTGTGCCCTGGGTCTCCATGGAAATGTTTCGTCAACTAAACTGTTATTATGACCAACTCCTTGGAATCCAGTTCATCATTTACCACCTTTCACTGCAGCATGGGGCTTCTGTCCAGTTCATTTGTTCCTACTCATCTCCCCTGCAACCTCCTGGGCATAAATAAAATATCCCACTTTTAATTTTACTATTGAAGCAACTGCCAGTCATTCAGGAAAAGAGGAAAAGAAAGCATTTGGGAATATGGGGACAAAGTCCTTGAATCTTGCCCCTGTGAGGCCTCTGTGAGGCCTCTGTGAAGGTGGACGTTCCCTTGTGCTCCTGGCGATGGAAAGAAGTCTCAGCTGTATTTGATCTGTCAGGATCTATCGAATGCCAATGGGAAAACAATGTTTAAGTGCCAGTTCTTCTCGAGCCGGAGTCCAGCCCAACTCTCCACCTCCTTGCTCACCTGAGCAAAATGCACGCAACAAAGCACCGCTTACATCTCTTAACATCTCATTACTCTGAAAGGTTGGCTGACATTCCAATGCTGAGCTCATCAGCACTTCCAATTTTCCCAGAGAAGACAGGCCTGGCTACTGCCCAGAGGGCCTGGCATTCTGGAAGGGGCTGTCCTGAGCCGTGCTCTCCACCGCCCAACTTCAAGGAGGTGTTTTTCAGGGTGGGTATAAATCCCAGGCATTCATATATGTTTAAAGCTGCACGTTAACTTAAATGGGAAAGAGTTAACTTACATGGGAAAGAGTGAAAGCAAAGCTTCTAACTTTTGCAGGCCAGGCTGGCAAAAGACAGGTTTAAATGTAAACTTTTAAAAATATACACTAGGGAACCCCTTTTTTGGCTCTTTCATAACCTTAGACCTAAGCAGTTGCATGGACAGATCTTCAGCACTGTGCCTTGAGTTGTGTCCGGGGCCATGTGGATGAAGGACTGGAGCCTGTGGCTGCATCTTAGCTCTGCGCACCCCTTCTCCCCATCAGACATGAGGGTCACCTGGCCTCTTGGTCTTGTTGTCTATACTTCTTCAAATTGATAATAAAGATTCCCACTTTTCCCACTTCTCCAGGTTGGCTCAGTCAACTGATTGGCGTCTGTGAAAATGCTATCAAAATTACAATTTTCATATCAACTGAGACTCATGACAAACAGCCGCTCAGAAATTGCTTCTTCATGGGAGCATGGGCGCCGTCAGAACAGAGCTTGACCTGGGCTCCACGGGAACTCAGTCCAGATTTGGGTCCAGAGGCTCTGATTCTCCCTCATTTCCAGCCCTATGGGAAGGAGGGGTTCCAGGGGGAGCATGACTGGGGGCGGGCTTGATCGCCAGGACCTGTGAGTGGAGGCCGTGGAAATGGGCCTGCCTTCCAGCACTGACCGCAGAGAAAGCATGACGCTGAGTTGGGCTGAGGGCAGGCGGAGCCTATGTCCCATTTTAATTCAGGGACTGCCCCCCCTGGAGCGGATGCGTGGGGTTGAGGGACACCTGGCAGGAGGTTCATCTCCTCGCTTGGCCTCGGGTGGTCCCTTGTGGATGACCAACTCCTGCCCACTCTGCTCAAGGAGGCGCCTGCAGTGGGAAACAGCTGGTGGGGGGGGCAACATTTCTACTCGGGTGGGAAATCTATGCGCGGTGCCTACAATGATTGGACCAATGTTTTACTCACAAATGTGGATGTTCAGACAGAAATCATAACCAGGATAAAAGGGAAAAACTGAAACTAAAGAAAGACGCCACCGATCACAGAGGAATCACTGTGATTAGGGACCAGGGACAGGCTCAGTAATGTGCTGGTGAGTCAGAGAAACCTGAAGAGACTGGCTGGCAGTGAAACAAGAAGAGCATCCTCTGAAGAAATAGGAACCAGAGGACAAGACAGAAGTTGCAGACAATAGCTTGCAAAAATTAGAACACGGGGCAGCTGAAGAGCTGTCACATACACAGGGAATTTCCAGGAACACAGAGTAAAAGGTAGATTAACAGCAAGTCTTCCCTAGTGGCTCAGATGGTTGAGAATCTGCCTGTAGTACAGGAAACCAGGTTGGATCCCTGGGTCAGGAAGGTCCCCTGGAGAAGGGAAGGGCAACCCAGTCCAGTATTCTTGCCTGGAAAATTCCAGGAACGCAGAGTAAAAGGTAGATTAACGGGAAGGTGAAAGACGGGGAGTTAGCTGAGAATGTTGAAAATTTGACAAAAATGTGAATGAAAGAAGGAATTTATCACATAAATGATACAGGAAAAATTGCAAAATAAATGACTTAAATATGTCAGAGAAGGTGACTGGCTTACACCTACACAGTCTTATGAAATTACGTAGCATTCAAGTGAAAAAGACCCCGCCCTCCCGTGGCAGGGGTGGGGCAACCACTGCAAATAGATGTCAGTTAGGACATTCCTAGTCAGAGATACTGGATGAGAGAGCAGAGAAAAGCCCTGGAAAATACCCAGGGCAAGCAAGCGTGAGCTCAGACACCCCAGCTCACCCTCCCAAGAGCAAGAGACCTGGGTTAAGAAGCTCCTGGAGACGTGGAGATTCAGTTTCCATCCTACACATTTTAAAGATGTTTCTAGAGACAGAAGGAGGATGGCATGGATGCTGAAACAGTAGTCCAGGCGGGTGGTATGGGACCCCTGGCCTGGCAGGCAGAGACTCCAGCACCGGTGCACCCCGCAGGTGCGAGGGCTTGGAGGTCATATGACCACCCCCCCAAAGTGGCTTAAGGAAGACAAGCTGCTCAGATCAACCTTCAGTGTCACATGGTCTGAGAGGTGGAGGGGCTTGAGGATGGATGTGACCCAACAGGGGGACAGGCTCTTTCCTCAGAGATGCATCCCCTGCACTGAGAACCGTGAGATTCTCGCAAGTCACCTGACTTTGCCAAGCGACTTATAGCATCCTGAGTGTAGATGCTGCTTAGAGGTTTCAGTCGTAAACTCATGGAGGAGGCAAGACAGAGGAGACAGCCAAGGCACAGAACACAGAAGAGAGTATGAACACCATTGGTGATGACATAAAAATCCGTCCACATGCAGAGACGTCACCAGGGGAAGACAGGGTTGACACCACCAGCCCCAATTTACAAAATGGAAAGTGAAGATGCCCCATCCAATCTAACAGGGTGAAAAGCAAAGGGTTAAGTGGGTATTATAGATACAGAAATGGAAAATAAAATAGCATCCATTTTTAATACTGTGAATCAATTGATAAGATTTAGAATAGAAAATCCTGAAACATAGAACCAGCACAGTATTTAGAGTCACAAGAGCAAAATTTAAAATGATTAAAATGTCTGCCTCCGAGTTTGCTTGGGGCCAAGGATGGGAACTTCCATTTGTAAGTTCTCTTCTCCTGTGCTTTTCCCAGTGAATGCAGGATTTTCACAAAGATAAAAGTGATGCTGTTCATAAGTATATATTTCTGCCATTGTATTTCTCAGAGTGGCTACAAAACGGCATCAGCCTCACTCGTGAGCTAATTAATGTGGGTGAACTGGCTTCCTGCCTGAAAATGGAGGGGATGACATGCCAGATTTTATTTCGAAATAAACTTAATTTATAACATTGTAATATATGTTGTAAAAGCTAGAAAAAGACACATCACCCCCTTTTAGAGTTTCGTCGGCATTTGCTCTGATAACTGAATTAGAATTCTGATTACATTGCCCATCACCTTGAAGTAAGTGAATATTTGAAAATATTTCTATTAGTTACTTTGCAAAATATTTCCTAATCTCTTTTTAATCCACATGTTTATTAAGCCTCTTTATAACAAGAAAGTAAATTTCAGTAGTTTATTCTTCCACGTTCATAAGTTACTAATCAATGTAGGTTTACCTTGTAAAGTCTCACATTCATGTAACATTGCACACAATGTGCTCAGTCATCTCAGTCCTGTCCAACTCTCTACAACCCTGTGTAGCTCGCCAGACTCCTCTGTCCATGAGACTCTCCAGGCAGGAACACTGGAGTGCGTTGCCACACCCTCCTCCAGGGGATTCTTCCCAACCCAGGGACTGAACCTGTGGCTCCTATGTTTATGCATTGGCAGCTGGATTCTTTACCACTGAGCCACTGGGGAAGCCCATGTTATATTGGGTTGGCCAAAAAATTTGTTTGCAGTTTTCCATAACATTTTATGGAAAGCCCCAAGTGAACATTTTGGTCAACCAATGCATATAGTTTCTTTACGCGGATTGCCTGCTGTGGCCGCGTGGATGGAGGGCTGCCTCCAGTGGCAGTGGTCTGGACTGGGGAGGGGGCCTCTTAGCCCTTAGTTTGGGACATTTTTTATTCTATCAAGGCAGAGTGGCAGGGTTACCGAACGCTGGTGGCTCCCGTGGGGCTCCTGCTCCAAATTCAACAGTGTCACTGATGGAAGAGACTTGCCTTTGACTTAGAACATTACCCTTATAAAGTGACTCTCACATTCCAGAGCTCTTCATGTCCTTTGTCCTAGTCACCAGCTTACCCTGGGAGGAGGCATTTTCATTTCGGTTTTCCCAGCGTGGAAAGACTGAGCGAGTGTCCTTGCGCTGCTGCCCCGACTCCAGTGGCCTTGCGCTCAGTGGCCCTGGAGGAGCCTCTGGTGTCTAGAGCGAGAGGGAAGCGGGCCAGTTGTCTGGCTTCTAACACCCATGCTTTTGGACAGTAATCGTTCTCTGATAGGTCATTACCAGCTCACTCCAAACTTTGCAGCTAGCAACAGTTGAATTCAAATAACCAGAGGGCTGGTTACTATTAGTAGGTTATTTAGTAGTGAGATGTTTTCACCCAAATTGATGGTTTAAAACTAAGCATCACTTTCTTGAACCTGGCTGGTAAGAGCAGGCTTGATGGGCCTTTTGTCACTGTCCTGTCACTGTCCGTGAGCGGTTAGGGGTGGGGCTGGAGAAGGCCTGCCTTGTCTCTCCTGCAATGGGCTTGTTCAGGGTGGTGTGCACCCTGAGAGGGGGACTAAAGAATCTCAGGGTAAGGGGTTCCCTGTGGGGCCTGACCCTGGCTGAGCTCCTGCAGACAGGAGGCTGCGGTCCCCCTGATCACGGGGTGTGGGACATGCCTGACGAAAAGGGACTGCCATGTCCCATGTCCTCCAGTCACCCTTCTTCGGGGCTCTGGGGGGCGGACTGTCTGCTCTGTTCCATGTCTTCATGGGGAGGGGGTCCTGTTTCCAGGCTCACCCCCTCTTCCCGGCAGGGAGGCGTTACCTCGGGTCATGACGATCCCGGCCAGCGCCTTGTGGCGGGCGTGCGCCGAGGCCAGGCCCGCGGCCAGCTCTCGGAACTTCTGTGTGACCAGCTGGGACACGGCATCTGCGAACTCCTGGAAAAGACAAGCAGCAGCCTTGTGACTGTGCCTCCTCCCTCCTCCACTCTACCCGCGGCCCGCCGCCTGCTCCGTGACCCCCTGGCCTCAAGATGGCAAGCCTGCCACGGCGATTCTGGCCCAGCGTGGCCCAGGGCACGAGCCCTCAAGCAGGACCCCGGGGGGACTGTTCCTGCCTCCCTCCAGCCTCGCAGAGGCGTCCTCCAGTTGAGGGGGGGCTGGTGCTCACACCACTGACAACTGGTTCCCATTTTCTTCCCTGTGTCACAGAACCAATCACCCCAACACCCAGGAATCATCCCAACATCTGGGAACCGCCCTTTCTCTTCAGTGACTTTCCAGGTGCTTCCTGGATGGCGGGGTCCAGAGCCTCCCACCCCCGCTTCTGAGCACCCGCTCCCACCCTGTGCCCGTCTGGCCTCTGTACCACCTGCCCTCCATCAAGACCTTCCTTTAAACATCTCCCCTACAAGCCTTTTTTCTTTATCCTTTTAAGGGGTCCTTGACATTTATGTTAAGCGTATTTCTCAATTAACATTTTATAAAGGTGAATGTAGAAAGAAAAAAGCAAAGATTTCTTTAACTTTTCTTACTCTGGGTGGAGGACAGTCTAATTAAGATGTACAGGGGTATTTAGCCAGTTAAAATTTATCTCTTTGATATTTAACCAGTATCACTTCCTAGGGTGGCTTTGAGACGTCTCGCTTCTTTGGTATTTAACCAGCATTACTTTCTAGGGTGGCTTTGAAAAGTCTTGCTTGTAGTTTTGCCAGGGGGAATTTTATGGAATGTTTATATATTGAACTATGACCCTTAGTTTTTCTGGGTTTAAAAGTCAGAAGGAGAGAATCGTGAATAACCATCTGCATTGGAAAAGTGCATGTCCTCTATTAAGGCACTGAGGTGTCTCCTCAGACCTTCTGTGAAACGAACAGACTGGGGCTTCATAAGGAACTCAGCCTGGAGCTGTGCTCAGGCCTCCTTCCCTCACAAACCCTCTCCACCCCCGC
>SJYX01015338.1:427157-446373 GCA_006410675.1 Oreotragus oreotragus | reverse complement strand
CCCCACCCCACCCCAGCAAAGGCTCTGTGGCCTCCAAATTGTTCTTTTCCTGGCTGTGCTCTTAGGTCTCTGCTTTCATGTTGATGCTCCCCTCAGATGCGTGGCGTTTGGGGTTCCCTGATCCTCCGTAGGAGTGGGAAAGTATAAAGGTGTCTTGAAGCCAGCTGTGTGTGCATGGGTGGGTGGGTCTGCGAATGCTGAGGGTTGGCCAAGGTCACTCTGGCCATCCCTGGGCCTCTTCTCTTGTGCTAACTAGATTCCTTCAGAGAACATTCTCCCAAACTCCTCCTAGAGGGAGACAAACTGGTTTCAATGTCCTGAGAAAGAAGGTCAGCGGTTCAAGGCCACTGAAGTCGCCGGGCCCTGGCTCAGACCCCCTTCACTACACTGTGCACAGAGGGCAAATCCTGAAGGCTGGAGGTCTGCACGTCTGCTTCTTAGACTTCCAACCAGCTCTCATTTTTCAGCCTTAACTCTTCCCCTCCTCCTACCAACTTCCAGAAGTGCCTAGCACTGCCGATTTCCACACTTCTGGAAATTTTACGGGTTATTTCCTGGCTTTCTCCATGATCAATTTTGAATTTCACTTTCCTGGACATGCTAAGTCAGTTATCACTCACCCATCTGTTTCCCTGCTTCCAAAACCGCCATAATTTTCTTCCTAATTCTCTGCATCCTATGAGTATATGCTATTTCAACAGGGTCTCAGGAGCAAAGAAGGCAAAGGCAGGATATTAATATAACATCTCATATATGATATCCTTGTCATTTTAATGACACTTCTACTGAGCACCTGGGCAAGCAAACTGAAGGAAAAGAAGAATCTAGGTGGGGAGGCACCTGCATGGAGAAATGGGGAGCTAAGCAGCTGGGAGGCAGAGATCACCATCTTCCTCTCCCTCTGCACCAGAGAGCACGGCCCCTGTCACCGGGCAGGACTGTGTACATTCTCCTTTGGTAGCAACACAGGGCCATGGAAGCTTCAGCAGTTCTGGTAAGAGTCTGGCGATGCATGCAATTCTGCTGGCTTTGCCCATAAAAGGTGCCCTAGAGTTCCTGAATCCACCGTCACATTGCTTTCTAGGGCAAGAGAAAACTGTGGAACAGGAGTAAGTACGTGGAAGGTATTAGTTTCATAGAAGGCCAGAACAGGGTATCAACTATTAATTTTGAACATGGAATAGAATTTGACTAGGAAATTAATTCTCTCTTCATATCTCTATTCCTAGAGCTGTATAAATTGAGGCAAAAAATAGGCATTAAAAAGACAATGTGACTCAGGAGAATGCCCCAAATCCAAAACACTGACACCATCGAGGCTAGGATTGATGTAGAACAAGAATTTTCCTGCCTTGCTGGTGGGGATGCAAAGTGGTACAGCCATTCTGGAAGACAGCCGTGTGTTTTCCAGGCAAGGAGAAGGGCAGGACAGTTAACTTTGTGTTTCCAACTTGACCAGCCTAAAGTGTGCCCAGACAGCCAGTAAAACGTTATTTCCAGGTGTGCCGGTGAGTGTGCGGCTGGGAGAGAGGAGCCCTGGACTCAGCGGACAGAGCGAAGAGATCCAGCGTCACCAGGGAGGGGCATCACCCTGTGTGCAGGGAGCCTGATGGAACGACAAGCAAAGAAGGTGGGCTCCTTCTCTCCTGGAGCTGGGAGGTCCATTTCTGCTGCCTCTGATACTGGAGCTCCGGGATCTCAGGGCTTGGAATCCTGGCACTTACACCACCAGCCGCCTGCTTCTCAGGCCTTCAGATTTGGGCTGAATTACGCCACTGGCTTTCCCGGTTCCCAGCTCGCAGGCGGCAGACTGTGGGGCTTCCAGGCCTCTATAACTGTGTCCCTCGACTCCTGTAAGGAGTCTCCTCTTATCTCTCTCTCTCTCTCTATATATATATATATATTCTACTGGTTCTTTTTCTCTGAAGAACCCTAAAAGCAAAGGCTTCCGCTGACAGGCCTCCCGGGGCAAACTGCCCTCCCGACAGCGGCCTGGGGCCAAGCCAGTGAACTGGGCTCCCCGAGAGGCTCCCCCAGCGGCCTGGGGCCGAGCCGCTACACTGGGCTCCCCGAGAGGCTCCCCCAGCGGCCTGGGGCCGAGCCGCTACACTGGGCTCCCCGAGAGGCCCTGCAGTCGTGGTCTGCGGCCAACGCTCTGGTGCTGGCCTTCCGCGCATTTCCGCTGGGTCTCCTCAGCGGAGGCGCTGGGCAGTGGGCCTCTGCAGATGCCTCTGCCAGGACCTCCTGCTGGGTGCAGGGGAGGAAATCACAGACCCTTTCCCCCAGGGACTGAGCGCCCAGTACGCTTCCATCCCTGGCCTCTCTGCCTTCTCAGTGGGGTCCTGGCTTAGAAGGGAGCCGGGGCTGAACCCGTGCAGCAGGGAGGGCCTTCAGGGCAGGGAAGTACTCTGCGTCCTGCTACAGTGGTGGCCACACCCACTGAAAGTCCAGCCCAAGAACGGCCTGAGGGTAAAGCCCGGCCTGCGATGTCTGTGGGTGTGCTCGGCACAGTGGGCTCCGTGGGTGGGAGGGTGAGTGTGTATGGGACGCTCTCTGTACTTTCCACTCAATTTTGCAGCAGGCCGAAAAAGTCTCTAAAAAATAAAGTCTGTTTTATTAAAAAATCTAAACAACAACAAAAAAGACAATAAGTTATTCTGGTATATCAACCTATGTTAGTGAAATACAGAAGATTGAAAAACTATTAAAAAACAGAAAGTAATACAAATGATACATTTATAATCCAAGGGGTACATTGATATCTACATCTCAGTCAATATTTACTGTCTGAGCAGGAAGAGAGCTGGCTGTCAGGAGCTGTTTCAACATCCCTTCAAAAATAAGACCCCATTTTGTGCTTTGGTACAAACTCTGAGGCACAACACTGTGATGTGGGAGAGTCTCTACTTCTAGTTCCCAAAGGCTTCCAATGAAAAGCTTTACAAGCTTTTCCAGAAAAGGCAAAGTATATTCAATTTGTGGTTGAAATAAAGTGCATTTTGACATCAGTATAATGTTGAACATGCTTTTAACGAGAAAACAGAGAAACAGAAAGTCTAGGGTAGGACAGATGGAAAGACTGGCAGATAGACAGATAATGGCTGAGGAGGAAGGGGAGACCTAAAATGAAATAAAAAGAAGCAATGTTTTAAATCGCAAAGAGGACATAACTGTCACTCCAGGCTGGGCCAAGAAATGACTGAGGAGACGGCTACAGAAAAACTACAGTGCTGGCTGAAAACGAGGCAGGGAGTGGACTCCAGCGCCAAGAGGAAACGCTTCCATTTACAAAGTGTTCAGGCAGAGAGTTAATTAAAAGAGACAATAAACATGTGTGAGATACTTTCTGGTTAGGAAAGTTTACTGCTAAATGGATTTGATTATAGTGTTTCAGCTATTAATACCATTTACAGGACAAATAAAAGGTATGTTACTTTATAAATTAAAGAAAATGTTTTCCTTTGACACTAGTAAAAATAAAATAAAAATTAAATAAATAAAAGATGCAGAAAATTTTAGAATTTAATTTAAAAGTAGACAATGCTTCCTTTAAAAAAGCCAAGCTGAAAAGAGCTCCCGGCACCTGTCCTCTTAGCAATGGCGGCACAGGGATCCACGCCCCCACCCCGGACTCGAGAGCGCCCTCCCGTGGAGGCCACCGATGGCACCGACTGACCAGAGGCAGAGGCCCTTGCCTCAAGCGGCAGGCATCGGCCTTGGTCCTGAGGAGCTGCTGAGTTGAGCAGACGGGGAGTCCCCGCGCTGTGAATCCTGTCCCTCCCGAGTGGCCCAGGCACGCGCGTGCACAGGAAGGAACAGAAGGACAGTGGAAGTGCTACTGAGTGGGCCTGAGTGAAACCTCACAGGACTGCAAAAGCAGGAGGTCAGAGGGGGCCGGGATGGTCCAGGAGGGCTGATGCAAAGGCCTCTTTGTCCCAGGTGTGAAAAGAGAAGCAAGATCTAGGGCGGTGAGGCCAGGAGAAGGAGAGGACCACATGAGTGACTTACAGCATGAACTCACGCAGTAAAAATTAAAGAAAAAAAAAGTGTGATGACAGCTGCTGCTGCTAAGTCGCTTCAGCCATGTCCGACTCTGTGCGACCCCACAGACGGCAGCCCACCCGGCTCCCCTGTCCCTGGGATTCTCCAGGCAAGAACACTGGAGTGGGCTGCCATTTCCTTCTCCAATGCAGGAAAAGTGAAAGTGAAGTCACTCAGTCGTGTCTGACCCTCAGCGACCCCATGGACTGCAGCCCACCAGGCTCCCCCACCCATGGGGCTTTCCAAGCAAGAGGACTGGAGTGGGGTGCCACTGCCTTCTCCATCAAACCTTCCTTGCCCTCCACTGACCTCTAACTGCGACTATCTTCTTCCCTTCCCTGTGGACTTTTTTTAAAGATGACTCGGCACGTGCTATCTGAACACTCTTTTCCATTTAGCTACTTTTAGTTGAAAATGGATTGTGTACATGAGACAAAAGGAATGTAGAAGAGGCTACTGCAGTTCTGAGCTGTCCAGCCACTCACCAGCCTACCACGATGCAGCTCCCGCTCCCCCGTCCATGGAACCCACTTTGGCAAAGGCCGCCAATGACCGTTCCTCCGTCCACAGGTGGACTTCCCAGCCTCACCTGACTGTGCCCCTGCACTCCTGACCTGGTACCTCCCTGGCTCTACGGAGCAGCTTTGAGGCGTTACAACACAAGCTCTTCCTTTCCCGGTGCCTCTTAAATACTGATATGAAACACCTTTACCCATTTTCCTCTTCCTGTGAGCATCCGCCTCAGGTAAACTGACCATGTAATTCCTATGATCTTAATGGGGTGCCTTTGAGAGTGAAAGAAGGCAGCGTTAATAATTACTACTCTTCAATAGTGAGTGTATAGAACTAAGACTGCTCCATACAGACTGCAAATATATGGTCCCTCTATTCTCCTGGGAGATCACATCCACTGTTGTGGTTATAACAAACACAATTTGCAAAAATAAATCTGTAGCCTTGATACTGACAGTGAGTTTTATTTTCCAATCCTCAGATACTGACTTCCTAAGTGCATGCATGTTAAGTTGCTTCAGTCATGTCCAATTCTTTGCAACTCCATGGACGGTAGCCCACCAGGCTCCTCTGCCCATAATTTCCCAGGCAAGAATACTGGAGTCAGTTGCCATTCCCTTCTCCAGAGGATCTTCCCGGCCCAGGGATCGAACCCAGGCCTTTTATGTCTCCTGCATTTGTCGGCAGGTTCTTTATCACTAGCACCACCTAGGAAGCCCTGATTTCTTACAGGATCTCTCAAATTCAGCATAGCTGAAACACAGTCATACCCATTTAGAAAACCTGCTAATCCCCATCTTTCCTTTCCAGGTCAGATGGATGACCCGGCCGCTCGGCTCTCCCAGCTGGGGCTCACTGTGCACTTCCTGCTCTCCCTCACCCATTGGTGCCCCCAGACCGTGGTCATAACCTTTCATCGGATCTCCTTGCTCCAGTCCTGTCTGCCTCTGGTCTGCTCCCCCCCTGCAGCCAGAGGAGCCTGAGGCTGCTCGCACAGCTGCTCTGACCCTTTCAGTGGCTTCCCGTCACCTCCAGGGTGAGGATTCTCCCCAGGATCTGTTCTTGACTCCCTCACGCTCACAACCTGTGCGTCACTCTCGCTTTGCACTCTCAGGAAACCAGGCAGCTTGTGAAAACACATACACGCCCCGCCATGAAGCTGTCTCTCCCTAGCTTCTCCATTCACGCTGCAGACCCCTCATCTCACTCACCTGCGTCTACAGCATTTTCTCGGGTCACACGCCTGCCCAGAGGAGAGCCTGGCGCCTCTCCTGAACTCTCCTGCTGCCTCCTCCACCGCAGGACCAGAAACATCAGTCTTCAACTAGCCATGTTCTCCTAGACTTTGTCCTACTAGTTCCTACCATTACTAGGCTTACTAATTAATGTTTCCTACTAGTTGGTAAACTTCCTAAGGACAGGGGCAGTGCCCCTTAAATACTTCACAAATAGTCATCCTATTTTTAGGGAATCTCACCCATTGTTATGGATTTAAACAAGCAAATTAAAATAACTAGGACTTTAGATTTAAATAAACAACTTCATTACCCCTACATTTTTTTCACTTGTGTCTATGTGTTCTATAAGGTCTTAAAAATGGACAAGGGCTTCAGCTGTCCCAAATTGCCAAGTTTTCTGAAATTAATTTTTAAAAGCAGATCTCAGGATAGGAAACATGGTGATTAAAAATATGGTTGTGATTTACAAGAGTTAACGAAAGAGTAAATATTTAGTTAAGACTACAGAAAATCAGAATAGATTCCAATAGTTGTTTGGCTTGAAAAATTTTTTGAAAATATTATCCTAAAGTAATTTTTTAAATAAAGGAGGCTTCTCATTCCTTTTGTTTTTCATGTAGTCCGTTCAGTCACTCAGTTGTTCATGTCCGACTCTTTGTGACCCCATGGACTGCAGCACGCCAGGCCTCCCTGTCCATCACCAACTCCCGGAGCTTACTCAAACTCATGTCCATTGAGTCGGTGATGTCATCCAACCATCTCATCCTCTGTCATCCCCTTCTCCTCCTGCCTTCAATCCTTCCCAGCATCAGGGTCTTTTCCAATGAGTCAGATCTTTGCATCAGGTGGCCAAAGTATTAGAGTTTCAGCTTCAGCATCAAGTCCTTCTAATAAATATTCAGGACTGATTTCCTTGTTTTTCATTACTTACACTTTATAAAATCATACTATTTTTCAGTGGAAGATTAGCATTAAATATCCTAAAATCTATCCAAACATTCTCTATTTCCCAGGTTATTTTCTCTCATAATTTCCATGTTCTTACTCAGAAAGAAAGAATTTTCTACTTTGTATGTCAAAACTCAAACTATTTGACCTTCAAGGCACAGAATAAAATTACAAGTTTTGGATAAAATGTGGTGCTCCTGTCATTTATTCATTCAAGTAATTTGGGAGGAATTTTAAAAGTAAAATCTAGAATTTAAAGAATATTATTAGTTTTACCAGAGGGATAACAACAGCATCTGGCACAACTGAAGTCTAATGAATAAAGAGAGAACCACACAGTAATTTAACAGTCAAAATTATGAACGGCTCCAAATAGTTCTATGTTCTTCTGTCAAAGTCCCGCTCTTACAGTAGTTTTTTATTTCCTACTTCATCATCGCTTTGTGCAAACATTCCTAATTACATTTTGGCTTATAAATCTGGTTTTGTGAACTCTTCCTTTTGAAAAGGAAGACAATTTGAGGTATTCTGAAATTTAAAACATGCTCTGCTTTTCTCTTCAAGCTGAAGATTGTCGGACTATTCCAAAGGGGCAGGCCCAGGCTTTCCAACTAGGCAAGCACCCAAAGGTAGGTCCTATGAGAGAGGAATATATCTGCCACTGGGCACTCCATTGAGAAATATGTCTGGTCAAAATTTAACTAAGAAGTTAGAGTATCTTTAAATGCAATATTTATTTTTTATTGGCAAGTTGTTGATACTATAAAAACAGCTCTTATCTTCTGATAAATATTCTTGAATATTCACTACCTGTCAGAAGGTGGAGCTCTAAACATATCTGAAACACTGGCTTTTTCTATGCATGCTTTACAAATGTGTGTAATGACGAGATCAAAGGAGGAGGAAAGTCTTTAGAAAAATGGTTCTGAAGAATATTCCAATTCTCTCAGGATAAAATTACCCACATCTGATACATACGTGTTAACTCACAAAAATATATTTAGTATGTTCCTCTGAAACTTCCAATATACTGCCTATGATAAAAATGTAGGCATGGTAATTCAAAATAAAAGATAAAGTACATTTAAGAGACACAGTTTACAAACTCAGGACCGCCGAACTGCATGCTGGCACGGCCATTAGCACTTACAAGCATCTCGGATGTAAAGCAACATGGCCACGAAGACATAGTCAACCAAAGTCAGGGTGAGGCCGTCTGCGAACAGGGCGTCCCAGACCACCAGGAGGTCCTGCAGCGGGAACTCTCGGCCGAACAGCAGCCGCACCCACCGTCTGCGGGAAACAAAAGCCAAATTCAGGAGACAGTACTGTTGAGAGCGATATAAAGAGGAATCATCTTCTCCTATAGCTGTGAAAAAATCATAATTTTTAACTGATCACACTGAGCAAATATTATATATAAAATTATAATAAAGTCCAAGTTTTAGGCTTTCAAATGCATTTCATAATTTTATAATGAGGCCACACTCATTAAACTTTGTTCCTATAGGTATACAACACAAGTACAATATTTGAAAAGGGCAGATATCTTTCATATGCATTGGAAATCATAAATCTCAAAAAGGCAAGGAAAAAAATGAATGTAGTCTGATAGCTACCTCATTTGTAAGGTTATGAATTAAATAATAATGTTCCAAAATTTTGTATCACTACTGACCTTTTTTGTTAACTAGACTTTTGCAAATGGTCATATGACAAATTACTACAGTCAAACAGAAAACTGCATTCTGACATGTCACTCTTATGTAAAAATATTTATTTTAAAATTAAATGTGAAAAAAAGATAGATTTTTTTTTGTCAAGTGTTAGACAGTTATCTCAGATAAAACATATAATGATACTTGATTTTTAACTTCAGAATAACTTATCAAGGAGGTTATCTTTCTAGGGGTATTATTTCAAAACACAGTCACTTCTATGGCCAGGAGAATGGACATGGATGCTACAGAGCAGATACAAGAAGCTAACAATATTAAACAAGGTCTGTCTGTAATTATACATCATAAATAGTAACACTTCAGACTTTGAGCAAATGCTAAGCCATTGATATCTAATTCTTAGAAGAAAATTAAAACAATTCACTTGATATATTTTTATCCATTTACTTCTAATTTTATATACATGGCTATAATTCCTTTACTCAAGTCTTTCTCTTCTACCTGTCAGAAGGTGGAGCTCTAAACATATCTGAAACACTGGCTTTTTCTATGCATGCTTTACAAATGTGTGTAATGACGAGATCAAAGGAGGAGGAAAGTCTTTAGAAAAATGGTTCTGAAGAATATTCCAATTCTCTCAGGATAAAATTACCCACATCTGATACATACGTGTTAACTCACAAAAATATATTTAGTATGTTCCTCTGAAACTTCCAATATACTGCCTATGATAAAAATGTAGGCATGGTAATTCAAAATAAAAGATAAAGTACATTTAAGAGACACAGTTTACAAACTCAGGACCGCCGAACTGCATGCTGGCACGGCCATTAGCACTTACAAGCATCTCGGATGTAAAGCAACATGGCCACGAAGACATAGTCAACCAAAGTCAGGGTGAGGCCGTCTGCGAACAGGGCGTCCCAGACCACCAGGAGGTCCTGCAGCGGGAACTCTCGGCCGAACAGCAGCCGCACCCACCGTCTGCGGGAAACAAAAGCCAAATTCAGGAGACAGTACTGTTGAGAGCGATATAAAGAGGAATCATCTTCTCCTATAGCTGTGAAAAAATCATAATTTTTAACTGATCACACTGAGCAAATATTATATATAAAATTATAATAAAGTCCAAGTTTTAGGCTTTCAAATGCATTTCATAATTTTATAATGAGGCCACACTCATTAAACTTTGTTCCTATAGGTATACAACACAAGTACAATATTTGAAAAGGGCAGATATCTTTCATATGCATTGGAAATCATAAATCTCAAAAAGGCAAGGAAAAAAATGAATGTAGTCTGATAGCTACCTCATTTGTAAGGTTATGAATTAAATAATAATGTTCCAAAATTTTGTATCACTACTGACCTTTTTTGTTAACTAGACTTTTGCAAATGGTCATATGACAAATTACTACAGTCAAACAGAAAACTGCATTCTGACATGTCACTCTTATGTAAAAATATTTATTTTAAAATTAAATGTGAAAAAAAGATAGATTTTTTTTTGTCAAGTGTTAGACAGTTATCTCAGATAAAACATATAATGATACTTGATTTTTAACTTCAGAATAACTTATCAAGGAGGTTATCTTTCTAGGGGTATTATTTCAAAACACAGTCACTTCTATGGCCAGGAGAATGGACATGGATGCTACAGAGCAGATACAAGAAGCTAACAATATTAAACAAGGTCTGTCTGTAATTATACATCATAAATAGTAACACTTCAGACTTTGAGCAAATGCTAAGCCATTGATATCTAATTCTTAGAAGAAAATTAAAACAATTCACTTGATATATTTTTATCCATTTACTTCTAATTTTATATACATGGCTATAATTCCTTTACTCAAGTCTTTCTCTAGGAACTTAAGCTAGAAATCTATGTGATTCTATCACACAACAAAGACTCAAAAATTCTAAATTTCTAGTACCAGAAATAGCACAGAATAGGGGCCATTCTTTAAAGATTAGTTCAGAGATATTACCTCTTTGCAAAATTCAAAACCAAATATAACCATCTGTGAGGTTAAAGTGAGGCCAAAAAAAGAAATATCAGATACTACTTTTTTCAGGGAGCATTACATTTAAGGAGGAATCAAAAAGCTGTGACAAAACAGTGCATAATAACACAGACGCATCAGTTTATTAAGAACCATATGAACAAATACTTGAATTCCTTTATTCATATTACCAAATTAATCAACAGAAAAATTAAATCATATTTTCAACTACATCTTAAATTATGTTACTCAATTTTTCAGGAAGGAAATTCAATGCCTAAGTGACATCAGCATTTTAAAAATGTTACAGAATTGCTTACAATTTTTATCTACGTTTTAATTCATACCCCACTGCTAATATGAAAGGTTGCTAACACAAAATGCGTATGTGTATTTTGTCTAGTATGCCTATATTTATGTGGCTTAGAATAAAACAATATTTCTACACACACTTCTAATTCTTTTAAATTACAAATGCTAATATTTACTATTTTAAGAAGTACCAAAATATCTGTAAATTACACAGGTTGCTCTTCTTAATTAAAAACAATTAATTGCTTTTCCAAGAGTGTTGGTAGAACCAATGGGCTAAGAATGGGCAAGGCAAAAAGCACCTGGGTTAACCATAGGGTGGACCTGTTGAAAGGACCTTTAAACTGTATTGGCAAAATTAAGTGATTAAAATCATTTAGAACATGGCCACTCAGGTATCCAACTGACACAACTGAAGAAAAACCCATCAGTGAAAAAAACTGATGAGGACCTAACATATAACATGGTGACCACAGCTGGTACCAGGGTGTTGCGTAACTGAAATTTGCTGAGAGAGAAAGAACTTAAATGTTCTCACCAAAATAATAATAATAAAGATAAACATATGAGGTGATGGCTGTGTTAATTCCCTTTCACAACACGCACCTACATCAAATCACAAGGATGTGTGCTACATACCTACAACTGCATTTGTCAATTTTATCTCAATACAACTGGAAAATAGAAGTAAATAAATAAACTTGAGAATTATCGTGGTTTGATGGATAGGTAAATTTTGGCACTTTGAAAATTGCATATTCTGACATTAAAGTGATTCTTCCTGGTTTCAAATCCGGATGCCAGCATGAAACTCACCAACAACGTAATCCTAGGCCCTAAAGCTGCCCCCTTCCCGCCTGGAGCTGACTTCCCTGCTTCCCTTATTTGAATAAGCCCTTGGTAACTCCTGCTGCAGTTTCCCCAGAGACATTGCTTCTGTGAGGCCTTATGTGGAAGGACATTTTTTTCTGTTTGTTTTTCCTGTTATCTCCTACTGAAAGTAAAATGCCTTTTGAAAAAAAGGTGATGTATCATATTACAAAAAACATTTGTCAAAAAAAAAGAACTAATAAAGGTTAATACACGCCACAAAAATGCAATGCCATCTTTCCCCCTCTAACTTAAAGTCCAAATTCCTCTCATTTTCTCAGGGACAATCACATCTTTCGTTTCATCACAGATAATGCAGAGAAGACAAAGGAGCCTACTTCTCAGAAATGATATATAGTTTTACTATTTTTATGACAAAATGCTCAGTTACAGCCCAAACCTCCTGTCTTGCAACGTGCCTGCTGTTCCAGGTTGCACTGGCCTAGCTCTGGAGCCCACTCTGCTGCAACACACGTGGGCAGCCAGCACTGCAGTGGGGTTGGGTGGGGGGCTCAGGCACCCAGCAACCGACAGTGAATAAAGCTCGCCTTCAAGACCACAGCACACGAGTCTTCAGTGCTTCTCTGGTTAATGTGGAAGCTGTGATGTGCACTTCATGAACGTTTCACACTGCTTTGTTTTTTAGGTTTCACCTTGCCAAGTACACTGGCAAATAATTCCAGGGCAAGGACCACATTTGGTGTATGCGTGTGTATGAGAGAGACACTGACAGACACACACACACAGCCAGAGAGCTCGTCCTTGTAAGAGAACATTTTGCTCCGTGTTTTACTTGTTCACCAAGATCTTTGTTAAACTCACTGTAATGCCACCTGTCATGCTACCTAGAAGCAAAGACGTAGCTAAATTGGAAATACAGGCATTGATGTTGTTGGTGGCAGCATAAAAATAATTCAGGAAGTGGGGGAAACCCGGAAACACAGAGGAAAGAATTAATTAGTAGATGCCTAGCATGCTTATCAGGTTGGCCAAAAAATGTGTTCAGTTTTTCTGTACATTATAAAAAATCCAAAGGAACATTTTGACCAAGCCTCTTCCCGGGTGATGCAACGGAAGAGTCTGCCTGCCAATGCAGGAGGCACAGCTTCGATCCCTGGGTGGGAAGGTTTCCTGGAGTAGGAAACGGCAACCCGATCCAGTATTCTCACCTGAAAAATTCCATGGACAGAGGAATCTGGC
Organism: Oreotragus oreotragus; assembly: GCA_006410675.1. Lineage (NCBI taxonomy): Eukaryota > Metazoa > Chordata > Mammalia > Artiodactyla > Bovidae > Oreotragus > Oreotragus oreotragus. Next base: position 433,566 of record SJYX01015338.1, on the reverse strand, counting down.
AGGCTATGGTCCATGGGGTCACAGAGAGCTGGACACGACTGAGCAACTAAGCACAATGTGTAAGACTCTTAGTGGGTTGTACATGTAAGGATATTAGATTAAAGCAAAATATAGTTTCCTCTATTTAATATGCATTTATAGGAAAATTAAGGCAAAATTCTCAAAATATTTAAGAAGTCCTGGTATGACTAATGGAATGCTTTGGGAGCAACAGTGATCTTATCAATAATTTAATCACTTTTACCCCAACTAGATTTAGTTCATACATATATTCACCACACAAAACTTCCTGTGCTATTTTGGGCTTTCTTCATTGAGCTTAAAAGCTAAGAAAAAAAAAATCTTTATGGAATGAGTTACCAGCAGAAAGTATTTCAGTGTGCTTTTGTATTCTTAGAAAGGAAAACGTACTCTAAGAAATGAGGTCTTGTAAAAGAAGTCACTCCTAAAATTAACATGCTTTCACTGCAGTTAAAAATATTTAGCAAGAGTTTGAGTTACACTTAACGGTAGCATTAAAGCTTCTTTTAACTTCAGTTTAATTGCTTGATACTATTAATCTCGAGTTATGTACATTACACCTACAGATTGCAATGCTCATAACCATGTATGTTTTATCACTTGTGTTAATACAATAATTCATATTTTACCAGACTTACTTAGTAATTAAAATCTGCACAAACCAAAAAGACCATCTGATGTATTAAATTTAATAATAAACCACCCAAAGACAGGACAGTCTCTATGTCTGTACTCATGCAACACTACTCTCATTTTTAAATTTCTGTGTAATTAAGCTGCTATTCCCTTGGGATCAGTAACTCCGGATGGTGTTATTGCTTAGTGAATGACCCATGGAAACACCGAGAAAAATACACTTTTTACTGATCAGCTTATGAAATGACCAGTTTGACTGAGGTTTAAAAAATAGCCTTGCTCGAACATGGCCGTGGTGGGTCATGTATGCAGAAAGCAATCAGTATACTAAATTTTCATTTTTTTCCTTCCGAGATATGGGTACAGCCACCTCAGGAGAACAAGTGAAATGGAAAAGGTATATTCAACTTAATATAACAAACATTATTAGGGCATCTTAAGTAACCCATGATCATGAAATGATAGCACTGGATAAGAACATAGGAACACAAAAGCACAGTTAGATTTTTGCTTAATGATATTAGTCTTCTTTTGTTTTCGTTCACCTGGACTTTTCAAAGGTGACAATCTTTAAATGACTAGGGGAGAAGGAACACAGGACCCAAATTCGGTGTTTGCATCACAGAGAAGCAAAAGCAAGCAGAAGGCCTGATCTTTGCACCTGTCGCCTCCTTGGCTGAACGGAGGCTCTCCTATTAAGCTCCTCTGCACTCAGTTCCTTTGAATTAATTTACCTCGAGTTTTCCTTTATGTCAACTCTGTGAAAGCAATCTTAAAACCAGAATAAAATACTGAAGTTATTAAATTCTGAAAGAGATGGGAATACCAGACCACCTGACCTGCCTCTTGAGAAACCTGTATACTGTTTTCAGTGATTGGCTTTAACTAAATCACATACATGCTTGCAGCTGCACGTAGTTCTTCATAGTTGGATTTGTATGTGTAAATGTTGTTGTTGATTACGTGGTGTGTTAGAAGCCAGGCAGAAACTTAGAATTCACGTTGGGAGATGCAGACTTACCGTCTAATTTAACACTAGGAATTTTTAATGTTTTAATCACTTCAGATTTAATACATACAGTCAACTCTGGTTACTGCAAACCCAACTAATCAGACTCTGAGATAATTTGATTTTTCTCCATTTGGTTTATGGTAGAAGCAGCTAAATGCTCAAAAGCAAGCTTATGTCTGGAATTATTTTTGTAAGTTCAGATTCCAGGGTTCTTCCATGGGCTGCGTGGAGCTCCTTCAGTCTCCTAGGGTGGAGATGAGCACCCCAACCAACAGCAAACTTTGAGGGGGTCTTTCCAGCCCACTTTCCAGGTCAGGAAGCAACAGTTAGAACTGGACATGGAACAACAGACTGGTTCCAAATAGGAAAAGGAGTATGTCAAGGCTGTATATTGTCACCCTGCTTATTCAACTTATATGCAGAGTACATCATGAGAAACGCTGGGCTGGAGGAAGCACAAGCTGGAATCAAGATTGCTGGGAGAAATATCAATAACCTCAGATATGCAGATGACACCACCCTTATGGCAGAAAGTGAAGAGGAACTAAAGAGCCTCTTGCTGAAAGTGAAAGAGGAGAGTGAAAAAGTTGGCTTAAAGCTCAACATTCAGAAAACGAAGATCATGGTATCCGGTCCCATCACTTCATGGGAAATAGATGGGAAACAGTGGAAACAGTGTCAGATTTTATTTTGGGGGGCTCCAAAATCACTGCAGATGGTGGTTGCAGCCATGAAATTAAAAGACGCTTACTTCTTGGAAGGAAAGTTATAATCAAGCTAGATAGTATATTCAAAAGCAGAGACATTACTTTGCCAGCAAAGGTCCGTCTAGTCAAGGCTATGGTTTTTCCAGTGGTCATGTATGGATGTGAGAGTTGAACTGTGAAGGAAGCTGAGCACTGAAGAACTGATGCCTTTGAACTGTGGTGTTGGAGAAGATTCTTGAGAGTCCCTTGTACTGAAGGGAGGTCCAACCAGTCCTATCTAAAGGAGATCAGTCCTGGGTGTTCATTGGAAGGACTGATGCTAAAGCTGAAACTCCAATACTTTGGCCCCCTCATGCGAAGAATTGACTCATTGGAAAAGACTGTGATGCTGGGAGGGATTAGGGGCAGGAGGAGAAGGGGACGACAGAGGATGAGATGGCTGGATGGCATCACGGTCTCGATGGACACGAGTCTGTGAACTCTGGGAGTTGGTGATGGACAGGGAGGCCTGGCGTGCTGCAATTCATGGGGTCGCAGAGTCGGACGCGACTGAACTGAAGGTCCTTTACCCACCTCTAATGTCAGGATTTCAAATCCCAGGCCTCTGAAACAAATGGGGCCTCCTGCTGTCCCCTCCTGGCCAGGCCCCTGTGTCTCTTGAACAGACTAAGGGGAAGCGTGGATTCACTCCAGGCCCCTAAACACTGGCCACACGACGACTAATGAAGCGCCGTGCAAGGGGCTGAACTGGGGTGGAAACGGCATCTCCTTGGCTTACAGTCACTCAGTGTACAGCAGAGTCCAGGCAGTAGCAGGCACTACTGTCAGCAGCAACCGGCTATTTAACCAGGATCCTGGCCTCAGGGGTTAAGTTCTGCACTTAGAAATCTTAAAACCAGTCTGGAAGCAGTTAAAAGTCAATTTTGAAAGCCGACGTAAAATTTCACTGAAAATGCTGAAACGCCAACTGCCATGAGCAATGTAACAGAAGCTAAGAACATGGCTTTGATAGAAAAGACAGTAAGTGGTAAATAAAAGACAACAGCATTTGAAACCTTTGTTAATTCCCACTTCAGAGGGCACCCTTTCCCCTCATGGCTCTGACCAACTGCCTAACCTACAAGAGCCCCGTTTGGCCGGGGAGCACCTGGTATCTGCACAACAGACTCCAGACAAGGGAGAGGCCGCGGGCGGCGCTGCCGCGGTGCACCAGGGCCAGGTAGGCCGCCTCAGGGAGTCCCAGGCTTGGGCGCACAGCCGCCGCCTCTCATTCTGTCCTGCCCTCCAGATAGCTCAGCGGTAAGCTCCACTTAGAACAAATGTTCCTAGACGATGACGTCAAACAGCTGGACCCCTGCCATGTTTTCCAAACTCCAAGTGGAGGGTCAGTCATTTTGCTGCACAGCCCAGGCCCATCGTCAGCGTTAGCCACACCCTCAGCAAGCGCGGCAAGCGCTACACAGGATTTCAGTAGCAGGGCATCACCCAGCCTTGTGGGCCAAGCCAGGTGTGTCAAGCCAAGTGGCCTGAAAACTAGGGTTTCCTCTCTACTCCCATCTTGATTTTTTTTTGATGCTGGAAGTCTAACAAATGCTCTGGGAGCATTTTGTTCATTCCCCTGTAGATGTGCCACAGTGTTTAATTCTTGAGAATATGCTTTGCTAATGGGGAAATAAACAATGAGTGTTTTAGCAGAATCAGTTTTCTGTACACCTTTACTAGAAGTCTTAGTGGATCACTGCAGCTCCGTCAGTTTTTGGACTGGGATCGAGACCAAAGTACAGAAAGAAGTAGCCCAGCGAGAGTTGTGGTGAAGCCCCTCCTGGCACCCTCAGGGTGGGTGGTCTGCCCATTAGGACAGTGAACAGGGAGAGTCTGGTGGGGTCTGTGTGCGGCAGTAGAGGCTGGATGTGGGGATGGGTGAGAAGCCAGCTTTGCAATATCGAAAGCCCTGTGCAGAGAAGCTCTAAAGATACACTGCAAAAATCCTGAATAATGAGCTGAAGCATCGTTTGCAACATAAATTCCTTGTTAAATACGAAAAAGAGGATGTTCGGCAGCTGGTGATTTAGCCTCCGAGGGTCGCTGGTAGCAGGAGAGGGTCGCTGTGTCTTCCCCAAGTGGGTCATGGTCTCTTTGGGGGCTTACAGTGGGAGGAAACGTGATGCCCAGGGGCCTGCTGCCTCCCCCATGTCCTCTTGTCTTCTGCAGGAGCAGACAGGATGACTGGAGTGGGGGCTGCAGAGTCTGCAGAGCCGCCCAGCCCCTTCAGGGCCCAACGAGCTCCGTCTTGGGTCCGTGGATGCTTTTCAAGCAGAACTTGGCACAGGCTGGACACTTGGAACAGAAGCGATCAGAGGAGAGAGGACTGGCTTCTGGTTAAACGATGGTGATCGTCAGGTGGCTCTGCTTCCAGAGGTTAAGTGGGGAAGTTGGCTCGGCATTTAATGAGCTGCGCGTTCCCAGCAAAAACAGGAACACGATGCTACTTGTGTGCATGTGGTCCGCATGCTGTCCACCATCCCGTTACCGAGGCAAATTACCAGCATTATTCAAATAGGAAAAATAAACTTTAAATAGGAACACCAAAAGACTCAAACTCCACTTATTTCCAACACTAATATTTTGAAAGGCCTAAGTAAATAAAATGTGTTCCAGGAGTAGTCCTCAGGGTAAAATTGACATTCAGCCAAAGTGGGGAGGATATTAAAATCGATAGATTATGAGGGAAAGAGCTTTGGGTAAATATTTCCTGCTGAAATCCCGCCTTCGAGTTTATGCTGCTGGAATATCAGAAAGGTTAGATTTGCATATGGGCAGGGCAGGATGGGGCACCCTCGCCCTCCTGTCCACCTTGTCCACAGCACACGAGGTGAATGGACATCCGGAGGCGGAGGCAGGCTGCCAGTGGTCAAGGGAGTGGGGCTGACTTGTGTCTGCTCTTGACCGTCCATGCGGCTGAAACTGGGAAGGCCGGAGAAAAGCTGTGTGGATGGTCATCAGGCCGCCAGAGGGCAGGCATGGCTCAGAGGGGGCGCCATGAACATGAACAGGCGAGGATCTTCCCCAGTCTCCCTCTCAACAGTCCTCTGGGTCCAAGGAAAAGCTGAGCTCTTGGCCTCGGTCATGGCTCCTGTTTACTGACAATGGCAATAAAGCCTCATTCATTTCAAAGTCAGGAACTGGTGAACACGTGTGCAATGATTCAATTATTCTATATCTTGAATTACCGAAATGGCAATCCACTCCAGCACTCTTGCCTGGAAAATCCCATGGACGGAGGAGCCTGATAGGTTACAGTCCATGGGGTCGCAAAGAGTCGGACACCACTGAGAGACTTCAGACTCAGACTATGATGAATCTGAAGGAAGGTATGAAAGGTGGAAGGCCTTTGTCACCCTTCCTTGGCACCATGGAAGAGCTCTGAACTTGGCACAGAGCTTGGACAGTGATGGTCGAGATGGCCATTTCAGTAACGGCTTCTCTGGTGCCCACGACTCCCCTGGGCCATCCCGCCCCGCTGCCTGGATGGCCCTGGCCTTGAGGTATGCCATCTGCTGGGCGTGCTTTCAAAGAACTTGGACGACGGGTGAACATCGAGGGGCCCGGAAAGCTGTGCATTGGCCTGACTTACACCCCTGGGCACGGATATGCACTGTGAATGCAGCGGTTGTAAGGAGCAATCACACACACATGAAAGCTTCACGCAGCCGAGTTTAGTGAAACTTTGGCAAGTTGGGGTGAGAAGATGCTCACCAGTTAGGCCATTTGCTGATCTTTTATCATCTGGAGTCAGGCTGACCGCACTGCCAGGCGGCCTGGCTGGTCTACACTTGTCTTTCTGACTCGTCCATCCTGCTGTCAGCCTGGGGCCAGGTGTTCTGGGGTCACTGATGAACGTCGCGTTCATCAGCCTGGTACCTGGGCAGCACCTTCCTGATCATCTTGGCAACAGCAGTGTCTACACCACCCCCCACCCCCACCGATGCACACCTGCCCACACACTCACACAAACACCCCCACACCCACACAT
>SJYX01015338.1:413320-426894 GCA_006410675.1 Oreotragus oreotragus | reverse complement strand
ACACACACCCCCACCCCAACACTCCCACCCTTCACAGCCCCGCCACCCCAAGACCCCCATCCCACACACACACCACTCTCCCACCCTACAAACCCCAGTCAAAGTGTATGTTGCCTTTGGGGAATCGAAATTTATTGAGCAAGACGCTAGTGGGTTTCAAGTCTGATTTCAAGCTTCTGAAACCCAGAGATGAGTCAGATGGGGTCCTCTGTCTGAAGGATCCCCTGACTCAGTATCTCCCCAGGGCTGGGGGCTGCCTGGAGCTGAGTGTCCAGGGCAGCCCATCCCCTTCACCTACACATAGTCCCAGAGGCAGCCGTTGTGGTCACCTGTCCACAGACCAACAAGCCGAGAAGTAAGGAGACCCCACATTTGTTATCTTGAATAATTGAGAGTTGAGGTTGTGTGCACAAATGCCAGCATATCTACATATCGATCAGGTAAATTGCAGTTACAGTCATCTGAATGGTTAGATATAGACACATTCATTTAAACATGTTAACAGCAGTTACTGCTTTAACAATTAACTTCAATACAATAAAATGTAGAAGAAAACTAAAACCACGTTGGAAAATGTGATATTTCTGCTTTTGTTGCACTGGCGCTTTCTCAGGGAGATATTTTGCATCTGGGTCTAATTAGAATCTTTAAATTCTCATTAGTGTGAAAACATGAGGACTTGCACAGATGATGGCCTCTGTTTGGGGCTGATTCATGGCTGTTTGAGCTCATCTGGATTGAAGACGACATAAACAAGAAGAATCACTGCTGTGCATCGAGAGGGAAGGGCTCTCTGTGGGGAGCACAGCCCCTCGGAGGAAGCGGCATTTACTTTCTTAGCTTTTGTTAAATTTGGGAGCAGTTGTTTAGCTATTGCCTGAATAGCAAGGGAGCCTCACACCTGTTCTGAAAAATTACCAGGATGTCCACACTGTTCTCCAAATGCTGAGCTCTCAGACCCTTCGTCTTGTGACTTGGACCCTAATCTCATCTCTTTACCCTGAGAATCAGTTCCCAAAGGAGAAATAAAGTAGGTTAAAACTGCTAACTAGCTTTGAACAATTGGAGAAGGAAATGGCAACCCACTCCAGTATTCTTGCCTGGAGAGTCCCAGGGACGGGGGAGCCTGGTGGGCTGCCGTCTATGGGGTCACACAGAGTCGGACACGACTGAAGTGACTTAGCAGCAGCAGCAGCAGCAGCTTTGAACAGCACACCTGTAGTGCTGACTAAAGCTGGGACTGAGCAATTCTTCAAGTTCATGGAGGCCTGAGACCAGGGATCCCTCACCACGTGCTTCCTGTGTGAGACACGTGGGAGAGGCAGCTGGACATCCGCTGTGGGGAAGGTTGTTGTCCCCGCACCCTGGACGCAGCCCCGCGGGACACACACCTGGGCCCTTGACCTGGTGCTTCCCACTCCGGGAACCAGCTCCACCCCCGGGGCACCACGCATGCCACCAGCTGGTGCCCAGCACCACAGCAAGTGAAGGGCTTTCCCGCTGAAGCCAGTCCTTAAAGTCTGGAAAGGGTGACCGTCCCTTCAACTCACAGACACTAAGGTAAGGTGTGACTACCAGGAGCATGAAGGACATGGAGCCATGACACCAAAACACGTTTCCAGTAAACGGCACTGGGAAAACCGGAGATTTACAAATTTCCTGACGAAGGATTCAAAACAACTGTTTTAATAGAAGCTCACTGAGCTACGAGAGAGCGCAGATAGACAGCTCAACCAAACCAGGAAAGCAGTTCATGCACAAAACGAGGAGCTTAATGGAGACGGAAATCATTTCTGGGAAAACCGGAGCTTTACAAATTTCCTGACGAAGGATTCAAAACAACTGTTTTAATAGAAGCTCACTGAGCTACGAGAGAGCGCAGATAGACAGCTCAACCAAACCAGGAAAGCAGTTCATGCACAAAACGAGGAGCTTAATGGAGACGGAAATCATTAAGCAGAACCAAACAGAAATTCGGGAGCTGGAGAATACAATGACCGAGATAAAAACACAACAGGGAGCTTCACCAGCAGACCTGGTCGAGCAGGAATTCCTCTTTCTAGAGAAATCTGTGAGCTCAAAGACAAGTCACTTGGAACTATCCAGGGCAGAAGAAAGGAAAGAAGGATGGACAGGAGAGGGATTTATGGGACACGGTTAAAGGACCGATGGACACATTATGGGAGCCCAGAAGAGCAGAGGTAGAACAGGAGGCAGAAAGCTTAAAGAAACAGCGATGAAAAAGCTTCCTGAACCTGGAGAAGGAAACAGACACAGACTCAGGAAGCAAAGGATCGGAAGCGGTTTGAGCAGGACGAGGTCTATGCCAGGACATGCCGTGATTCCATGGCGGAAGTCAAAGACAGACAGAGGCTTCTGAAGGCAGCAGGAGGCAAGGGACTCATCCTGCTTAAGGGACGCTTGTGAGGTCCCCACTGTGTTTTTCAGGAGAAACCTCACAGGCCGCAGAGGTGCATTCAACGCACCAAGGAAAAAAAAAGGCCACTCTTTGAAAATGAAGGAGAGAGGGTGTCTCCCAGGCAGACAAAGCTGAGGGATCACATACTCGAGACCAGCCTCGCGATGTGTGTACACATACACCATGGAGTCGTGTTCACCTTTATGAAAAAGCGGATCCTGGGTCTGCGACAACGTGGACAGGCCTGGAGGACACAGAAACCCGATATACTCGTGGAATCTACAGGAGTGCTGTGTGATGCTACAGATTCGCTGAAAACAAGTGAGACGTGGAGACGATGCCCCCGGGTGTGTCGGAAGCACGGCAGATCCTCTGGGGTGACAGCGGGTTCTGACTAGATTCACGTCTGGCGGTACTCGGCCAGAGGCATCTGCACTCTGAAAGGATTTGGCATCACCCCACTGAGCACCTGTATCTCAGTGAAAGGGACTGTGTCTTCACGTCCTGTCCCCGCGGATGGATGAAGGGCCCTCAGAGGCGGTGGAGGGACAAAGAGCCCTTGTTGCAGGCTCGGTCCGCGTCCCCAGGCGTCCTCTGGGCAGAGCGGACACTTGGGAGCTGCCCCGGGGACCAGAGGCCCAGGGTCCCCAAAGCCTGGCGCCCGTCTCAGGGGTAGGGGCAAGCCTTCAGGGCCTCGGGGATAGGGTGGGGGGAGACTGCATGGCGGTCAGTGTCTGCCCCAGCCTGGCCTGGCCACCGAGCTGCTTGGCCACCAGGCTGGTGTCCAGGCTCCACAGGGCGTCCAGCTCCGCCTGAGACTGGTGGCCTTCCTGACCCCACGTGTGGACACTGAGCCTGGCCTTTGCCTCACTCCTCAGGCACAGACTGGACCCTGACACCCCAGGGTTGGGAGCTGCTCCATGTGGGGCCTTGGGCCTCACCCATCCACACCTTCCACTGAAGACATGGGGCCCGGGGTGGATCCTCGCCTGGGACGGTCAGCTGACATGTGGAGGCCTGAGGGTTGCTCCCCTCAGCAGGGCCCCCACCACACTCAACAAGAATCAGGACCCACAGCAGGAAGTCAGTCCCATGTGATTCCAGGTGGGTCCCCGAATGCCCCAGCCCTTAGCCTTGCATGGACGCAGCATCCCTGGGTCCTGCCCTCGGCCTCCTCGTCAAGGTCACTGTCCCCAGGACACTCTGCTGGGCTAGGGGCTGAGCCCAGAGCACAGGGTCCAGGCTTACCCTGACCCTTAATTACGCTCTGCTTCCCTATCCACACCACACCACACTCGTCCGTCTGTCCTTCTGTCCTGAGATTCCCAGCCTGTTCCAGAGGGAATCTCAACGAAACTAAGAGAACCTAGAGCAGACAAAACAAACGTCTGTCCAGAGAGAAATAGAAAACAATTTGTAAGTTACATTTCCAACAACCATCACTTTACTGTGAAGCCTACTTATACCCTGGTTAGACAGAGTTCTGGGCTCGGAGGCCAGGCTAGGTCCTTCCTTCTCTGTGAGGATATCTGGGATCATGACACACAGTCAGTGCTGGCAGTTTTCTCTTTTTCCTGATACGACGAGGCGGGTGTTTTGCAGGGGCCTTGTTGCATGCACCCGGGGTGGGGGAGGGGCCTGTGTCCCCTCGTGGGGTGGTGGCTGCACTGCAGGGTGAAACTCCGTCCCTCCCCTGGACCTGGTGCATCTGGGGGAGGTGATCCCGGTCCTCCACCTGAGGTCTTGGCCCATTCCTGGCAAGTCTGCGACCTGGGGGCCCAGGTCAAGGACTGAGAGGCAGAGGTGTGTGTATAACATGGCTGCAGCCTGTTCTCCATGTGAGGGTCCCTGTTAGGGGGTGATGTTGACATGAGAACCATCCAGGATTTTCCTCAATAACTTGGGGGGAGAAAAAACCCACAGCCTTCGGGAGCAGGTATGTTGCTAAGAAACCAACATTTTTTGACTGAAAAGTTGAACCTTTTTAGAAGAGTCTTTGTCTCATCCACAGAGAGAGAGAGAGAAGGAGAGATTTCTAAGCAGCCTGACTTTTCTTGGGATCAGTTTTCCTTCCTTCCCCTCTGTCTTTCTTCTTGTGCACATTTAAAGACCTGCTGATAGGTTTTGGAGAGCAATCGCCTTTGTTGTGAGCATCTCGGATTTTCCCTTTGTGTTCTAAGGGCACTCCCTGGGAAGGCTTGGAGATGCCACAGAGACTATTTTGCCAGTGGAGGTCTGTCCAGTTTCTGATAAAACCAGAACTAATTTATTTTTTGTTTATCCTCTGCTGCCTTTGACAAAGCTTCCTCTGGAGATGCGTATCTTCATTCTCAGCTCCTTGGGTTTGTCATCTTTTTGCATTTTGTTTTGCAACTGACAAGGGGAAAAAAAATCTGACACCAACCTGGGAAGATGGTAATGCATTCAAGACTTTGTTTTCCTCACGGATCTGATAAAAATCTTGCCTAAAACCATGTCCAACCTTTTCAGCAGGAAGTCCAGATGGCCTTGCAGCCTGGATAACAGACTGCAGTCGCTGACGCTTCGCGGATTGTCGGTGGGGCAATGTCTTTCTCGAAACATAAATGCAAAACAGGAGACAGCATCTGGGGTCCAGGCAGGGCTGGTTGGAGGGGCTGGCGGTTATCGGGGAAGGGAGAGCAAACAAAGGAGAGATGTGAGATCCCATGGAAGACGGGCTTCTGGAGGAAGCCTCCGTCAGGTGGGATAGGTTGGGGAGGTGGCTAAAGTCGGCTGCACAAAGGCTGGATGGTTGACACGGGGGAGAACCAAACTTCCCTTCTGCTGCAGGTGAGCTGATGGTGTGTCAGCGCTGTGTGCTGCGGGAGGTCTCATTTCCGAGGCCACTGGAGGCCGCTGTGTGGACATGTATCATCGGCTGAGAGTGGGGCTGGAGGCCCAGGGAGAACGGAATTGCCACAGCAGGTGGGAGGGTGGTCTCCGAATTTTCCTTTCCTTCTTAGGACGAGTGACAATCCCTCTGAACTTGCTGGCTGCAGCTGGTAGATCCTGGGTGGACGACGTGTTTATGATCCCACTGACAAGGCCTTTGGCTCTGGAAACTTGTGTGTGGGCCTGACTTCCAATTGGCAGCTACAGAAACGTACCCAGAGCAGGTGGCAGACTCCTCAGCGACCCCCTCGATGCTGCCAGGGCCGGGGAAACTTTGCTATAGCCGTCGCCCCTTTACATTGAAGTCGCACCACCCCGTCAGGTGGTGACACCATGGGATCAAGCCTCTCAGCTTTCTCTTTCTCTTCCAACTTCAGAGCTGTGTGGACCCTCTGATGCATCCAGCCAGCCTGCCTCCTCCCTCCATGGGGCGTCTCCTCCACCACACGCCACAGTAACTAGCTCCACCCCACCCACTGCTGTGTGGGTGCCCCGGCATGAAGTGGTGGCTCACCACCTCACCTGCCTGCTAGCTTCTCCTGGGAGATATAACAGCACCAGCGCAAGGATGCCCAGGGTGAGGACAGATTTAACAGCGCCCAGGGCAGGTCGCAGGCAGGTCCCAGGGCAGGGCCCAGCTGCACCAGCAGGACGCCTGGGGTGAGGACAGGAGGCAGGGGTGTGAGCTCACGCTCTCCTCCAATGGGAACATCGCCAGTGTCTTTGCTGTGTGTGTCCATCTCCTCTCAGCTGTTCACAGACAACGGTCCACTTCCAGTGTCCCGGGAAGGCCCAGCACAAGGCCTTTCTGTTTGGGGTCACATTGAACGTCTAGGACAGAGCCCGGCACTGCCACGCTCACTGGTGGATGACTGGGGTCCAAGGGCCCGGATGTGACCCAGGAAAGAGAAAAGTCAGAAGAGTGAAACCTGGGATGTTACACAGTCTTGGAAAGCCCACCAGGGAGTTTGGAGCAGGAAGCTTGGCGGGTATGGCGTGCCATTTGTACACCAGTCAAAGGCATCAGAATGAATTGGTTGGTACTTTTGGCCTCTTAAAGCAACTTAGGAAAAGCTAAGATAAGGGTTTATAATTTCATGAGAAAAAATGGGGACAGTGTGAGAGGTCACAATGCAGATAGAGAGGAGGAAGACCCTGAGTAGAGGGTCTGGTCATCGGAATGTCGCATACCTTTGCTTCTATGCCTGCTAATGATGGGACTGCTTCTGAGCCTAAAATTCTGGTTTATTCAGAGACCACAAAAGACGTGAAGGGGCTCATTAAGAATTTTTGATCTTTAGAGTTACCCAACTAAACTGTGGAACAGTGATAAATGGTTTTCTTTTGTTATTTCAAAATATTCTTCAGAGAAATAATCTCGACTGTCATCTAATATAGAAGAACTACAGCATTTTAAAAACTTGAGTATTTACATGTGGAAACAACTCCAGTGTCCATTGACAAATGAACAGATGAAGAAGCTGTTGTACATATACATGATGGAATATTACTCAGCCATGAAAAGAATGGAATAATACCATTTGTAGAAACATGGATGGCTTTGGAGGGCGCTATGCTCAGTGAAATAAGTCAGAGAAAGACAAATACTGTAATATATACCTTATATGTGGAATAATCCAAAAAATATAGCAAACTAGTGAATAGAGCAAAAAAGGCAGACTCACAGACACAGAGAAAACACTAGTGGTTACCACAGGGAGAGGGAAGTGGGGAAAATGTTTGTTACGGGATTATGTGAAATCCAATATGTGAAACTTCTATAAAATTGTAAAGCATTACAGAATTAAGAAAAGCCCCTGGTTCTGGTGTCCAAAGTGCTCAAGTCAGACAGCACCGGGGGGCGAGCCCATGTCCTGTGGAGATGGTATGAGCACTCTTGGGCGCTTCTCCTGCTGGACGGGGCCTCGCCAGGTGCACAGTCACAGAGCCAGAGTCGTGCCGCAGACACAAGGCCGAGGTCCGGGGCTCTTTATCTACTTGTGTTAAACTTAAACCCCAGAGCTATTCAGCTTCTGAATGTTGCAGACGCAGATGACACCGAGCAGCCAAGCGATGCTGTCAGCTCCGGCCACTGACAGAGGGGAACAGCTCTCCACACGGGGCGAGTCGCAGGTCAGTAGACCCATGACGGAGGAAGCTTACACGTGTCATTAAGGCAGCAACTCTAGATGGTAGGACGCCCGTGTCTAACGTGGACTCATCAGGACAGAAGCCTAACGTGGGTGCAGGCAGGCCCAGCCTTCCTCGCTGTCTCTCTCGTCTCCTCAGGGTTCATTAGTTTGGCTGATTAAAGAGTAGGGTGACTAATTAGAATCTACAGTGACTATCAGGCCATGCTAAGAAATCGTTATAGAATTCCTTGTAGTTTATTTCCTGTCGTTGAATTTTGTGCTGATGGCTCTGGTCTAATCCTGTCAGGTAATTCATTTTTTTTTTTTTTTTCTAAAAACAGACCTTATTTTTCAGAGCAGTTTTGGGTTCACAGCAAAATTGAGGGGAAGGTACGATGGTTTCTCGTGTACTTGCCACCCCCTACCATGCACAGCCTTCCCCGCCGTCAACATCCCCCAAAGACAGTGCACTTGCCATTTTCTTTTTTTGACCGACCTGTGCGGCTTGTGGGATCTCAGCTCCCCAAGCAGGGGTTGAACTCCTACTCCCTGCAGTGGAAGCTCGGAGTCTCAACAACTGGACCCCCAGGGAAGTCCCACAAGACTTGCCTTTAAGCCCTGCAAAGATCGGGGAAAGCGTGTACATGCCCTCCCCTGCCACGAGTCATGCAGCTGGGCTTCCCACACTGGTGGACACCGCAGGGGTCCGCACATCAGGGTGTGACGGGCACCCTCACCTTTGCAGTCGTGGCGTCTCCCCTGGCAGGTTGCCACGTCTGTGATGACTCATGGACCGTCACCAGAGTACACAGTTTACATCAGACTTCTCTCCTTGTCTCCACCTTCTGTGTGTCTGGACAAATGTGTAGCAACAAGGGTCCTTCATTTCTGTGTTGTGCAGAGGTAGTTTCACTGCCCTAAAATCCTGTGTGCTCCCCTACCTCCCCCATCACCCCCTTCCTGGTAACCATGGCAACTACTCATCTTTTACTGTCTCCATAGTTCTGCCTTTTCCAGGTGTCATAGAGCTGGAGTCATACAGTCTGCAGCCTCTCCTGTTCGGCTCATCTCACTTAGTGACATGCATTTAAGCTTTCTTCCTGCCTTCGCGGGGCTGATGGCTCGTTTCTCTTTGCTCAGGGTGATGTCCCGTTGTCTGGATGGAGCAGTTTATTCATCTACCTCCTACTGAAGGGTGTCTTGTTTGCTCCCCAGTTTCAACGGTTGTGAATAAACTGCTATAAACAGGTTTTTTTTTTAAATATAAATTTTCAACTCCTTTATGTAAACACCAATGGAGTTGGGTCATATGGTAACAGTGTGTTTAGTTCATAAGAAACCACCAAGCTGTCATCCACGGTGACTGCTCCGTCTTGCGTCCCACCAGCAAGTCTGCATTCTTGCTGGCATTGGTGTTGTCAGGGTCCTGGTTTTGCCCTTGCTAATAGGTGTGCAGTGCTAGCTCACGGTCTTAATTTGCATTTCTAGGTAACTAATTTTTGAGCATACCGTTTATTCTTGTAGGTGATCAGCTAGTTGGGGAATGCTTTAAGCTTGGGTCATGTCTTTTAACTTTCTCTTTGGGAAAACAAGATGGAGAAAGAGCATGGGAGGTCTAGTCCTCTCCTAATTTAATTTTCTCAGTTGCAAAAGCTATAAAAACGGTTTACAAATAGACATGGTTTATTACAAGTTGGTTTTGGCAATTATCAAACACTATCAGGCCCATGACTGAGATGTCCTCTGGGAAAAACAACGCAGGCAGTAATTCTTTTATAAAATTAGGCTATCTCTGGTATTTAGACTACTCCCCCCTCCCCCTGGCAGTAAACTCCACAGGGTTTAAGTGACTGCAGGAGTCTGACTGAGGGAGATATTTGGGGAAGTCTCCCAGGCTGCCTCTAGGAAGTCCTGGGTGATAATAAACATGGTTTGTTTGCAGATGTTGAGTAGTGAACTTAGGAAACAAAACAAAAAGCAGAGACTCTGCCAAGCGCCGTGGGGTCGATTTCAACTGGGCCCCCGACTGTTCAGTCTTATTGTTGCTCATGGAGCACCGGTCTCTGTCCCAGTCGCTCTCAGCTGGGTGGGTGTGGTGGTCCCTGAGCCCCCTGGGCACATGTAGTGAACCTGGGCCTGCTCCTGGTTCAGGGGATCTGCAGGCTGTGGCTGGTTGTGCTGGGGTTCAGAGGCACTAGCTGTTGTTCAGTCGCTAAGTTGTGTCCAACTCTCTGCAACCCCATGGACTGCAGCACGCCAGGCTTCCCTGTCCTCCACCATCTCCCAGAATTTGCTTAGATTCGTGTCCATTGAATCAGGGATGCTATTTAACCATCTCATCCTCTGTTGTCACCTTCTCCTCTTGCCTTCAATCTTTCCCAGCATCAGGGTCTTTTGCAATGAGTTGGCTCTTCATATCTGGTGGCCAAAGTATTGGAGCTTCAGCTTCAGCATCAGTCCTTCTCATGAATATTCAGGACTAATTTCCTTTAGGACTGACTGGTTTGATCTCCTTGCTGTCCAAGGGACACTCAAGAGTCTTCTCCAACACCACAGTTCAAAAGCATCATCTCTCAGCTGGGTGGGTGTGGTGGTCCCTGAGCCCCCTGGGCACATGTAGTGAACCTGGGCCTGCTCCTGGTTCAGGGGATCTGCAGGCTGTGGCTGGTTGTGCTGGGGTTCAGAGGCACTAGCTGTTGTTCAGTCGCTAAGTTGTGTCCAACTCTCTGCAACCCCATGGACTGCAGCACGCCAGGCTTCCCTGTCCTCCACCATCTCCCAGAATTTGCTTAGATTCGTGTCCATTGAATCAGGGATGCTATTTAACCATCTCATCCTCTGTTGTCACCTTCTCCTCTTGCCTTCAATCTTTCCCAGCATCAGGGTCTTTTGCAATGAGTTGGCTCTTCATATCTGGTGGCCAAAGTATTGGAGCTTCAGCTTCAGCATCAGTCCTTCTCATGAATATTCAGGACTAATTTCCTTTAGGACTGACTGGTTTGATCTCCTTGCTGTCCAAGGGACACTCAAGAGTCTTCTCCAACACCACAGTTCAAAAGCATCAATTCTTTGGTTGCTCAGCCTTCTTTATGGTCCAACTCTCACATTCTTACATGACTACTGGAAAAATCATAGCTTTGACTATGTGGACCTTTGTCGGCAAAGTGAAGTCTCTGCTTTTGAGTACACTGTTCAAGTTTGTCATAGCTTTTCTTCCAAGGAACAAGTGTCTTTTAATTTCATGGATTCAGTCACCATCCACAGTGATTGTAAAGCCCAAGAAAATAAAATCTGTCACTGTTTCCACTTTCTCCCCATCTATTTGCCATGACATGATGGGACTGGAAGCCAAGATTTTAGTTTTTTGAATGTTGATTTTTAAGGCAGCTTTTTCACTCTTCTATTTCATCCTCATCAGTGGCACAATCAGCTACAATTAGCAGTGATTTTTAAAAATTATTTGCTTTGTTTCTGGCTTGGATTTAAAATTTGAGGAGTTTTTTGAAATGTTCCAGGACCAATGACTGTCATCCCAGCAACAAAGACTTTGGTAAAATGGCTCAGGATGGTTTTTGCCCTGCGCACGTGGGTTCCAGTTTAGGGTGTGGGAGGCGGGCTGAGCCATGGGCCAGGGCTTCTGGGTCCAGACCCCCTTCTGAGGTTAGCCGAGGTTGTGGCTGCAGAGTCAGGGATGCTCTGTCTGAGGCGAATCTGCTTCCCTCTCTGCCTTCCGCCCTCCGCATTTCTCATGTCTGTTTTCAGGCCTGTTTCCTCCTTTGCTCCTGGCAGCGCACCTCCAAGGTCCCGCCTTCTGCTGGTCTGACTCAGGATGTACCGTGTGTCTGGCCAGCTCGTCCTGCCTGCCCTCCATGTCCTGGCTTCATTGTGGTCCTGCCTGCTCGCATCTGAGCCCAGCATGTCTCTTCATTCACCTCCCTGGTCCCACTAGGCTTCAGTTCAGGACCCCCTGCCACCCGCCCCTGTTTCCCGCGTCTCCATCATGCTCTCATTTGCTCAGCAGGTGTTAATGGACCTGTTGTGGACCAAGTGCTGGGCCAAGTACTGGGAACAACTAAAGAGGACGTGGTCGGTGGTCAGGCTGGGTGAGAGTCTGATGGCCATCTCCATGGCACCTGGTGATGGAAATGCTCCAGGTGACAGTGTTTACAATTCTTGAACTGAGCCTTAGGTGGGTGGGGCGTTGTCTGCATTAGAAGATAAGCTATACGGTCCCGTAAGCAAATGTCCCTGGGAGAGTGGACATCACAGCCACTGTGTCAGTACAGCCCAGGGTGGGCCCTCTTCAGCCGGGGGTCAGCTGAAGCTACCTCCGCCGTCTATGTGAGGAGGAGGAGGGGAACTTGGAGGCCGTCCTGCCTGTTGCAGTCACATCAGGGACTTGTCAGTGTCCTCCATTGCTCCCCGCCCAGCCTGCCCTGCTCCCTGATGCCCCTAAGACTTGTCCTGCATCCTCCACCCCTGGGACCTTATTCCTAGACCTGGGCCCTGCTCCCCAGACAGTGGAAGGTGGTTAAATGAAGTTCTTCTGGAACCGGTGGGCCGGATCTTAAGCCTTCCTGAGAAGTGAAGTGTAATTTAAGAAACTGGAAGAAACGATTGCTCTCGGTCCTAATCCCAGAGTCTGCACTCACTCCAGCGAGCAGCTAATCCCCACGGCTCTGAGACCCCGTGAGTCCTTAATTACCAGCGTCTCCGGCTCCTCTGCACGCGCTGCCTGAGCAGCGTCTGTCGCTCAGATAGACTTGTGTGAAAATAAAGCACCGAGATCAATAATTCAACTTGGAGGTGAAATGGAACAGAAAAACAACTCTCCCCTTTGCCTGCTCCTGGACTCCCAGGTGCTGCTTTTTCATGGATGCACTGACCTCCACTTTCCATCCAGAGCTCTCAGGCCTGGGTGGCAAGTGGGCGGCTTCAAGGTGACTTGGATGCAGGGGAAAGGGTGCCCCTCTCCAGATGTGGGCTCCACGCTGTGGCTTCTGCATTTTGTGGAAACAAAGGCAATGCCGTGCATCTTCTGGGAGCCAAGGGCCAGCCCCTAGGGGTGCACTGGCCATCTCAGCTCCAGTCAGGGGCCACTGTAGGAGGGGCTGTGATAGGAGGGGCCGTGTCCGTGTCCACGGCAGGGTCACGGCAGGAGGAGGCCATGGCAGGTGTGGGCTACGCTGCTGCCTTTATCTTAACTGCTTCACATTGTTTCCACCCTGAACAGATGTCTAAGATTGGCTGACCCTTGATAAGTTGCACTGAAGGGTCCAGTGAAGGCCATGCACTTCCCACAGACTTTGTCACTGCTTTCTGGGAAGACAGAAGAGAGACAGATGACAGACAGGTACCAGCCTGGGTGTAGGGCCTCCTTCTGGCCCCAGTCTAGGGAGGTGTGGGCACAGAGGCCTTGACACGGGGGCCTCAGAGCAGAGACCACAGGGAGGCTCCACCAGGGCCTTTGGCCATACTCCTGTTCACGCAAAGCTTTCAAAAAATGTGCTTCCGCCTACTTGCTCTTGGAGTCGAAAGATTTCCAAGCTGCCGACCGTCCATGCCTCTGCAGATGGCTGGCAGCACTGAGGACCCTCATGCAACCTTGGCTGGTGACCTTTGAGATGGATGTCTGGGAACCAGCTGTCTGGAAAGTTCTGTGGGGTGGCTTCCAGTGTCAGCTCACAATGAAGGAAGGATGGACAGTGAGTGTGGGGAGCCCAGGGGAGCTCAGATGAGGAGGGCTGCTGACTCAGGGCCACTGCAGAGGGACTAGGTCCCCGCTACAGTCCCTACAGAGTCACACAAATGTCCACAGATGGGGGAAGCATGTCCACAGATGGGGGACGACTGTCCAAAGAGGGGGGATGTGTGTCCACAGACAGGGGGGATGAGCATCCACAGACGGGGGAATGAGCATCCACAGATAAGGGATGAGCATCCACAGATGAGGGGACATGCATCCACAGATAAGGGATGAGCGTCCACAGATGGGGGCTGAGCATCCACAGACAGGGGGACGAGTGTCCAAAGATGAGGGACGTGTGTCCACAGATGGGGGGACGTGGGGGGGATGTGCGTCCACAGACAGGGGGCTAGCATCCACAAAC
>SJYX01015338.1:400999-413054 GCA_006410675.1 Oreotragus oreotragus | reverse complement strand
CCACAGATGGGGGACGAGCGTCCACAGATGGGGGGCAAGCGTCCACAGACAGGGCGTGAGCATCCACAGATGGGGGATGTGTGTCACAGATGGGGAACGAGTGTCCAAAGATGGGGGACGTGAGTCCACAGGTGGGGGGACGAGTGTCCACAGATGGGGGGTGAGTGTCCACAGACGGGGGGACGAGCGTCCACAGACGGGGGGACGTGCATCCACAGATGGGGGACGTGTGTCACAGATGGGGGACGAGTGTCCAAAGATGGGGGACATGAGTCCACAGGTGGGGAGACGAGCGTCCACAGATGGGGGACGTGTGTCACAGATGGGGAATGAGTGTCCAAAGATGGGGAACGTGAGTCCACAGGTGGGGAGACGAGCGTCCACAGACGGGGGCCGAGTGTCCACAGACGGGGGGCGAGTGTCCACAGACGGGGTGCAGTCTGTCAGCAACACCAGGAAGCAGTGCTTCCTCTGACACCTGTCCCCTGTTTCTGCAGCGAGGGCTCCCCTAGGCACCCAGTGCCCACCCTGCCTGCAGCCTGCTCATTCCCACATGTGGAGGCCACGGCTGCCCCCCAGGAGGCTGGGAGGAAGTCTTAAAAGCTGGGGACAGCAGCTGACCAGAGGCATCCACCCCAGCGCCGTCCCTCCCGTCCCGGCCCCCTTCCTCCTGGGACAATCTCCCCCAGGCCCTGTCCAGCTGCCCCTCAACCGCCCTGAGCAGCGAGGCCCTGGGAGGGGCTGCAGACCCCAGGGGCAGACGTGCTGGGTGCAGGCCGCTCCTCATCTGACCTGAGCTTCCCTGGACGTGTGGATGACCCGCCTCACAGGGGCGAGAGAGGCCTGGCCACAAGCAAGTCAGACAGCAGCCACGGAAGTGCCCTCAGGCCCCTGGAAGGTGCAGAGGTTCTCCAGGGAAGCAAACCGATCCAGGGGGTGCCATGCCTGTTCAGCCCCCGAGGGCCTCTCTGCTCTCTCAGCTTTTGCTGTTAGTGTAGAACTTTCTAGAACACTCTTCTTTTGCCTCGTGATCAGAGGAATACGGTGGTGTGGAGGCCCGGGACATCAGCTCTTTAGACGGCCTCCTTCTCCTCCCTGACTGGACAAGTGCAGGCCAGCCGCTGCACCGAGTGGACATGTTTCCGAGCCCCCCACCTCTGTTGCCTGCTCCTTGGAAGGTCCCCTCTGTAGTCCTGCGGGTCATCCCCCCACGGGGTCTCCACACACATCTGCTGCCATCAGGATGGCCCGAGCCCAGGGTCGCCCGGTTTCCCCCAGCTCGCTGACCGCTGCCTCAGGCACGGCACCCTGGCTGCTAGTGCTGGTCTGGCCTGCGTTCCCTTGGTGCCCAGCACACCGGATGTCTTGAGATATTGATATGGTTCCACCAGACTTCCTCCTGACATTTGATTTACGGCTCTAGGTGTTCTTTTTCACCTCTCAGCAGTCGATAAGGGATCAGAGGAAATGTCACATTCTCAGTGCTGAGCCCAGAGGGGCCTGTCTCAGCCAGCAGGGGCACCTAGGTGGCTCCCTGCCTCTGGTGGGGTTCCCAGTGGCTGGGGGTCAGGCCTGAGCCCCTCCCCGGTGCCCCCAACATTTCAAATATTTATCACATTAAATATCAACCTCCAGAATATTGCCTTCGTTTAAGCTTTTCACGTCCCAATGATTTTTTATTATTCCCATCGACCAAAATAAATGAAGAAAATGTTTTAGACTACACTTGAAAGCATGTAAAAATCAATAACTGGATTTTAAAAGATTTAAAATGTCTTGAATACATTCATTTTTCAAACATTTCCTTCTGATCTTTAAATAGCTTTTCTTGGAGCATAACAATTTTTTGAAAAGTCAAATATGGAGCATTAAAGGTATAATTACCATTTTAATTATAACTCAATCATCCTATCTGCTCTGCATAGAAATTAAAGCTTTTATGGCAGAATTTTAGGCACTCAGAAATGTTCAGGAGCAATTAATGTTACAAGTTTAATTTTTTTTTAAGCTGAATGTGAACTCTGCAATTCTTAATTTCATCCTTGCTCAGACTGAGATGTGCAGACGCTCCCAGTCGTTATTTCATTTCTAAAGTGAATCCATTTGCACTTACGAGTCTGTTCCTGTGTCCCTCCTAGCTGCAGGACTACGATGGCTAAGGGTCCTGCAGCCTAGCCTCCCCTGGGGCCACGGGGCCACAGCTCACCTGACGCCAGGCCTGCCATGTGGAGCATCGTCGGACAACCCACCCTGCACTGTTTAAAGTCGAAGGTGCCGTTAGATTCTTTGTACTTGGGAAGCAAAGCACAGGACAAAGCCTGAGGAACCTCACAGAGAGGGGCCCCCCGAGAGCCTGGCCTGGACTTAAAGAAAGTGACTGGAGGGAAGCTTCCGAAGTCTCTATTTCTGCATTAATGAAAACATCGTTTGGCTAAAACTCAGCTAGATTTTCATTGCATTTAGCCCCAGAAATGAAATGCTGAAGTAGCAGCTTTCAGGTAGTTTTGCTGTGAATGTGTGTGGTGCTGGCTCTGTGTCTGAAGCCCAGGCTGCAGGGCTGGGCATGTGTGTGGCGTGTGCACTGCCGTGCAGAGTGCAACCTCACCATTTTTCTTCTGGTTAAAGCCCCGTCTAAGATCTGGTCCATTTCCTCGCAGGCTGCCGAGCTCAGGCTAGAAGGAAAATCATTTTTATGGGCATTGCTTCATGAAATAAAATAATTCCATTTTTAACAAGTCTGCCATGGGTGCCTCCTGCCAGCATCTTGTGCTGGGTCCCTACTTTGCTTGTCCCTGGAGCCAATTTCTATGGCCTGCATTTTTCTCTCTTGTGTTTGCATCTTACTTTTCTGCTTTTATTAAGAAAAATGATATTGGAGACAGGCAGACAAGATTTAAAAATGGTAACCACACCAGTCCTCTGCACCTGGGGTGAAACCTCATCCCTGACTGCACCTATCCACCCTCTTGCACAGTTCTGACAGCCATGCTGACACCAGCAGCCCAGAGCCAGAGGCATGGAGAGAATCTGGAGGTCACACAGTCTTCAGAGGGGATTCAAGATATTACTGTTTCCAGGGAAGGAAGAACCGTAAAACCCTGAGTGAACATGACTTAGATATATGGGCTCTGGGAGACCCTTTGTGTCAATCAGCCCACTCTCCAGGAGATGCCTCTTTCTTGGATGCCTTTTTCAGATCTGACTTCTCTAGGAGTTCTCAGTGCCCTCTGGGTGGGTAACCTGAGTACCCGAGCATCGGGCACAGGGGCTCCCATGGACCTCCCGTGTGGCTCAGGGTCCCTGACAGTGGGGGTGGGCAGCACTCCTCACTGCAGCTCCCCTATACTCCCATCACACATGGGATGTGGCTTCCTCAGCCTGGGCCACACCATGGTCTGGGGGTGTGGTGGGGCGGTCAGTTTGAAACCCTCCATGGCCCTGGAACCATGAGGGTTTCCTGCTGACCCCCATCCACGGACACGTGAGTACCAGGAGGGGCCGCACTCTGTCTGAATTGGTTTGAAATGTTTGCTGTTCACATGTCTAGGTTCTGCCCATCTGAGAGGGGCATTCTGTGAAGAATATACCATGAGTCTGTTAGACAAAGGAACGTGCATGTTGCCTTCCAGTGTTCATTGCTGTGGGAGTTTCCTGGGAGTAGGAAGACCCGACACAAACCTGCCCCCAGAGAAGGTGGAGCTGCTGCTGCCAGGACACGAAGCTGGAGGGTGAGGCAGGACCAGGGGCCCATCTGGGCTCATCCTCACAGCTTGGAGGACGAGGCGGACAGAACCCAGAACCTGTCACTGTCCCTGTCACCACTGTGAGGCTCTGCTGGGCTGGGACCTCCAGGGCTGTGAGTGGGACACCTCATCACCCTCCGCCCCCTCATGGACTGAGGGCTCAGCAAACGCCTGCCCAGGCCTGCAGGGTATTGGCACCTGGGGGTGGGTTCCCCCATCGACAGAGCAGGGGGTCCCTCACTCTGCACAGGTCGGTCCCTTTGTGGGAGACGTCTGTGAATTCTGAGGTATTGCCACGTGTCAGAACGAGTGACTAAGCACAGGGGTCCTCTTGTCACCGTGAGCAGAGGAGGACCCGCGGGCCCCGCCCTGACCACGGAAGTGTCTCCCCATCACCCTTGCCAACCCCAGCAGGCCCACAGACACTGCTGAGATGGAAAGTCGTCCAGAGTGGATGTGGCCAGCTCCAGCAGCTGGGAAACGTGGCCTTGATTTCTGATGTTGGCCAGATGGTGCCTTCCCAAGTCCTGGCTGAAGAACAGGAGGAAAATCCTAGAAACTGCCAGCAGAGGGTCAGAGGTTGCCACACCCCAGAGAGTAACTACAGGGAGTACGCCTTGGGAAACCAGCTGAAGAGCGAGCCCAGGCCTACATGCCTGGGACAGACTTCATCACGTGTACAAACGTGCGGGCGGGAAAACGTCAGAGGCCGGGAGGAAAGTGCTCCCGAAGGTTTCCAGGATGAGGGTAAGCAGGCAGTGTCTTGCCTTTGGCTAACACCTCAAAATATGTGGCTGGGATAAAGCATAAAAATAGCTGAGGTAAACCACAGCGAGTGTTTACCAGGCTCCCCAGGGTGGGTGGAAAAGATCTTTCCAAGCAGAGAAGCAGAGAATAAATCATATATCTAACAGATTGACTTCATCAGTTCAGTTCAGTCACTCAGTGATGTCCAACTCTGTGACCCCATGGACTACAGCACGCCAGACTTGCCTGTCCATCACCAACTCCCAGAGTTTACTCAAACTCAAGTCCATCGAATCGTTGATGCCATCCAACCATATCATTCTCTGTCGCACCCTTCTCCTCCCACCTTCAATCTTTCCCAGCATCAAGGTCTCTTCCAGTGAGTCAGTTCTTTGTATCTGGTGGCCGAAGTATTGGAGTTTCAGCTTCAACATCAGTCCTTCCAATGAACACCCAGGACTGATCTCCTTTAGGATGGATTGGCTGAATCTCCTTGCAGTCCAAGGGACTCTCAAGAGTCTTTTCCAACACCACAGTTCAAAAGCATCAATTGTTTGGTGCTCAGCTTTCTTTTTAGTCCAACTCTCACATCCATACATGACCACTGGAAAAAACATAGCCTTGGCTAGATGGACCTTTGTTGGCAAAGTAACGTCTCTACTTTTTTTTTTTTTTTTCTACTTTTTAATATGTTGTCTAGGTTGGTCATAACTTTCCTTCCAAGGAGTAAGCGTCTTTTAATTTCATGGCTGCAGTCACCATCCGCAATGATTTTGGAGCCCAGAAAAATAAAGTCTCTTACTGTTCCCACTGTTTCCCCATCTATTTGCCAAGAAGTGATGGGACCAGCTACCATGATCTTAGTTTTCTGAATGTTGAGTTTTAAGCCAATTTTTTCACTCTCCTCTTTCACCTTCATCAAGAGACTCTTTAGTTCTTCTTCACTTTCTGCCATAAGTGTGGTGTCATTCTGCATATCTGAGGTTATTGATATTTCTTCCAGCAGTCTTGATTCCAGCTTGTGCTTCATCCAGCCCAGTGTTTCTCATGATGTACTCTGCATATATGTTAAATAAGTAGGGTGACAATATACAGCCTTGACATACTCCTTTCCCAATTTGGAATCAGTCTGTTGTTCCATGACCAGTTCTAACTGTATAGAAATTATGGTTTTCTCTGCTTCAAAAACCCTTCATCATAATAGTTTTTAAAAAAGGGGCAAAAGGTGTACGCAGCCAATGATGATGGATTAGCACAATCTCCCATGAAATGATCATGAACCTGGTAGCTCCATTGATAAGAACTCACTGCAAAGGTGACTCTTGTGTCTGATGGGCTGACAGCTGATGTTTTTCTTTTTATGGGGGCTGGCGATTGTGCATGCCTGCTTCCCCTCTGTCCTGAACCTGAGTGTCCTCAACTTGTGTCATTGGCTCCTGTCACACCCTGCCCCTTGGGGACTAGAGGATAAATACCACCAGTTGGTATGGTTCAATTCCTGGCTGGTAGACAGAACCATCTTGTCTTATCCTTCACCAATGCAAATTATTTTCTTTGGATGTATTCCCAGGGTGGAATCCCCACGTGGATGTGTGTGAATGTCTCTGAGATTACTGACCATGGGCATCTCTCTTTGGTGGGCACCAGGCCCGTGTAGGCTCCCTGCCCACCTCGACTCCACAGAGAACAGAGCAGGTCTCTGTTAATAAGTAAATGTCAAAATGGGGCTTCCTGGAAACCTGAATTTAAGAGAGAGAAGATGTGATTTATCTGAGTAAATAAATCTGCCAGATGGAAGGGCCAGTGCCTGCCGGTCCCCATGACATCATCACACAGGTACCACTTTGGTGTGAGCTGACCTTTCCATGAGGCCAGTCTTGGAACCCTGGCCGGGGCTGACCTTAGTGAAGGCAGAATGCCCTCCCTCAAGTGGAGAAGAATGACTGGTCCAGGTTCAACTGATAGTTCTTAGTTAAGAACTGTACCAACTCAGACACCATCAGGATTCTAGGTGCAGGATAATGTGTCTTGGGGGCAGGTGGTGTGGATATAGCCGAGTCCGAAAACTGTAGGGACCTGCACCCAGAGTCCCAGGAACCATGAAAAGTGGATACCACTTGCGCGGATGTGGAGATAAGCTCTTGGGGGTGTAAGTTTGCTTCCATGGGGTGGGGTCAGGAACCCTGGGGGTCTGTGCGAGTCACGGTGGATGCCAGCAACCCCAATGAGAAAGGACTCGTCAGCCTTGGAGGACGGTTCCAGGATGTGGTCCATTGGAGAATTTGTGGACCCCCGGCCCCCTCTGTGCCCGTTCAGTAGCTGGGGCATCACAAGATCAAGGCCTGCACTCCACACACTCATGGAACAAACCACGCAGGGCTCAGCCCCTCACCCCCACACCAGCCAGTGCTCTCCCTGTTTTGTTGTTGAACAGTTCAAACCATGTCACGGGTTTCAGCATTGCTGTTATCATGCTTTTTTGTAGATCTTCCCAGAGCAGGGCCCAGCCACCCGATGGTCTGTAACACGGGGAGATATCCTGCCACCTCCCAGCAGTGTGTGTGTCAAACCCACCCCAGGAGCTCCACGCTGAAACCCTGCCTTCACTTTGTTCATCAAGAGACAGCTCCAAGGCAGGGGCTGCAGAGGGCCGTCTTTGCTAATTCATGACCTATAGGGCTCCGCCGGTTCTCGGATTCAGCACAAAGTTCACACTCGCAGGCGTGCAGCCGCTGGCAGCTTTGTAGAGAAAGGGTTTAACAAAACGCCACAATATTGCATTTCAACATGACAGAGAGCCCTTGGCAGCCGCCTCGCATTCTGAGCCTGCTGCCAGTTGAGATATAAAAGCTGTCAGACTATTTCTAAATGGAAATCCAGGCGTTCACAACAATGAAAGTGGGATAAAAATAACAAGAAAAACTTCTGCTATTAAATCTGTTTCAGTGATCCTTAAAAGTTTAAATAATTAAATCTATTAAAATGTATCATGTGTTCAAAATATTTCAGATTGGAAACCGAACGCACTGACATTTCCGGTGTTGGAGCCACTGTCTACCTAGTGAGGGGCTGGCTCCGGGCAGCAGGACTGTCTGCAAAGGCTCGCATGCTGACCGCACTGCCCTCTGTCCATGGCTCAGCCACAGTCCTTCCGGCCATGGCTCCTGCCTGACTCCCTGCTCCGCACACTCATGGGGATGTACAGTTCCCGTGCATGGCACCCTGGCACTGCAGTGACTGCCCCAGAGCGCTGCCTCTTGGCCCCTTTGAGACCCACACGTGGCGGTTTGAGGTAGAGAGTCTCCCAGGCATGTGCCAACCCCGATGACGGGTGTCCGGGGCCAGCCAAGCATGGCGAGTGGGGCACGACCAGGTTCAGAAGACCCAGGATGGTGACCTGTGACTGGGGCCTTAGGACTCATCCTAGGGAGTGCTTTACAGGACTGAAGGGGCAGGGTCGGTGTCCAGTGTCCCCCTGGAAGGGCACTTACTTATGTGGTATTTCTGGACAAGTAGGGGCTGACTGGATGGTCACTGAGCCTCATCCTGGTTTTCTTATGTCTGCAGCCAGGAGAGACACAGGCGGGTCCACTCAGCCATGCGCGTACCTGGTTTCTGGTCAGCCATGCGCTCTCCTGATTTCTGCTCAGGTGTGGACAGACGTTGACAGACTGGAGCACGTGTGTGGGGATGGCCTCCCCAGGGCAGGCCGTCCACCAGCACAGCCTTGCAGATCCTGTGTTGGAACCCAGGAATGTCCAGACTTTCTGAGGACGCCTGAAGTTGTTTTGGACGTTCACTCCCTATATGCATTTTAATTCATTTCCAGATGACATAAACCATTCTATTCATGCTACTAGTATACAATACACAAATTATAAAGCAGTGAGATATGTTCCACAGACGGGGGACAGATGGGGACTTCCTCAGCCTGACAAGGAGCCTCTATCAAAACCCACAGCTCATGTCAGACCCACTTGCTTTCAGAGGCGCATCTTTCTTGCTGAGTTCAGCAAGAAAGACCCAAGGGAAACAGTTCAAGGGTCTGGATAGGTATTTCTCCAGAGAAGATGCACCGGCATGCAGCACATTGAAAGGCACTCAGTATCATCAGTCATCAGAGCAATGCAAGTCCACACTCCTGTGAGACGCAATTTCCACCTACCGGATTGGCTGAAACCAAGACGATGCGCTTATGGAGATGTCAGAGCCTCGTATGCTGCTAGTGGGATTGCAAAACAATGCAGTCAGTTTGAAAAGAGTTTGGAAGTTTCTTAAAATGTTAAATACATTTCGGAACAGCAGTTCCACAGTGAGGTATCTACCCAAGAGGAATGACAAATATTCCACACAGACGTGTGTGCCAGAATGTGCACAGTAGCATTGCTCATAGTAGCCAAAGTGGACAACCCAAATGCTGAATGGACTAACACATGGATAAGTGTGAAGTGAAAGTTGCTCAGGCATGTCTGACTCTTGCGACTCCATGGACTATGCAGTTTGTGGAATACTCCAGGCCAGAATACTAGAGTGGGTAGCAGTTCCCTTCTCCAGGGGATTTCCTAACCCAGGGAGCAAACCCAGGTCTCCTGCATTTCTGGTGGATTCTTTACCAGCTGAGCCACAAGGGAAGCCCAAGAATACTGGAGTGGGTAGCCTATCNCTATGCAGTTTGTGGAATACTCCAGGCCAGAATACTAGAGTGGGTAGCAGTTCCCTTCTCCAGGGGATTTCCTAACCCAGGGAGCAAACCCAGGTCTCCTGCATTTCTGGTGGATTCTTTACCAGCTGAGCCACAAGGGAAGCCCAAGAATACTGGAGTGGGTAGCCTATCCCTTCTCCAGTGAATATTCCTGACCCAGAAATTGAACCGGGGTCTCCTGTACTGCAGGTGGGTTCTTTACCAACTGAGCTATCAGGGAAGCCCACATAGATAAGTATTATCTTACATAGATAAACAAAGCTAGGTAAATCCATAAAAATGGAGTATCATTTGGCATAAAAATAAATGAAATACATTATACAACATGATGGACTTGAAAAACGTTATGCTCCATGAAAGAAGCCGGACAATGTCACGTGTTATGTGAGTCCATTTACATGAAACACCCAGGATAGGCGAATCCTAAGAGAGAGAATGTGGGTGAGTGGTGGCCGGGCCTGGGGGAGGGGAAAGTACTGGTGGGGTTTAAGGATAAAATGTCTTAAGATTAGACGTAACGGTGGCTGCAGAACTCTGGGAATATGCCACAAACCACTTTAAAAAGAAGAATTTTGTGCTTTTATGCTATCTGATTTATATCTCAATAAAATTGTTATAAACTACTGAGATTAAAATACAAAGTTTTGAAATGTCTAGGTTCTCAACCGTCTACACCTTCCACACTTTGGGACTTTAGTGCACTGCACTAATCAATATGGACCCACAGACTCATCCACTCAGAATTTCTTAGAAAGCTTCTAGGGGTTTTTCTGGAATCTCCTTTCCGGGAGACATGGTGGTTGCCATTTGGGCTGTTTGCTTCCAGAAAAGCTGATCTTGTCAACATCAAGATGCTGTATAAGATGCGGATTCATTAGACTCAGAATGTCATTTACTGATTTCTCCACTTGAGTGAACTCTGGGAGTTGGTGATGGGCAGGGAGGCCTGGCATGCTGCGATTCATGGGGTTGCAAAGAGTTGGACATGACTGAGTGACTGAACTGAGCTGAACTGAACTGAAACACGTGTAAACATGAAGATCAGTGACCCTGAGAGTTAAAATCCCAAATCTGCAGAGGGAAGCCTGGAAATGCGTTCAACCATTGGCGATATTTTGGTGTCTGCTGCTGCTGCTGCTAAGTTGCTTCAGTCGTGTCCGACTCTGTGCGACCCCATAGATGGCAGTCTACTAGGCTCCCCCATCCCTGGGATTCTCAGGCAAGAACACTGGAGTGGGTTGCCATTTCCTTCTCCACTATTTTGGTGTCTAATAGATGTCAAATATTCCAACCGAGAATGGTGTATTTTTGATGGTTTGACATAGAATTCAAAGGACCCTAGGACAGTCCAGGTGCTTGCCTGTTGAAGGCGAGGGATTCATGCCATTGAGGACCACAGCCTTCCACCTACTCCACCCCCTCTTTTATACATCATTGTGATTTTGGTTCTGTGATGTTACCTGTTCAATACAGAAATGACTAACTGGTTACTTTAGTGAATTTGGACAGGATGAATCAATTCATTTGAGAAAGAATCCCAGATTTTCAAACAATTTGTTTCGCTAACTTATGGACTAAAAGACATTGATCTGATTCATAGTTACCATTTCCCTCTCCTATATTCTAGGTTTTCCACGCTGTTCCCTGTCTCCTGCCTATCCTTAGAAGAAGGTAAGAAACTGCCTACATAGCCAAACCTCAGACACTTGTGCTGGTGGCAGAATAGGCCCCTCGTTCTGGCCGCAAGCAAGCACCTCGGAGCTCAGGCCCAAGCTCTGAGGGAAGTGCTGGCCCATCCCTCGCCCACCGCTGCCTCCCCCGACGTGCCCAGCCCAGCCGAGTGGGCTCAGCTTCTGCTCTCGCTCCCTGGTTTTGGTGACTTTGGTGCTGTAATCGTTCCTTTTCCCATGACACTCCACCAACCAGACTTTGCCTTGCGTTGCCAGAGGGACTGTGCCCCCGTGGGCAACAGACGTCTGGATTTGCCCCCACTGAGCCCTGTGTCTTGGCACCCTGACCTTCCCAGCCTCCAAGGGCAGCGGGAGAGGGCATGGGGCCCGTAGGCATGTAAATGGCATTGTGGGTGCATGAGAGTCAGGCCCGGACGCTGGGTTCTGGGTCCACATCCTGGCCACCATGTCGACCCCACCGCTGTGCGCAGTGGACTAGCTCAGAGTCACGAGAGTGACTGTGGTCTCACATCTCTACTTTTTCTCGTCCTGCCAACACTTAACACTTCTAAACAGGCAGAGCATTTGTGTTGAACAGAAAAAACATCGCAGGAAAACAAAGACAAAGCACAGAGGAAGGAGGCTGGGCGGGAGAACGGCGGCACAGGAGTCACCATGTGCAGGGCCGGAAGACCCCCCAGAGACAAGCCGGGGGCTGCGCTATCTGCACTGGATGCTGGAGACGAGACAGTGGTCAGAGGCCAGCTGACCCCACTGCCTGTCCCTCTGTGTTCACTGCCTGTTCCCCCGTGTCCGCTGCCTGTCCCCCCGTCTGTCTCCTTCTCTAACCCCCGTCTGTCCCACTGTCTCCATGTCTGTCCCCTGTCTGTCCCCTGCCTGTCCCCTGTCTGTCCCCCGTCTGCCCCTGTCTGTCCCCTGTCTGTCCCCCTGTCTCCCTGCCTGTCCCCTGTCTGTCCCCCTGTCTGTCCCCTGTCTGTCTCCCAATCTGTCCCCCTGTCTGTCTCCCTGTCTGTCCCTCTGTTTGTCTCCCTCTCTATCCCCCGTCTGTCCCCCTGTCTCCATGTCTGTCCCCTGTCTGTACCCTGCCTGTTCCCTGTCTGTCCCCCTGTCTGTCCCCCTGTCTGTCCCCCTCTCTGTCCCCCTGTCTCCATGTCTGTCCCCTGTCTGTCCCC
>SJYX01015338.1:387721-399248 GCA_006410675.1 Oreotragus oreotragus | reverse complement strand
GCCCCCTGTCTGTCCCCTGTCTGTCTTCCTCTCTGTCCCTGTGTCTGACCCCCTGTCTGTCCTCTGTCTGTTCCCTCCCTCTGTCCCCATGTCTGTCCCCCATCTGTCTCCCCCCTCTGTCCCCTGCCTGTCCCTCTATCTGTCCCCTTGTCTGCACCATTACTCTATCACTCTTGAGCTGCAGTGACCTCCCATTGAAAGGAGCATAAAGGTAGTTGAACTGAACCCTGAATCTGCCCCTCCTGCCTCTGCTGCCCTCCTGGTGAAAGAGGAAACTGGACCCAAGCAGCCCCGTGGTCCTTCTGTTAATGCAGATGACCCTCGTAACAGATGCGCTTGTCACTCAGGTTCTGGAACAAGAGGTAACAGTAGCCGGAGTGTAGCAGGAGTTACGTCTGCACTGGGTTCGTCTCTGAACGTTTTGTATCTTGT
The DNA here is from genome assembly GCA_006410675.1 of Oreotragus oreotragus. Classification (NCBI taxonomy): domain Eukaryota; kingdom Metazoa; phylum Chordata; class Mammalia; order Artiodactyla; family Bovidae; genus Oreotragus; species Oreotragus oreotragus. The sequence goes on along the minus strand of SJYX01015338.1, from coordinate 398,816 downwards.
TCTCATTTACACCCTTCCCCAATGTTCACTACGAAGTTTTAGCAGGACTAAGAATCACTTGGAGTACTTGTTAAAAATGCAGCCCAAGATACTCTGATTTGGTGATTTCAGAGTAAGGGCCAGGTTCTGCTCTTAAACGTGTTGCCCAGGCAAACCTTACACAGGAAACACTGGGCCACAACTTGGAAAACACTCAAGGGCCAGAGCTTCCTCTTATACACTTCTGTGTGTTCTCAGCACCTGGCACATTGCCTGGGGCAGAGTGCGGCCCCTTAAATATGTGTAGGATGAAGGATGGATGGATACATGGAAACCAATGTCTTTGCCAGTGGGCCTGCTATTGGCAAGCCATCGGTGGGACTATGAGCAAAGCTTGACAGTCATTTATGCCTTTTCCAAACCTTAGGAAATATTTTGATATGTCTTAAATAAGAATAAATCAGTTCCTGCCTAAACAGGAAGAACGCTGTCACTTTTCTTGGATTTCAAAAGTCATCAAGGCAAAATTTGCAGCCCCCAGTTTTCTCACTGTTTCTGCAACTAGCTCTTTGCCTGGCTCATCCTATTTAGCACAAGCAACTCAGACTTGTTTGCATCACAATAAACTGCCTGCCACGTGGGTCTTAACATTTGGCTGCTGTGGTTAATATGACCATTCATAGCATGTTTCCACATATCTTCATTACAACTGAAAACATAATTAACTCTTATTCAAAAAGGATTTGCTTGTGAAATCCAGTGATTTCTAGATGTGTCCCCCGTTTTCAGAAACTCCAACATGCAGTCATCCAAATTCATGGAGTGCATAAACGCAGCACCAGTCCATTTCAGAACTACTCTCTGCGGTCCTGCAACATCTCCGAGGAGGCTCCCAGACCATGGGACTCTGTGTCACTCCCTTTAGTAATCAGACACACCCCAACAGAATGCTGCAGCATCTCCATTAAGGCGATTACCTCTTTATCTTGACGATTTTCCTGTCCGTCTCTCATGCTCACTGTGACTTAATGCATTTTATCATGTTTATCTTTGTTTGTTCAGGTTTTCCACACTTGGTGCCTATTTAATGCCCTGAGCAGCTGAAGAACATTAAGGATGTTAAGCAGTTGAAGGATATTAAGCAGTGCCTTTCACTGGACCCCTTCAGATTTCTCAAACATCATGCAAACCCCCCAGTGTTCATAAAGTCAGAGTCCTTGCTTTAGAAAGGCAGATAATTCTGTATTATGATGCATGGGCACCGCATGGCTGTGGGAGGAAAACGAAAGGCTTGAGGGTTCTTGGAATATTTCTTCTTGTTATAAAGTAAGAACGACCTTTGCAACTTCGTTTAGGCTCAGCTGCTCATGAATTATGAGGTGTTCCTCTTGGAGAGACACTTCCTGCAGCCCCCTCACCCTCAGAAGACCACAGAAGTTCTTTGCAGGAAAAATTACCCTTTCTTAGTCCTCCGAGGGTAGCCCATGTCAGGCAGAGTTTCATTATTGTCCTTAGTCCGGGGAAGAATTACTTTCAGGCAGTTTCAGCTCATTACTTCTGGCCTTCATCAGCTGTTCTCGGGGGCCGTGGCCTTTACTGCACACGGCAGCCCCTCCCCTCTCTGCTGGGCTCCCCCTGACCACGGAGACAGAGCAGGTGGTTTGACAGCAGAGCCAGACTCAGGAGACCCCGGAGCTGGGCCATTTCAGAATGAATTGCAAGAGATTTATCCCTTTTTACTTAAAGACCTGTTTTGTGAGTTTTATATGTAACCAAAAGTTATATGTAACTTTTTTGAATCAGGCCCAGCTGCCCAATTGAATCAGGCCCAACTGGCCATCCGAAGTGTTGTCTAGAATGATGTAGAATTTTTTCATTGTGTGAATTTCCCATTTTGGGTGGCTCCTCCTGGCCACAGCTCCTGTGATGAGAGCTGGCGATAGTCCAGACCTCTGGGAGGCTCCTTCATGTTTCTCAGAGTGGACGGAGTGATGGGGCCAACGGTTTTTAGGCTAGAAGGAGACAACGTTCCTTGCTCTCTTATCCCAGCCATTCGACCTGGGGAGTGGCGGGCAGATGCTGTCTGTAGGGCTTGGAGGCTGGGATCTGCCAGCTGCCCACCTGGACATTCATGTCAGTCTGGATTCATCTCCAGTCACCAGCATTTCTGTGGTTCCATAGTCTGAATTCAAAGCATCGTTCCCTCCTGAGACTCTTTTCAGTTCTTGGTTAGATGGCTCATGGTTTTGTCGTCTGCTGGAGTCTCTTTCCTGGCTGACCACTCCCCGCCCTGTCCCCCCATAGCCTGTCTGCAGCGTCACATGCAGCCCACAGCAGCTTTTCCCTGAAGCTGACTCTCTGCCTGGAGAAAAGTGGATGAGATACAGTCTGCAGCAGGGTTGATGCTGGCACAGCCGCACCTCTGCTGAGCTGACTCAGGGAAGCAGGCGGGGGCCTTGTTGTTGGGCCTCCTTCCCCCTGGAGCCGTCAGAGCCTCTGTCCATCCCTGTCCTCGTTTGTGTAATTGCCCACACAGCCCCTGGGCTGTATTCCTGCTTGCCTTCTGACTGCTTTGATTATGAAAGACAAACACCACCAAATACTGCCCCACTACCAACCGGCCCCGGGTAGAGGGGGTTTGTGCCACACTTTGACAATTGTCCAGTCAACATGTCCATTTAGACTGCGGGGTTCCTGCGGACACAGGTGTCCTGGCCACTCAGAGAGGGATGGCGTGCCCACTGGCAACATGCCCCTGCTCTCCTGAGTGCACACGTGGCATTGAGGAAGGCTTCCTACCCCCGGGCGCTGTCGGCTTCTGACAAGAATGGTGTTAATTTGCTTCTTGCTCGAGGACCGTCTCCTGAGACAACAGGGTGTTCACGGCCAAGCGGAAAGGGAGCGGGACCTCTGTGGAGCAGGGCTGCCCCGCAGTCCATCCCTGGGCGCAGGGCAGAGGCAAATGGCCGCCGGGCGCCAGCCCTCCGGCGTGCGCGGGCCCCCAGCTCTGTGGGTGGAAGTGCTGTCCCCCGGGGATGCTCCCCTTTGCCTCCTCTGGCTCTTTGCCTTTGGGCTTCCTCCCAGTTGCCGTGTTTTTTCTGCTGTCGGTCCTCTTCACTGTGACAACGTGTCCCCAAGGAAGAGGGGGCCCGGCCCTCCCCACAAAGCCTGCTGTCTACACAGCCAAAGGCAGGCTCTGTGCTGACAAAGGTGATCTCGTGAGGGAGTCGGCTTGCTCCCCTGCTCTGTCGTTTTGGGGGCCCTCACCTGGGAGCCCCCTTTCTGCTGCTGGCCTTCCTGCTCTGGCCCACTCTGTGTCCCCTGTGTCACTCCCGCTATGATAGGCCATGTGCTGCCCCATTGTTCAGGTGGATCTGTTTCCTCGACAAACCTGTAAAAGTGTTGGGAACTCAGGGAGGGCAGCCTGGAGCCTGACGGAGGGTCTCTGCTCTCCGCCTTCCTGTGATCCTCCTCCCAGCTTCACCAGCCAGACTTTGGCTGGAGAATTTCATTTTCCTGCCCCTCAGGCCCACGTCTGCACAATGGGAACATGAGTGGGGCCCTCTCCATGGTTCTCTGAGGCTCAGATGTGCTAATATATGTAAAGTGTGTACAGCAACATGTGACACCATCAGTGTCTGATATACATCAGCTCCTCACATCACTATGGGTCATCCGGCTTTGTCAGTGTCAGTCGTGGCTGTGAAATCGTGAGCAAGTGGGGAAGCTTGGTTTACAGCCTCTGCCTAATTGATCAACACTCATGTTAACCGTATTTGAAGACACCAAACACTGTATGGGGAACATACAGGTTTAGACACATTTATCTCTTCTAACTTCAATTGTATCAAACTTTTTGTAGTAGAAATTCAGATGCTGGGGCTATTATATAAATATAGATGGTACATTGCATCCATCATGCTTAAGTATACAAGTGTACACTGTATTGTAAGATTATATTATACAATGTACCGTATACATTATATACTGTATAATATATAATGTGTATATATTAGATAGGTTGTGTTGTACAAATTATATTTTGTAGATATTGTATGTACATTATACAGATTGTATCATATAAATTGTGTACAAATTGAGTATACAGTTGTACAAATACTATCACATAAATCATATTGTGTACATTGTATCAAAGTTATATTGTGTGTGCATTGTACAAACTGTATCATATAAATTGTATTGGATATAGTTTGTACAGATTGTATCATATAAATTATATTGTGTACACATTGAGTGTACATTGTACAAAAATATATAAATTATATTTTGTATACATTGTACAGATTATATCATATAAGCTATATTGTGTATACATTGTACCTTATACAAATTGTATCATATAAATTACATTGTATAGACATTGTGTATACATTGTATAGATTGTATAAGTTATATTGTGTAGATACTGTGTGTACAGCTTGTATCATATAAGTTACATTGTGTACACATTGTGTGTACACTGTGTCAATGCACAAGTGTGTTGTTAGCATCTACAGAACCTTCAGCAGCCTCACTGCAGGGGTTTTTGGAGACAGGGGTCAGGGTACGTGTGGGACAGCAGCCAGGGGATCAATCCTGTTTGGCTGTCAGTGCTTCTACTGAGGAGATGAGGACGTGGGGAAGGCCAGCGCTGGCTGGACGGGCAGGAGGGTAGAAGGCTGCTCTTTCCTCCACAAGGACCACAAGAAGGTGTCTGTGGCCATAGATCACAGATGGAGCCAAGGAGTTGAATGCAAGGAGGCTTCCTGGGCAGTCATGGCCTCGCCTTGGAGAGAATGGCCATGGCTAAGCATGAAACACTGAAAGGGAGGTAGATGGGCTGCTGGGTCCATGGGCCCCAGCGGACCCAGTGGCGGACACGTGGCCAGGGCAGAGCTGGTGGGAGCATTTGGGGGACTGAGGCCACTGGGGCTCAGGAGGGGGGCCTCACTGGGTCCCACTGCTTTTTTTTGGGTGTCCTCAGGGGAAAACAACTTGGATGGTGTTGAGCGGGTGTGATTTCCACTCTCTAATTCAGGCCCATTTGAAATCTGAGGACCCACTCCTGCTGATCTGTCGAGGTGGCACTAGTGACTATTCTGCGGTTAGGGTGGAGGTCAGCAGGGGCGTGAAACCAGGCAACCTGTGAGGTGGCCGAGCAGCAGGGGAGGGGCTCTGTTGTGTCCCCAAGTGCGGCTGTTGAGGTTGATGTGCAGTGAATCCCAGGTCTATTCCACAGCCTAGGCGTGTGTGGGAGCTCAGGTCCAAGTTTGCGGTAAAAGGCTGACCTCTGGAGGCATTTTTATTTCCATGATGATACATGTCCCTTGGCTCCCCCTCCCAGCAGAGAGCTGTGCCACCAGGGAGCAGAGAAGGTGCTCTGGGCACCTGACCAACGGCCAGGCCTGGCTGGGCCCATCCACTCCCTGGGAGGACCTGCAAAGGGCTTGATCAGCATGCAGCCTTGGTAGCTGGTTTCAAAGGCACACCCTCCCACCCTCGGGGAGAAGGTGTGCTGCTTGATTTGACTGAATCGTTCAGACACTGTTAGTACCACCGCAGCCTGACACGGGAATTTTAAAAAAGAAAGGGAAGCAAACAAAAAAAGGGCATCACTGAGGGCGAAAGACTTCGGAGCAAGACAGGCCCGTGGTTTTCACACGAGGGGCTGTGTGTCACCCCTCCCTTCCCGCCAGCATCGTCGTAACTTTCAGTCACTCTCTTCTCCATCATGTGACTGATGCTCCTCCATTTCCACAGAGCAGAAGCACGGAGAGACAAGGCTTTCTGGCGGAATTTAATGCTGTTGTGAATCCCAGTCTTCTCAGGCCAGGGGTGAGGAATAAGACCACAGAGACACAGGTCTTATGATTTTTACCTTTTTATCTTTAAACAATGATGTTCCAGCTAATGAGCATTTATATTCTATCGTGGTCTTGTTATTGCATCCACACTTCTTGTGAACCTAGAGGAAATCTGAGCTTCAGGCCTGCCCCCCACCTCCCCCTGGACTCCGCGGGCACCTCATCAGTGGTGTTTGCACAGTGTCCACTCACTAAGGCCTGCGCTGGGCAGTAGAGAATTTATCTCGTCATTCTGGCAAAGAGACCTGAAGTCAGATCTTGTGAAATTGAAGGGAGGGACCAGCCTGGTTCTTAGACACCCCTCACGTTGAGGAGGTGGTGGAAATCCAACATGTCCATGATTTTAATCTTCATTGAGAATGTTATTCTTCAGAGCTGCTTCAGACTCAAGGCCAAAACCAGCCTAAATGACTCTTGAAGGACAGATGCCTCACTTGTCCAAGGAGGGTGGTGTCTGGGCGCCAAGGGCAGTGGTCCCTGGGGGTGGATCCCTGAGATCTGAGTTGAGGGGTTCCTAGGGGGCTGAGTTGCTCAGAGTTGTCCGCAGGATGGGCAGAGCTTGTGACCCACTGAGCCAGCCCTGCTGAGATCTGCTCTGGGCTGAGGCTGAACAACCCAGGGCAGGTCCTGACCCGCCTGCGTGGCATCAGCACTGCAGACGCCTGGTCCTGGGCTTCCTGCAGCCAGAAGTCCCACACCACCGACTGATCGTATTGGTGGGCCTGGCGAGCGAACCATCGAACAAGACCCCCTGTGTCCTGTGAACCGAGCCTGCCCCCAGGGCAGAGAGCGCCAAGTCCTGAGCTGGATACCCCAGGGCCAGAGGCCAGGTCTATCCAGGGTGAACGCTGCCCTCCCCACCTGCCCTGGACTAGGGCAGGGGCCTTGCAGACTTTCCTGGGGGTGTGCACAGCAGGGCCAAGGGCATGGCTCCTGACACAGGTGCTGGCAGCGCAGTTACACGGGTGACAGGTCATGACCCTGGTGACCAGCACCAGCATGAGTGGGAAGGATACATTGCAGACGACATAGATGCCCGGGCAGAGGAGGCAGTGGAGCTGCGTCTACAGGGACCTTGGAGTCTCTGAATCTAGACCACGTCCAAGGTGGGCTCTGGACTTAATAAGGCCCCGGAGGTTGCCTGGTGCTGAAAGGGGAGCGGGCGACATGCTCCAGGACAGCCCGGGGTGATGGATGGGCCGCAGCCTCCTGCTGCTCCGTACCCTCCATCATCCGGGAGGGTGTTAGCTGACTGTCAGGGAAAAATTATTTAGCGGTGGCAGCTTTCACTGATGTGCTACATTCTGGGGTCAAATGACTGTTACAAAGCAGCAGTGCTGCCCGGTTCCCGCGTCTCGAGAGCGCAGGGTTGACAACGTGAAAGGAAAGGCGTCACGGAGGGCTCACCGACATCCTTCAGCCCCCACGCAGGTGTGTGCGTGTGTGCACAGCAGAATTGGAGGAAGGGCTCTGCTCACTAAATAGTGTTGGGCAGAGGACGGAGGCCTTCATGGGCAGCCCAGGTCACCCGGCCTGAGAGGGGCCGAGGGGCTTCCTTGGAAGGTGTTGGGGGGTCAGAGCTACAGGCGAGGTGGAGACACCGGGCTGAGGAGAGGGTGAGAGACAGGTGGGGGTGTCTCAAAGGGACAGCAGGGCCACCACGCTCCAGGCCAGGACTCGTGCCAACACCAAATAGTCGCCTCTGTCTGCACTGTGTGTCATCTGAGGCTGTGTGGGAGGCGAGACACAGGGAGTTAACGGCCCAACCCCTCCAATTTGCTCCTAGAACGTGCAGTAAACACTTGAAAATTAATGAAGAAATTGGGGGCAGAGGTAGCAGGAGAGACAGCTGCCCCTGGGGTTCCCCATTCAGCGGTTTCTGTCCCTCAAGTGGCTGAGTTGTGAGGACCAGACTGGTACCCGCAGGGCCCGTCCATGATCTGTGCTTGCCAGAGTTAGAGAACTGCTCATTGGACGGATGAGAGGATGGACAGATGGACAAATGGGTAGAGGGACGAGTGGACGGACGGACACTGGCTCCTGGCTGTGATCTGACATGAGGGCTCCTTCCAGCACCCCTCCAGGACCCCGAGTCCACCCCTAGTGGACACATGACCTCCTGAAGCAAACAGTGGATTCTATGTGAGGTGCTGTGAGATGAGGAGCCCTGGTCTGAGCAGAGATTTACAAGTGCCAAGCTCCGACTAGGGACCTCGTGCAGACTGAGGGCCTTTAACTGCAAAACCTTCCCTCCTACTGATGGGGAAGTGGATGAGGGGGACTTCTTGTGTCACCTCAGAGGGGACAAAGCTCATAGATGAGCAGAAGGAGGAGGAGGCAGGAGAGCAGGTCTCAATACCAGGACGGTGCTCAGGATGCCTCCCCTGTGCAGGGCTGAGCTCCGTGAGGTGCTCGCATATTGTGGGTGACAAGCCCCCAAAGCAGTGAGGGGCGGGTCCCTCTTGAGCTCCTCGCCAACCCAGCCCTCTGTTCCGGCAGAACTCCAGCCCTGGAGTCAGAGATGCAGCCCAGACCTGCGCCAAATACGCCAACTGCACAGAACATGCCAATCTGCACCGAACATGCCGATGGGCACCAAACAAACCAATGGGCACTGAACACGCTGACAGGCACTGAACATGCTGACCTTCATCGAACACGCCGATGGGCACTGAACACGCCAACGACAGGCTGTCCTGCTGTGCCACCCTCTCGGGTGCAGGGAGCCCGCCCCCCACTGCCCTGTCCCTTGTGGCCAGCATCACTGTTGCCAAGACAGCTGGCTGCCCAGCTCTCCATCACCTTTGCCCAGTCCCCCAGCATTCCTTCCCTTCCCACATTTGCTTTCAGGCTCTCTGTCCCCATATCCAGCTGGGCTTCTGCACCAAGGCAGGAGGGGCAGCACCTGCTTGTCTGGGAGGCATAGGGGCCCCCCACCCATGGGGATGGAGCAGGGAGACCACCTGCTGCCCCCGCCCGGCTCCACCCCCTGGCAGCCACCCGAGGGCTCTCACCTGGGGCAGGAGGTGACTTCTACTCCTGCTGGGGATGTGGCTGGGCAGCCGGATGTCGAAGAGGGCCTGCAGGGCGGCCTGGGCGGCCTGGCCCTTGGCCAGCTTCTTGCTGCGTCCCGAGCCCTCGAACGTCCTCCCGTCTACGCTGACTGCCATGACGAAGCTCTGGGCGTGCCGCTTCTCAGGCTCCGAGAGGCACACGTAGCGCAGGCCGGAGCGCAGCTCGTTCAACAGCACCACAGGGTTCCCGGTGCCGGGGGCCGGGGGCCCCCCCAGGCCCAGGTCCAGTGGGCGGCCCAGGATCCGGCCCCGCCGGCAGGCCGTGGACAGGCACTCGGGGGCAGGGGGGCGGCAGCCTGGGAAGCCCTCGCTGGGAGCTGCAGGCTCGAACCGCTGGAAGAGGGCGTCGGGGAAGTCAGCCTGGTCGGAGGTGAAGTCAGGGGCCATGCCGCCGGGGGCTGCGGGTGCCTGGCCAGCGTTGGGGAGCTGCACGAAGGAGCGGAGGGCCAGCTCAGCTGCCCGCATCTTGGCCTTCTTCTTGGTGGGCCCGGTGCCCTCGAAGGTGAGCCCGTTGACATCCACGGCCACGGCAAAGATGGGCGCGTGCACCGGGCCGGTCTGCGACACCATGCGGAACTGCAGGCCTGGCCGCAGCTCGTGCAGCTGCACCAGAGCATTCTTGGGTGCTACGGACCATGAGAGACGCCGCCACAGCAGCCTCAGGGGACACAGGTGCCCGCCATTGCCCTCCTCCAGCGGCCGCTTCCTCTTCAGGCCGGGCGTGCCCCCTCGGGTCCTGTCCCCGGCTGGTGGTGGCCTGGACTCCAGGTTGCTCACATTGCGGTTCTCCTTGACGTCAGCACTGCTGGTACCTGAAGGGGAGAAAGACCATGTGACCCAGGGCTGTGGGCACTGCAGGTCCTGCTGCTGACGACCCCTCTCAGCACCTGGGCCAAGAGGCGGGAATAACCCACACTTTCCCAAACTGGAGGCAAAGATGGAGAGAGTAACAGCTCAGCCCCGGAAGCCCACAGCAGAGTGCCCAGAAACTTTCTGGGAGCTCTCCATGTTCTTACTGATCTCCCAGATGTGGGATGGGGATGCAGTGCATGTGATCAAAGTGGCTGGTGTGGCAGCCGCCTTCTGAGTCTCTCAGGAGAAGGCTTATCTTGGAGGAACCACCCGGCAGGCCCAGCTTGCCCTCCTCCTGGCCTGAGATTGCGTCCACACCCTCTGGTCATCATCCTAGCTCTGTCAGCCTCAAAGTTTAAAGTGAGTCGGGCAGACCCAAGTGTGGAGGAAGACCCCACCCACGTTGATCGGTAATTAATAAAAGCTGGTAGAAGTGCAGTCTCCCAGGACGTCCTGATACGTGCTCTGGGGGTGATGCCACTCATGTTTTCTGCAGACGGGCAGATTAGGGGTTCGGCTCCCCCCAACACGGCCTCCCAAGTAGGCTGCATGAAGTCAGGGAAGCTGCAGGGCAGGGCAGTGGTCATTCTGTGGCTCTGGGTCAAACAGGTGAGAGGTCAAAGTCCCCCACGACCATAGTGAGTGTGTGTGATCTTGGGCAGCCCCTCCACCTGCCTCAACTCCGTTTTCTTAAGATGGAAACTGGGTTTGGCAGCTCTTGCCTCAGGGGTTACTGTGAGGTTGAGCTGGGGGACATGTGTAAAGGACAAGACCCCTGACACAGAACAGAGTCAGATGCAGTTCTGAAAACAGCAGGAAAGGGCAGGCAGACACTGGTAGGCCTGTCCAGGCCAACTCCTCTGCTTATTTCAGGAGCTGGGGTTCCTGATGAATTTCCTGGAAATTCCAGGACCCCCAGAAAAGAAGGCTGGAGTGCTCCTGCCCCCCGAGAGCCTGGCCCTGCACCAGTTCCAAGACCAGGCCTGGGGACCCCCACGATGAACCCCTAGACACACCCATTGCTCCTTGGTCACCCACCCAAGAGCCTCAGTGACCATCAGCGTGCCACCTGCTCCCACAAGCACATGCCTGACTCTGGCTGCAAAGGTGGCCACCTGTCAGATAACACTGAAATGCAAGACGTGTTCTGATTGTGTGGACCATCTCACCCTCCACGCTTTCCTGCCTCAAACGAGAGGGGTGCCCTGCCCGACACAGGCACCCAACTCTCCCTCCCCTCACGGCCATCTGCTCTGGTCTCCTCGGTGGGTGCACTGTCCAGATCTGCGGCGCCCCCTGCCCCCGACACCCCACACTCTCCCCGCA
>SJYX01015338.1:366647-387692 GCA_006410675.1 Oreotragus oreotragus | reverse complement strand
TGGGGGGGGGGTGGGATCCCAGTTGGGGGGCTGGGACCCCGGCTCTGGGGAAGGAGCTGCTTACTGAGGTTGTCCTCATCCTCTGCGTGCGTGGCCCCAGGGTTCAGGCGTTTGAAGGGAGCGATGAAGGCTGACAACATGCTCACTTTGTCTGGAAAGAAAAGAACAGGAAATGCACTTTTGACACCAAGTTTCAGAAGAACTCAGTGCTTTCACATGTTCTCATTACTGGGGATTTGGACATAGGAAGTTGAAAGTTCTTTTTGGTTTTAGCCTCTTCATTTTGGTTTAGTCTTTTATGGAATTTCTGACAGCATTTTATCAAATTCCCCTCTCCATTCAATATTAAACTTTATGATCTCCATCTTTCTTATTTTCTGGTTTTTGGTGTCTCCATGTCCCTCAAAACCGGAAGTCTTCACCTGCACACCGAGGTTAGTTCACAGAGAGGAGCGAGGCAGACTGAGAGCTGTCTCAGCTAAACAAGCGTCCTGCAAACAGAGCCGCGACCCTCCTCCCCAGGGGTGGAGACCTTGCTCTGTGGACTGAAAGTGCGTGAAAAAAAAGGACTTCTCAAAACTGTAACAAATACTCAATGTGTTTGAGGGGCAGGAGGAGGGAGCAGGGCTGAGGGCGTGGAGGGTCCCTTGAAGTGGGAGGCAAGAGGAGCTCAGGAGCTCCTGCATGCAGCCCTAGGGGTGGTCTTGGCTGCAGACTCCCCTGGGGGCAGCACAGCGAGCAACTCGAACCCAGGACGAGTTGGCGCTTGGGACCAACAAGCTCAACTATTCCCTCTAAACAGAGACCAAGGGCTGAAATAAGAGAATCACCGAGGAAGGGACCAAAAGGAAGACTCCCTATTTCAGAATCCTGACCCCGACCACAAGTGAGTCCACAGGAGAACTCAGCCCTGATGCCCCCAGAGCTCCTCTGCTCAGATCCTCAGGGCTGCAGCGTTCCTGACTTTCCACGTGGCCTTAGGAAACCACGTGTTCTTAGGAAACCATGGATGGAAGCATGCAGCTGCTCATCCTGTGTGTCAGAGGTCGCCGCAAGGTCATCCCTGCCCTTCCCGCTGGCTGGGGGGTCCAGGGCCCCGTCAGGGACACTTTCTGCATCCTCCGTGCCTGGTTCTGCCTTGTGCCTGCTCTGTGCTCAGACAAGAGCCCTGCTCCAGGCACAGCTCCGCAATCTTCTGTGGAAACCTCAGCTGTGCCGCCGACTCCAGACCCAGGCCTGGAACGTGTTCTTTTCTCTTTCTGTTGTGAGCCTGCTTTCTCTTTAGCCGGGCTTTCCAGAGGCCAGGGCAGTTCACGCTGAAATTCATTCAGGAGCCTGTTAACAGCTGTCGTTTCCAGCAGGGACAGGCAACAATATAATGCTCACTCAGAGAACAATAAATAACTCAAATACGGGAGGTTGCTCCCTCTTCATTCCACCGAACAAGAGGAATCAGCTGGGAAAGTCCCCGCTCCCACCCTTGCGGCTGTGCCAATTTATTGTGTGGGAATGAAATCTCTTCTTGAGTTATAATTTCATTAAAGGAGCCCAGTAATATTCCAGAATGAGTGTGAAGCTCAAATGATTTAGTCTGGAACATTTGAAATGAAATTACAATTTTCTAATAAACAGGGCTCCCAGCCAGACACCCACAAAACACACCAAGCCGTTTCAGAGCTCACTTTAGACAAACTATGAAATACTTAGAGATGGTTTTCCATCCATCAGAGTCCTCCATTTCTAGGGTGGCCAGAGTTGTCAAATAAAAATTAACGACATCTAGTGAAGACTGAGTTTTGGCTACATGAGAGATATTTTTCTGTGTACATCTCTATAATATTGTGTGGGTCATATACACACTACAAAAATTATTTATCTGAAATGCAAATTTAAGGCAAAAGACTTGAATAAACATTTCTACAAGGAAAACGCACAAATCGCCAATAAGCACATGAACAGATATTCAACATCATCAGGGAAACGGAAGTCAGAACTAGGGTGAGACAGCCTCTCACACATATTAGGCTGGCTGCTATTAAAAGAAACAAGAAAATAATACATGTGGGTGAGGATGTGTAGAAATCAGAACGCAGTGCACCGCTGTTGGGAGTGTAAAACAGTGCAGCCACTGGGAAGCCCATATTTCCACTCAGGTGTAGATCCAGAAGAACCAACAGGGGGATTCAAGAGATACACACACCCATGTTCAAAGCAGTGGGGTGCACAACAGCCAAACGGGGAGGCAACCCAAGTGTAGATGGACGGACAGACGGATGTGATCTGCACACACAAGGGAACATTATTCATCCTTGAAATGGAAGGAGATTCTGACACAGGCTACAGCACGGTGAACCTTGGGGACATGGTGCTAACCCAGGAAGCCAGCCGCAAAAGGACAAAAGCAGCGTGACCACTTCTGTGAGGCCCCAGAGACGTATAAATCACCGAGACAGGCAGGAGGATGGCCCCCAGGGGCTGGAGGAGGGAAACGGGGCTGGTCAGTGAGTGAAGACTGAGCCCAGCTTGAGGCAAGGAGGACGCTGGACGTGGAGGTGGTGGTGGCTGTGTAACATAGAGACATACTTGACCTCACTGAGCTACATGCTGGAGCATGGGTAATACTGCGTCTTTTATATTTTGCATGTTTTACTACAATTTAAAAAATAAAAAGCAATTCAGGTTTAACTGCACATCCTGTGGATTTTTTGGTAACCCTAGCCCTTCATTGGTTGATCCACTCCTCTGGTGTGATGGGTTTGGATTTCGGGCTGGCTGAAACCAGGCAGACAGGCCAGGGAGAAAGCCTCAGAGATGCTGAGTCAGCTCACCAGACTCTGGGTACCGCCACCTGCTGGGATGCTTCAGGAGGGAGAAGTAGTTACCCTGCTAGCACGTGTACTCTCAGTGGGAAACAACGACTCCTAGGAAGGACACACAGACTCTTGACTTTTTATCACAGTGCACAGCTTGTGGGATCTTAGTTCCCCAACCAGGGATCAAAGTGCTGTGAAAGTGCAGAGTCCTAACCACTGGATGCTAGGAAATTCCCTCAGACCGAGTCTTTAGAAGGTCATTAGCGAAAAGGGTGAGGAACTGCATTTTCTATTTTGAAAAATTCCAAGACAAATTATTTGCTGTTGGTGCCTTCTTCATGGTTGTCTCCCGGACACCACGTCAAGGCGTCTGTGTCTCTCACAGTCGTTTGAAAATCTGGCTGCATGCAGGTCGCAGACTGATGGAAAACAGAGGCCCTGCTTTTGTTACCCTCAGTTCTGGATGGTTTGGGTCTGCTGAGAGCAGCTGGTAAGCAGGGCTCCCGGCCTCTCACTGGAGAGTCAGAGGAAGGAGGGAGCCTTTCTCCTGGGAAAGCAGCTGAACGGGCTGGGTATCCCTGCCTGCGGATGGGTCTGTGGCTCTCAGCTCAGGCCTGGCGTCCCTGTGAACCAGCCGGACATTGCTCTGTGTGAGAGGCCCCTGTGAGGACAGCATGCAGGCCAGCCTCCAGTCAGGAGTGATTTGGGGGGATGTTCAGGTCATTAGTATAATGGCATTTTCAATGAGCTACATGGAATGAATGATCCAGGAGATCTGTATTATAAACCTTATTACTCAGTGCAAACAACTGCAAAATAAATGGCTTTGGCCCATGTAGAAGTGATTTCATGTGTTTTTGGAGCACGTGTGGGACAGAAGCTACTTCCTGGAAATGCACGAGATCACATTGGTTGAGAATACTGATAATGAAGAAGAAATACAATTTGGTGATGACGTAAAGATAGAAAAATGGAACAAAGTGGATGGTTCAGAAATGGAATCATACTTGTGTGATCAACTGACCTTCAACAAAGGTCTGAGTCTCACGTTGGGGTGAAAGAAAGTCTTTTTAACAAGAAGTGCTGAAAAACTATACACCATCTTGGAAAAAAGTGAATTCTGATCTCTGTCTTATATCATAATGAAAATGGTCACAAGATCAATGAAATATATATTCCTTCAAGAATGCACTCATTCATTCATATATATTCGTTCAAGATGAAACCTGAGCCAGAGCATTTGCAGAAATGTTATTTGCGGCAGCTCTCATTGGGAAGCATCCCAAGGGCCTGGTAACATAAGGATGTGAACATGGACTGTTTTAAATTCATATTGTGGCTGAGATCAACAATAACAAGGATTGAGGATTAAGATACATTATGACACAGATGAATCTCTAGAACATCATGTTGTGCAAAAATCCAGGCTTAAAAGACAAGGTTCCTTGTGATCCCAGAAAAGGCACAGTCCCCCTCGGCAACGAGTCACACAGAGGTCACACATGGGTTACACTAGGGCCAGGGAGGCTGGCTGGGAGGGCGAGGGTCTTTCTGGGAGGATGAAACCTCCCACGTGTAGTCAGAGACGTGTGTTACATGGGTGTGCATTGCCCCTGGACTGTGATGCACACACTTTGTGCATTTCTTTGTGTGCAAATTATATCTCAATTATTTAAAAATAATAAAAGATACAAAATGTGACTGGACAAGAAACTAAACGATGAGAAGTGAACATCAGCATGATTTACTCCAGGAAGGAGAAGCCTGAGGTGACAGATATTAAAGGCAGTCAGGCCTCCTAGTCAGGTCTTGGGGTTTTCGCTTTCTCTTTTGCTTACTTTGTAGATTTGGAAGCTCAAATTCATTTAAAGGGTTTTAAGAAGACAAGGCCAAAGACAAGGCCCTTTGGGGCTGTCCTTGGATACGTGAACACAGAGAGAGAACGAGCCCGTGTGAGTGGATGGTTAGGAGCGTCAGGCCCTGTCACATGCCCTGCAGGCGTGGAGCCTCAGTTTACCCATGAGGACTGAGGAGTGCAAAGGTCCAAAGGTTTGGAGCATGCTGTTGTGAACTCTGTGTTTGCTTTCACAGACTGTTTTGTTTATCAACAGTTTATGAAACAACTTTTACCAATTAAGATGAAAATTTAGGAAAAACCCTTTGGGGCAGGAGTCCATGTCAGTTACCTGGAAAATCTACCCATGTGAAAGAACATGTTTGTTGGAACAAACATGTTACTTTTTGTTTTTGCTAAAAACCATAATTGCTAAAATGCCTGCGGATTTGATCTTTTCTTCTGCCTCCTGAGGAGCACTAAATAGTTCACAGGTTATTTTTAAAAATGAGATCATTCGGCGCTTGGTCCTGCCCTATTTCAGCCATTTGGAGTGCGGTTTTGTGCTCTGTCCTTGGCGTCCGTGGGCCACACGCGGCCACGTCCGCACAGCTCAGCGACAGCTGGAAGCGTCAGAGCGTGGTCAGCACCTTCGGGCTACAAACCCAGATCTTTCTGTGCTCCCTCCTTGTGTTTCCTCTTCCCCAGACGTGCTCTGACAGACGGCCCCCAGGCCTGACCCACTTTCCTTCCTGCCGAGGCTGCTCCCCCAGCACAGGTGTGTCGCAAACTGAAGCTTCTCTGCAGAGACGAGGACAAGCCTGAGCAGGCGGGCTGCCCAGGAAGCCAGGGGACAGTTAACCTCTGCGCAGGCAGTAGGGGGAGGCAAGACGCTCTCTCGCTGATTTCCAGGAACATGAGTTTTAAGAGACTGTGTTCAAGCTGCCAGCTCTGAGCTGGGAGTTCAGGCAGAGAAAGATTCTGGGCCTGTGACACAAGAGGGTCTGCTTCTCACCAGCCGGGCTCAGCTGGTAATGCCCAGAGGATAAGATCATGAGTTTGGTCTTGAAACTGGCAGCCAACCTGTCTGTTCCACATTCACTGTATCGGCTGAATGGTGTCCTCCCCAAATTCATGTAAGTCCCGACCCCCAGGACTCAGAATGTGACCACACTGGGAGATGGGCCTGTAAGAGGTGATGAAGGTACAGTGAGGCTGCGAGGGTGGGTCGTGATCCCCTGTGACCGGGACGACAGATTAGGACAGACGCTCATGGAGGAACGACTGCAGGACACAGGGAGAAGGCGGCGTCCATGTGCCCAGGGCCAAGGCCTCGGGAGGATGGGCCTGCCCACACCTGACCTCCAGCCACTGGGCAGATTAACATGTTCACTCAGCAGAAATTTATCGAATGCGAGTTAGTTGCTCCCAGAATCAATACTGATGCCAAGAAGGAACAGTGTGAGGAGCCAGTCCTGTCCAGGGCGTCCAAGGAGGTGGGGGAAACAGCATCTCACTGGAGGTGACCTGACCACTAATGACAGTGCCTACCCTTTAGGGTAGGCCCCAGAGCCAAGTGTTCTTGTGCTGAAAGGTGAGTCTGGGCTGGGTCAGAGGGGTGGGGGCCAGGCCGGCTGAGGGTCCCTGTGCAGAAGCTCTGGGCAGTTCTGGAACTTGGCATCTAGGTCTGGGTGGACCCCCACCCCTCAACTGTGGGCCTGGAGCCTTGGTTCTGAACTGGGGGCCCAGGGGGCCCGAAGGCAGCAAACATGAAAATTCTGGATAGTGAGTGGGGGGCAGGAAAAAGGGAGAGGGGAGAGGGGGTAGGGCAGAAGAAGGGCAGGAGCGAAAGAGCTCATCCAAGACAGTCCACGGCCCAGACACGGGTCCCCAGTGTCCCCGCACTTGCTTGCCCCCCACATGTTCATCAGGTCCAACTACACTTGGATTATTTTGGAAAGTGGGAGAGGGGCGCCTGAAACCACACCAGCGCCCCCCAGATCTTGCTCTGCACCTCACATGAACAGTGGGCTCAAAAGACTGACAAGTGACTGACGGGGACTCTTTGCAAGAAAGTACATCTAAATTAAAAAAAAGAAATCCTTATCTAAAGGTGTGTGTTTACACTGCACTCAGGCTTGTGTAGAGTCTGAGGTGTGTATTCATACTGTGCTCAGGCCTGTGTGGAGTCCGCATTCTCCTCCTGTTGTGACCAGCACACGGGCCAGTGTAGACATCACTCTGGTGATGGAGGAGGCAGAGGTCGTCCAGTGAAATTACATGTCTGTTGTGTGTCACAGCCCAGCACTGCCCAGATTTGGAGTCAGGCCTGAACACATGAATAGGAGACATGAGCGGAAAAGGGGGCGAGTGTTGGGACAGATGGGCTGTGGGCACAAGCCTCTGGGTGCTCTCGGGCAGGGTCTGGATGTGGCGGCTCTGGCACTGACCAGGCCTGGGGGCCTGGTCTGCCTGATGGGCGGCTCCTGGCTCCTTTGGAGCATGAGGCTATTTACAGAACGACACACTGCTTGTGAAATATTAGTTTCTTATTACTTCTAGCGAGCAGCAGACTGGCTGGAAAGCAGTGTGGTAGATGGATTTTCTACAAGATGGGCCACGTGTGTGTTCTCTATTAGATGCCATGAAAATCAATCTGCAACCTGGTTCAGGTTGGTAAAATTAGATCTAAAACTATTTAATTCTGTTTCAAGAGTATCTTCCCATCTGATGTCTGGCCTGCGGACACACAGTGATGAAACACCCTGAGTTATTGGCGGCTGCGTGCTCGTCTGTCTGGGGGAGACTCACCAGGTGTTACAACGGCCGGAGACCAGGACGCAGTGCGAGTCCCCCATCCCTGTGAGGCTCATTTTAATGCCCTTATTTTGCACTCGGCTCAGTTTGGTAATAAGATGTGGCAAATGCATGTTTTTAATTTGCCCAAGGACCTGTTTCTGTGTGTTTGGAGTCAAGCCCCACGATACAGAGTAACCGTTTTGGGCAGGGTGTTGGGAGCTGGAGTGACACTCGAACACAGGGATGGGCTGTGGATTCTAACCACTGCTTTTTCATTCGGAAGCTTCTCTATTTGGGGGATCTTATAGGAACTGCGGAATCGAGGGTTTCCATGGTTGCCTTGCTGATAAATACCTCTCGTGGCTCCTGCAGGCAGGAGAGTCCATGTTACTCTGTGCTGAGACCCAGGCCCTCCCAGGGCTCCGTGTGTCACCCGTGGAGAGTCAGCAGCGCTGGCCTCAGGCCCGCACCTCCTTCTTGGCTCCTTGGCTGCTGTGGAGCTCCCATCCCAGTGGTGCTGGTTGGAGACGAGCGAGGGGGCAGTGTCACAGCCCCAGCTGCCTGTGTACCTGGGGTCTGGTTGCCCTTGAGGCTCAGAGAGAACTGGGCACCATGCCCCTTCTGGATCTCGGAGGCCGAGGGCACCCGGATGAGGTGCCTTCCTGCTGACTGGCTCCTGCTTCTCTGTACCTTCCTTATGACAAGCTCCTAAGTTGCATTTAATCAAAATGTAAGCATATTGTTTCAACACGAGGACGAACAGGAGGCAAACCCTTTCTTTGAACCAAGCGAGTTCAAGGACACCCCTGGATCATGGCTGTGTGGACACTGTAGCTCATGGTCAATGATCTGAGAGTTTGCGTGCCAGGCGCCTGACCAAGGAGCCTCCTTGAGGCCGGCCAGCTCCTGGGGACACATCTCTGAGTGTGTGGGCCCTTCTTCTGTGACATGCTCGGGAGTGATGATGGTCTGTGTGTCTGGTCCCCAGGCAGCAAGCTGACAGCCTGCCCTTGAGTCTCAAGATGACCAACAATGCCACAAAGACAGAGCCACCCCCTGCCCCTGTGGGCTGTCACTGCACTGCTGGCATGCATCAGAGTGGCAAGGACAGAGCCAGGCAAGGGCACTGGGATGCACGATGCCACTCTGGTCGCCCGTGAGCCTGGTGAAAACATGTCATTGCAGGACTCAGTGATCCGCTCTCTAGCTGCCGCAACGTGGACCTTGCGGGCAGCATCGAGAGCTGTGAGCCGCCCATGACCTGGCGTCTGCCCCACTTGCCGAGACAGACTTGGCTGATTCAGGAAAATCCATGGACCTAAAGGATGCTGACCAGACCCCCAGAAGCTAAGTGATGGACAGTGGTTCTGAAATCCCCAAATCTGAGCTGGAAAGAAATATATTAGGACCATCTCTCTCATCCCCAAGGAAGCAGTAGATTAAGCCCCGGAGCAGATCTTTTATATTGATCCTTCTCATTAAAATTGTTCAAGAACTTGCTGAGCCCTACCTCTCTTTTTGCCCACATTAAGCTAAATCTCAGGTGGAAGCTTCCTACATACAAGTCCTGGCATTAAAGCTGAGTGGGGATGCAGAGCCCCTGACCTGCCTCCTCCATCCCCGGGGAGCCCTCCTACCTGCTCCCGGCAGGTCCTCAGAGACCCTGGGTACAGCACCAGTTGACTGAGGACAGCCCCCCACCTCCTCCCCGGCCCAGGGTCTGTAATAGGCCTGATGCTGGTATCGACTATATCTCAAGAAGAAGGAGTAAAACATCAGTTTTCTGTATCACCTCAACTAACACTCGGGGCAGTCGTTAGCTGCTAGTATTGCCTCCTTCTCATCAGTAAAAACCGAGGCAAGGAAGGATTACATGATTTGCTCGCACTCAGGCTCTGACTCACGGCTTCTGCAGAGCAACCATGTCCTCAGAGCCCTCAGCCCACAGACCCTGCGAACTGTGAGTTCTGGGGAAATGCAAGGGCTGTTCCCAGGGCTGTGAAAGTGCCTGCATACAGTAAGTGTCACCTGTATGCTCAACAGAATCAATTCTGCAGCAACAGCTATTGTTTTTCTGCTTTGTTAGAAACACAACATTGTAAATAGACAATGCGTCAATAAAAAAGTCATGGCCAATGATGGGGACCAGGTCACCAGGGTGGGACCCTGAGTGGAGAAAAGATGGGCTCAGGACCACCTGGGACTTGCCTTCAGAAAAGCAGAAGAGCAGAGTCTGTTGCTTCCTTGCTGCTAGTGCCATTTCTCTACGGAAATTCTCTGAAACTTCTGTTTAGAACAACTTTTTCCTGGAACTGACTTAGAAACACGACAGAAGCAGAGACTCAACAGGGCTGACGCTGTTGTTTCTACTTTGTCCTGGCTGAGTTATCAGGAATTTTGAGGAGGGCTCTTGTTTCTGTGAAATTGTCAAGGACTCCATGCAGGTGTTTGGGGTGAAGGCAACAGTTGGGATGCAGGTGCCCGGTCGAGCGCCTTTCTCTCAGTGAGCCCAGTGCCTCCCGCAAGCTGGGATCCCTTGGGGGGGGGCCCTCCATGGAGGTTAGGCCTAGGGCAGTCCTCAGGTCTTCAAGAAAGTTGGAAAACATCCTCAAGAGATGGGCTTGTCCGCTGCTGCCTGGACCGCGCAAGTGTGTTGAGACGGGAGACGGGAAACATTTGCTAGAAGGAGAGTTTGCAGAACAAAGGAATGTAAAATATCTCTGTGCAAATCTAAGCCAACTTGAGTTTAGCTCTGTGGGTTTAGCTCTGCAGGTTTCTCCTGCTTCAAAATTGTTCTTTTTTCTTTAGAGCTATTATATCTATAAATTCAAAACTGTCCAAAACAGTAGAATGTACTTCTGAGTTCATGAACAAAGACTCCAGAAAGCCTGCTACCCAAGTGAATGTGGGCAGACCCAATGGTAGTGACCTGTGCATGCATCCTGGAAGGGTCTGGAGGCTCTGGTGTGGGGCAGTGTTGGTGTGCCCAGCTTCAGCTCTGGGCAGGTCCACTGGTCCCCAGGAGATGTGGGCATAGCTCTTGATCCCACTGTGGAGCCATGCCCCGCCTCAACCCCTGGGAGCTGGTCACCCTCTGTGCCCTCATTTTCTCCCCTTGCTACGGAGGAGCAGCTTCCCATGAGTTATCATGAGCATCTCTATGGCAACCCCATCCGGGTGCAGGCCTCTTGGGGATGCTGATAGTCCCTTTTCCCCCAACGCTTGTCCCGGTTCTCCCCACTTGGGACCCACCCCACAGACAGCGGGACCAGAGCCTACAGGAGGGCGGCTAGGCCCTGGGGCCAAGGACTCTGGGCCTGGAGGATAAGTGGATGGTAGGTGGGCAGAATTATGGATGGAAGGGGGATGAGAGATGGGCAGACACCTCACCTCTGTCAGAGCTGGAGAGTACAGTTGGGGATATGGAGACACCAACTGAGAATGAAAGCACTCTTTTTGTGCGTGAGGCTGCTATGTCACAAAATGATCGTTTGGTTCGGTTTTCCTTAACCATTTCATCAAATTGGTTTCATGTAAAAAAGCTGCTTCAATTGAGTGGATTAGCTGTTTATTAAAATTAAAAATAGTGATTCAGTTTCAGGAAAGGATAAAACTAGACTAGGAAAAGTTATTTGCTTGATTCAGTTGATGTATGTCCTATACTCCTTTTGTAAGTGTAACGACATGGCCCTGGAAGAAATAGATTCTCCCTTAACACTGGATTTGGGGCAAATAACAAGGTTAAGGGGATGGGCATGTGGACAGCACTGGTTTTAAGAAAAACAAGGAGGAAGCAGGGGGTTGCATACACACAAAAATGCAAGGCGACACATTTGGCTACTGTGTCTGGGAAGCTACTCTTGATTTTGTATATGATTTAAATGCATCGATAGAATCTGGTGAATGGAGATGGACCCTCACTATAATATACTTAAGCAGTGAAGAGAAAATCAGTGTAGGAGGTCTATCTGGGCTGCCAAAGTGGGCTGGGTTCTAGGGGAGCCAGGAGCCACCCCTTGAAGGGAACAGGGAGTCTGGAGGCTGGGTCACAGTGTGCAATGGTGCTGTGCACACCACGGTTTTGTTAACTTCTGTTACAGCCCCTCCAAGCAGTTTTCGTCAGATAACCGGTGAGTTCCACGTCAAGGCTACCACTCGGATGACCTGCCGAAGCAGGAGTCTCCTCTCTCATCGCTGGATCTACATGTCAAGTACGCACTCGTTAGCTTTTGCACAACATTGCTGTGCTCGCTTTAAGACTCTTCAGATTAAAGATGCATCAAAGTGATTCAGTTCTCTAAGTTGTGGGCCAGAAATCAGTGTCTCTCTGGACATTATCCAAGAGTAAAATGTAGCACAAATCGCTTTTAAAAATTAATAATTCACAAAATCTATGGGCTAAGCCTGGTCTGGCTTGAGCAGATAAGTAAAATAAATATTGTAAAGTCAATTTTTAAATAATCTGTGGCATGGAATTTAAGCACAAGAGAAAACATTTAGCAATTAGGCAGGAGCATTCGCGATATGATAAAATGTGAATGATAATATTTAAAAGCCTTGCACCCTGCCCGTCAGCAGGAAACCCCTTCTGCAGCTCTAACCTGGTGCTCACAACGTGTGCCCTTTCTCTGTTTCATGAGTCCTGCCTGGAGATGTTCCTGCTTGAGCAGTTACTTTTATAAGTGTTTTTACATCGACAGCTCTGTGAACGGCTGACGAGAAGTGGCAGAGACAGATGTTTGATGAGGTAGTGTCAGACCAGTGCAGTCACGGGAAATAACATAATTAGATCCGTCACTAGCTGGTAACCAGTGCGGGCATATTTATCTAATTATCAAGACTGCACGTTGACATTCGAGGGGATTTCATCATAAGAGGTTTATATGATTTAGAGTTCAGGCTGATCTCCTGACTCTATCTACAAAACAAGCTGGCCTCTGGGTTACATCTTTTTATGATGAAGAATAAAACCCCCAATGGCTGATGGAAGGCGGTCATCATCCAGAAAGAGGATCAACTGAAAAGGCAGAGGACCTGGAGCAGCGAGAGGGGAGGGCAGTGTCCTCGGACTCGGGACCCCGGCTGCAAAGGGTGGAGGACCACGTCCAGGACTGCGACTCACGCCCAGGACAAACCAGAACACGGTCCCGAGGCGTGGGTGCTGAGGCCTCCTCCCTTTCTGCCGGGAGCCTGCATTGCCCGTCTACCCTGAGTGGGTCAGTGCAGAGGAGACCGAGAGGGCAGTCTTGGCATCTGAGTCCCCGGGTCCTTGCTCTCCGCTCTGCTGTGTTCTGCATCCCCCCTCCCTCCGTGCAGGGGAACCACTCAAGGCCCCACACCTTCCACCTCCAGTCAGAGCGCTAGCAAGAGTCTCGGCCAACGACAAGAAACACACAGATAGAAGTTCAGCGTCACTCACTGTTAGAGAAACGCAAGTCAAAACTACAGTGAGGTCCCACCTCACGCTGCTCAGAATGGCCTTCATCAACAAGTCTACCAACAGTAAATGCTGGAGAGGGTGTGGGGAAAAGGCGATCCTCCTACACTGTTGGTGGGAATGTAAATCAGTGCAGATGCTATGGAAAAGAGTATGGAGGTTCCTCAGAAAACTAAAATGACAATTACTATCAGCAATAACTTTCTTGGGCATACATCTGGAGAAAACTCTAATTCAATAAGGCACAGGCACCCCTATGTTCACTGCAGCACTGTTTACAAAAGCCAAGACATGGAAGCAACCTAAATGTACACTGACAGATGGATAAATGGATAAAGATGTGATATATATATATATATATATATATATATAATCTAAATATGACACGCACGTATTTATGAAACAGAAACAGACTCAGACGTAGAGAACAGATTTGAGGTTCCCCAGTCCCAAGGGGGACTGGGGAAGGGAGGCAAGGATGGAGAGTTTGGAATTAGCAGATGCAAATTATTAGACGTAGAGCATATAAAGTATAAGGTCTTACGCACACCGAGTCTCCTATGATGAACTACGATGGAGAAGACTATGAAGAAGGTTACACGTGTGTGTAACTGAGCCACTTGCTGTACAGCAGAAGCTAACACAACATTGTAAATCAACTACGCTTCAATAAAAAAGAAAGTCAAGGCCAATGATGGTGGCCAGGTCATTAGGGTGGAGAAAGAATGGGTTCAGATACCACCTGGGACCTGCCTTGATCTAATCCAGACAAAAGGAACATTCTGCACTCAGGTGGAGTCAGATTTTGCTGCAGACAGATGTCTGAGTCCTCTAAATTCATACGTGGAAACCTGACTCCCAGTGTGGTGGTGTCAGGAGAGGGGGCCTCATCTCATGGGAGGTGATGAGGTTGTGAAGGTGGAACCCCTAGGATGGGATCTGTGTCTTTGTAACGAGATCCCGAGAGCCCCTGCCCTTCCCGCATGTGAGGACCCAGCGAGAAGATGCAGTCTGTGAACCAGGAGCAGGGACCTCACCAGTCACAGTGGTGCTTTGATCTTGGATCCACGGCCTCCAGAGCTGTGGGGAAGGACCCCTGCTGGGGCCCTTTGTTATAGCAGCTTGAACAGACCAACCAGCCTCATGGTCAAGAACAGCACATGCCTATGCCCACGGGTTCTGCAGTCCTTGCCTCCTGTGTGGTTTTGCATGGGATGCTGGTTTCCAGGCCAGAGGGCCTGCTAGGACTTAGGGATCTGAATTCCAGCTATGCTCAACATAACTAAAATATTGGCACTCAAGTGACCCCAGTTTTAACTTCAGGGTTGTTACCCGATGACGTCAAGCAAGCCAATGGATTTTCATGGGTAAAAGTTGGCTATTTCTAAAAGCTGTGGGAGTCTGGGGGCCTCAGGGGTTATGTGGGGTTGGAACAATCCTCACAAGGGTCCTTTGATTACAGAATCTTATTCATGTATTGAAAAAAGTATTCATTGACAACTTCAGGCCAGACGTGATTCTACACCCTGGGGGTGCAGCAGTGAACTCACTCATCCCCACAGGGGTCCTGTGACGAGTGAAGACAAGTGGCCCCTTGGAGCAGGACAACAACACCCACCCTCCTGGTCTCTGTCAGTGATGAGCCCCACAGCTTGACCATCCGGAGCCACGGGTAGAACGAGGCTGTCTGCTTGTCCTGCAGAGCCTGGGGCATGGGCTGCCAACTTCCACAGCCAGTGATGGTGCCTGGACCAGCCCCTTCTCTGCCCAGCATCCTGGCCCCCCACCCCGGCAGGTCTCCACCCTGGCTCCAGCCTGTCTCTCAAGCCACACCCCTGCCTCCTCCCCCAAGCCAGAGGCCCCGGGAAACAGGAGCCTCCCGGCCTCGGGCTACTGCTCACGCAGCTCTTCGCCTCCCCACCTGAAGTTGCTGCTGCTTACTTTCTCCCACTCATCTTAGTCCCACTCAGTCCTCAAGGCTGAGTTCTATTCCTGAGTCCTCTCTAGGACCTGCCTGAGCTCCTAGAAACCTCCCCGTCCTCCTCTCTCCTGAAACACTCATGGTCTCAAGCCTCACCAGCCTCATCAGAGGATGCTGTGCACCAGCCAGGCTTTCACAGTGTTCCCCATCCACAAGGGGACGCTCAGCTTTTCTGGAGGCAGGGCATCAATTCCTCTTTCACACACGTCTTCATACCCAGTGGGTTCTAGATACACAGTCAGGCCTCAAAGACTGTTGACTGATTGTCACTGAGAAATGCAGGAGAGTATTAAAATGTTTTCATGGGACTTAGGAGTAAGCAGAGTCCAGGGTTATCGCCCAGCTACCCACTAGTCTACCCACACTCTGTCCATGGACAAGAGTACATGCTGTGCATCCCAGGTGGGTCTATGTTGGAGCCGTGGTTCTAAATCTCATGGAGGGAGATTGCTTACTCTGCAGCCTCTTCCTGGTGTGTACGAACTTGTGATAAAACTTCATATTCTCATGGTGGTGGTGGGATTGAGGGGAGGTCACAAATGACTTTCATGTGCCCCTGGAGAGCTTGATCACTGGTTGGCCTAATTTCCCTGGATCATCTCCTAGGAAAGTTTCAGCCATAGCTGTGAGGCCAGCTTCCCAAATTGTCCATTCAGTGCACACGTAAACTCAGCACTCTGTGTCTCATAACAGTGCACCGGGAGACAGAAAAGAGAAAGAGAGAGAGGGAGGAGATAAATAAAGAATAGAAGGCACAGATGGGCCTGGACAGTTTCTCATTGCTTGTTCCATATGATAGAACTCAACACATCTGGTCGGCTACGAAAAGCATCTTTGCACTAATTTGTTTGTCAGTATCCATTGAGAGGACGATCTGTCATCCTGTCGTATTCCGGTTGCCCCGAGATGTCTGAAGACAAGGCTAGCCACAAATTGGAACAGTGGCCACCAGGGAGCAAGCAGTGGAAACCACCAGCTGTTCTAAGTAACATCAACTGAGATATTTTTGAAGCTGAAATTTCAGCCTCACTTCTCCAAAGGCATTTAGCAACTGCAAGAAAAAAAAGCTCGTCACTGTAACAGGAGAATGAATCTATTTCTCCTCATGTCCTGGTGTGTGTGTGTACGTACGTGTGTGTGTGTGTGTGCATGTGTGTGTGCCACTGTATCAGGGGAATGAGTCTATTTCTCCTCATGTCCTGGTGTGTGTATATGTACCTATGTGCATGTGTATGTGTGTGTGTGTGCACAAGCACGTGCATGCTAACCTTCATTACTGGCTGGAAAAACAATAAAATGAGAAGGTAAGAATTCAAAGAGAATGCGACCTCTGTCATGCTCCTTGGTATCCAAGTCTTTCTGGTCCAAGGAAACACAGACCATGGTTGTATAATTTGTCTTGATTTCCAGGAACAGGAATTGAGATTTCATTGTGTTGCCTCATTTGATTTCGTGATTGTGTCATCTGGCCACGCCACCCCGTCTTCTGTCCTCACCACACCTCATTCCCCACCTGCTCTGCAGGACATATGATTCTAAATGGCATTCATTTGTTTAAATTTCTGTCTCCCTGAGTAAGTTTTAATCTTCCCAGAGACTATGCTTTGCCCTGGAACACAACAGACGCTCAACAAACATTACTTGGGTTGAACTACTTTAAATTTCTGTCTTTTAACAAGGCAGGAAGTGTGCTGACACGTTGTATCTAACGGACTGCTGGTCAGCATCCCCAAGGTTGCTCTGCACTTTGCTGTCCTGTCCCCGTTCAACAGGCCTCCGTAGAGAACTGCAGTGCAGTGTATACTACATTCAGGCTTCTTGGGGTCTCATCAAGGACGACTGGAGTGTCTAAGGCAGAGGTCCTTCGTTTGCTCCTCTCCTGAGGTCTCCTGGGCTGCCCCCCGAGAGCTGGCCCTGCTCTGGACTGGGTGACCCTTCCACCCCCTCCTTGTCCTTCCCTGTTTATCAGCAGGTTGATGTACAACCTGACTGACATGATGCCCGTGGCATGTAGCGCACGGGCTGGAACAGACTCACAAACTCTGACTCAGCCAGAATCAGAGCCTCCCAACTGCGCATCTGTCGCCGAGTAAGGTGTTCAGAGAAGGAGAGGAGGGTTCAATGTGGGCCGTGTGGTGTGGTGAGCTCTGTGGAGCAGCAGCTTGGTGAGCTCCAAGCTCCTCCCTCTGCTTGGGCTGGTCCCGTGAGCTGTGCTGTGTTCATCAGAGGCTGTGCTTATATTTTATACCTGGTAAGAAGTGACAAAGCCAAACTAATACAGAGAATGGGAGTCGAGGTCTGACGTGCAGAGAAGCCTGTGGTTTAGTAGATGGTGGTATTCAGGCTTCCTGGTCAGAAGCCACGTGGCACACGGATAGCCAGTCTCTGGGTGCAGGAGCCGTCAGTGAGGGCTTTATTGGCATGGCTATTTCATTGAAGTTTTTTCTCAGGATCCTGTAGATTTTAGGACTACATTACTTTGTTTCTACCTGCCCTCAGTGTAACACCTGATGCCTCTGGGGGATGCTTAGCTATTAACTGAATGAATGAATTAAAGCTTGGGAAGAGAGAAAAAACCATTAGATTGACTTATGTACATTAAGACCTACTCAAATTGCTGGAGAATACAAAAACTGACTTTGCTTAATTAACTTGCATAAACGTACTGAACACAGTCAGCCCCTCCAGCTTCTCAGAGCAACAGTCAACAGAGGTAAGAACAAAGCTCCCTAATTCTCCAAATTTTTACGAAATATGGTTGGTCGCAGTTTTTTACGAAGTCTTAGCTGATTACTTTGATATTTACGTTTGCACTTTTGCTAAGGGCGTTTTTTCCTTAGTGCATTTTGATCTAGGGTGCTGACTTACTTTTCCAAACAGAAAGTCCTAAATCACGAAGTCCGAAGTCTCTAATGGAGGTTGAGATTGCAGTCTGTCTCCTCTGTCTGACAGAAAACCTTGCTGTCTGGCTCGTGGTGTAGGTTTAAGAAATATTTACTCAGAAGGGAAGGGAAAGGTCCCAAGGATTGTTTTCTCTTTTGTCTTCCTCTTTTACTGATTATCATCCTTCCTGAGTCAGTTGTCCTGGGGCAGGAGGGCCTGGGCTGACTGCATGGACCCCCAAGGGTGAGGCAGATGTCAGGCTCACCATGTACACCAGAGCCTAGCACAGCAGGGGACCCTCCATTCTTGAAGAATGAATAAACGGTTAAGCGAACATCCCATTTCAAAGGTGGTCCCAGGTATGGATGAAGCTGGCTGATAGACACACGAAAAAAGCCCTTTGCTTTCTAACTCAGTCCAAGTTTAAAAACATAGTCTTTTATTTTCCATCTGGTCCCTAGGTGAGGGCTTCCCTGGTGGCTCAGTGGTAAAGAATCTGCCTGCCAGTGCAGGAGACTCGGGTTTGATCACTGATGCAGGAAGGTTCCACATGCTGCTGAGGAACTAAGCCCTTATATGCCGCAACTGCTGAACCCGAGCCTAAGCGCTGCAACAGCTAAGCCCACACGCCCTTGAGCCTAGGCTCTGCAGCAGCAGAGGCCGCCACAAGGAGAAGCTTGTGCCCCACGGGAGAGTGGCCGGTCACACCTGGAGAAAAGCCCTTGCAGCGATGAAGACGCAGCACAGCCGAAAGCCAATAAAATACACACGTAAAATAAAAAAAACCCACAAAACCCTGAGGTAAGCTTTGAGAAAGGCAATTATCATAATCCAAGAGGGAGGAAAATCGAGAGAGAATAAGGGAAGAAGTTGTGAGAGAGGAAGGGGAGTGTCGGAAAAGAGAACCAAGGTCACCACCATCACAACTGTTCCTGAACTGAGTCAAATTCAGGAGTGTGAGTCAAATTAAGACAGATGCATCTCACGTGTCCCTCAGAATGTTTTGCATAGCGGGTAATGCAGGGCGTTAAAACGACCTATTCTTATTGCTTAATGAGCCTGACTAGAGGCCATGTGTGATGGATTTTTAAATGATTTGAGGGGAAGAGGGAAAGGCAGAAACAGTGCATCCAGGGAGGTGGATTAAACACTTGGATCACCGGCCGCGTCCGGGTTGTTTCACATTCTTACAACCGCCTTGTACAACTGTGCCTGCATCACAGACATGGAGCCCGAGTCTTGCCACCGAGTTCACAGGACAGACACCAGTGGGCGAGGCCCTGACTGGCTGTGCCCGGCCGCTGTCTCGACGTCTCCCCAGGACTGTGAATTAGTGTCAGAGCAGCTTCCCCTCTCACTGATGAGCGGCTGGGGGAGGCAGGTTTCCAGGAGAAGAAGAGAAGATAGAAATACCATCCTGCATAGAAGTTCCTCGCCCACATCATTCATAATAGGAGATTCAGTAAGATGTGTAATCTTGTTTAAAAAGAAAACCGTTTCATAGGAAGCCTTGTAGAAAAGCCACATGAGATGGGACAAGCCTCTATTGACTACTGGCACCCCCTCAACCTGTGTCTTATTAACCAAACAAACATCAATGGAGGAGAATGCATGATCTGCAAACTCCAGGGCATCTCCTGTAAAGTAATTTCATTGTGTAAGAGAGACCCCTTTCATATGGTTCTCACTTTGTGTGTGCGTGTGCGTGTGTATGTGTATATGTGTGTGCCTGTGTATGTGTGTGTGGAATAAATAAACTTATTCATGCATAGCAGCTCCTCATAAAACACTCACTGTTACCAACTGTCTATTCATTTTCTAGAATTTTCAATTTGGAGAATCATCATGAGGGAAACCTACAATTTCCTAACAGCTATCATTTTTTAATTTCTTTTGTAATTAGCCTGGATCACTTTTTGTTTTAAAGAAACTCTTTACTGATTTTTGGTGAACACGTTTATTTCTTGTGCTTAAAAGCTGGTAATATTGGTGGTTTAAAAGGCAATTATGCTTGGCTTTTCATTCAAAAGCTTCTTTGATATTACAAAATAATGGTAGCTGACAGTGTTAGGATTGGAATTGGGTTAGTCTTCATGTAATGCTTTGTAGTGTTGTCAACACTTTCATAATAATAAAAAAAGCATTTTCATTGTGAACACTAAATTTTTGTTTCCTAAAAATTTCCACTTTCCAAAGCTTTTAGGGAACAGGACGCTAAAGCATGTTAATGCACTCAGATGAATCTGAGTTGCTCTTAGATGTGTATAAGAGACAGGTGTGACACAATGTAGCTCTTGCACTTGAAGTAAAAGTCTTCTTTTTTTCTTTTTAGCTTTTTCAGTTTATGCTAAAAAACAGATCTACTGAAAAGAAACTTTCAAAGTATATGATCAGGAATTTTAGAGAACCTTAAGTCCCTTCCTACTAATTATTATTAGTTTTCTGACCTTACGACAGAAACTGTGATCTAAGTCCTAAATCCATTACAGCACATTCAATAAATGTAGGCATATAAAGCACACTGTCATCTGTTGCTTCAAAGTGCATTCAATATCTCAGTTCCCAAGTGCATTAGATTTTATTAAAAGAATTCGGCTGCAACATCCACTCTTCCTAATTGGTTTATGGATAGCCCCCACCATTTGGGCAAATCCTAATTGCATTTTCCCACAAATCTAGTTTGATTTATGGTTCCTTATTTGCTCTATATTATTTATATAAATAGAGATTAAATTCTTAAGACATTAAATAAAATTTAGAGTAGTTTTTGTATGAGACATATAAGGATCCTTAACAATATTTTTTGCTTTGTTTTTATTTAGTCAAGTTGTATTTAACTGTGTGATATCCAGTAATAATACCTTTATTACCTTTCCAGAGATTAATTATATTTCACTTGTTTTTTTAATGTATAGATATTTAGAATTAGTTGGAATGAATTATGCATGGAATATTAAAAATAGTATATCTTTCTGTAAGGTTTAAGTGGGTGTATATTTGGAACAGAAAAAATATTACCTAAGGATATAATGACAGAGCATTTGCATAAAATTAGGTAATGTCCCTTTGCATTAACAAGTTTAGATGGGAATATTCTAATCGGTTTTACAAATTGTAACTCTTGAGATTCCAAGAATTAATTTGGAATTAATTAATTAATTAATTAGGACTTCAGAGAATCTAGTGTTTTTAAATAAATAAATGGCAGAAATATGAAAACAGAAGATAACATAATAGAATTCTGTCACTGCTGAGTCATTGCATATTAGCATGGACAATTTTTATAAAAATAAATAAA
>SJYX01015338.1:338509-361877 GCA_006410675.1 Oreotragus oreotragus | reverse complement strand
TTTTTTTTTTTTTTTTTAGTTACCACAGCCTAATTTGTTGGTTGTCTGTCCTAGAGGCTACTCTGCACTAATTTTCTAAAAAATGGCTAATGTCTAATGTAAATCAATCAAGGGTTGGCACACTCCAGTCCAAGGTAAACAAATGTGAACCAAATATTAATAGTGAAATTCGGTTGTATTTTCCAGGGTCCCGTGGAAGACTTAAGAGGGATCCCAGGAATGGGAGTCTGTTTTAAATAGAGAAATGGAGTCTTCAGCTGAACACATGCTGTGAAGATTAGTTCCCTAGTTTCTGTGCTTCACCTGAATCTGGGAAAGGCCTGGCAATGAAAACTCATGTGCATACACTCCCATCAGTCATTGCCATAGCTGAGGGAATGAAGAGCTTGCAAACTGCAGAAACACTTTGTGATTATACTTTCTTCTTAGGTTCAATGTCACCATTTTTCAGTCCCCTCAGTAGTATCACCTTGACACTATCATATACATATTCCTGAATACAACTGTCAGGTAGACCAGATGTCAGCTTTTGGACCTGGGGATGAGGTGCCTAGTTTCATTTGCTGTTGGGTAGTTAATAACTTCTGTTTTCTGAACTGTTCTTTATCATCCAGTCAGAGAAGGATAGCTTAGATTCTTAGGGGAAAACAATAGGAAAAGAAATGTTTCTAGAGAATACTTTTCCTCCAACAAGCTAAACTGTCTGAAAAAAATTATTTTCTGGGAAAGCAATATTCCTGTCTGTTGTTTTCACTGGGCTTCCCTGATGCCTCACCTGCTAAAGAATCAGCCTGCAATGTGGGAGACCTGGGTTCGATTCCTGGGTTGTGAAGATCCCCTGGAGAAGGGAACGGCTACCCACTCTAGTATTCTGGCCTGGAGAATTTCATGGACTGTATGGTCCATGGGGTCATAATTGTTTTCATTATTTTTTTCACATGCACTGCTTTTAACCTGTGCTTCCTAGCATCTGAAAGGAAGAAACATTTGTGTGATTAATCTTTCAAAATGAACAGGCAACTCCTCTAAGAAAAGTTGTTGCAGAAAATTGTTTTCATACAGTTTTTAATTTGGGGGGCAATTTTAATAATAATGATAATAATAACTAACATTATTTTCCTAAGCTCGTAATACATATCATCTCAGTAAACTGTCACATTCAATCATTATTAGGTAGGTATTACTTTTCACTTATGCAAAATCAGACAGGAAGTAAAGCCAATCATTTTTATTTATTTCCATAAGATTTTACATTGTACTTTTTCCTGTGGCAATTTGTTAATATTGTGATAATCAAAAGTGGTTTTAACACTGGATGGAGTGCTAAGTAATTTGTACAGAGGAGTTTCCTTTAATTTTAAAAACTGACATTGACAACAGCATTTTCCTGTCTTTTATCTAGATGGAGGAACTGAGCTCAGAGAAATGAAGTAACTGTGCTAATTCCGTTATTCTGAATTCTCTTTTTATATTGTGGAAATGACAAGAAATTATTCATCTGATTTTACATTGTAAGTCAATTCATAAGTGAATGTGTGGCTTTTCAACACAGTGGCCCCATTAACATTGAAAAAAATGAAACAAAATTCAGATAAGAGGCAGGTTCAATTTTAAGCAACACACGCTAAAAAATTTCTTGACATAGGATCTTCCCATAGCTTTCTCATAACTGTGAAGTTGAATACCCCATGAGGATATCATATTAAGTGACTGAAATTTAAATCACATCACTGTACAACACCTGGATTACTCACATTTTCTATGAAATCTTTTCTCCGCACTGCCCTGGTCCGGCAGGTCCCCGGCTGTGGTTCAGGGGTGAACAGAAAAGAGTCGAGGGCTTCTCTCTGGGTCGGCGAGTTAGCTGATGTCCTGTCATTTCATCCCCATTGTGTCTTGTCTGCTCCTCCACAACTAAACATGTGCTGGTTTCATGTTTTGATCTAGGTTTCAGATTTCCTTTTCTTTAGTGTGTGTTAGTGTTTCCTCTTGTAGACACTGAGCTCCTATCCAAGGTCTGATGGGGAGGGCCATGCAGTGCTTGAACTGAGCTGGGAAAAGGCAAACATTTATAGCAGCTCTGTCGGTTTAAATGATGACTATCATCCTAGGCTCGTGCCTTTGCTGGCCGACCGACAACGAGTATTTTCATAAAATGAAAGAACCAGTAGCTGCCCTCTTGAGAATGAGGCACTCAGTCCTTACTAAATTAACTGAAAAGATCAATGCAAACGCAGGCAAACGTTATATTGTATGTGATAAAAACAGAAGACAGAAAAGTTCAGTTTAAGGCTTTGTCTCTTCTGTTTTTGTTCCTTACAAAACTTGGGAGGATAACAAAGAGAACTCTGATCTCATGTGAAATGGAAATGGACTGAGAGATGCTCAAGGGAAAACGTCCACATGAGCTGAATGGACAACAGGAAAGTGGGCAAGTGCACCCAGCCCGCCTGGAGAACAAGGGGACCAGGCTGATGGAGACAGCATGCAGATGAGGCGAAATACCACAGAGACGTGAAGGCAGTGTGCGTGGAACTGACCCCCACAATGGGAAGGTCTGACAAGTAGAGTGTGGAAGAGAATCAAAGCTTCCCAAGGTGAGCCCAAGTGCAAACTAATTAAAAATTTGCCTCCAAGTAGGCAGAGACCAGGGGGAAAGAACTCGCCCAAACCGAAGCCGACCTCTCTGCCTTCCTCCTGGGACCCCCTGCTTTTAACTGTGCTCTCCTCCCACTCACATGGGACAGCAGTGGACCGAGAGCCCAGGGCTCACGCATGCCCCAGGCTTCTGTGGCTATCTCCCCCCTTGTCTTCTCTGTCCTCCGTTTCCTTCCTGATCAGACAAGCAAACTGATTCTCATCTTCGTATCATTCTGTTTGCTAACCAGATGGTGCAGGGGCTGTCATACAGAGCAACCACTTTGTTTCTCTTGACAAACCAAACAACAGCAGTGTTTAACCCTGTCCTTTGATCTTCAATTGGCTCTTTATCAGAGGGGCAGCCTGTGTGTGGGATCAGAGGCATGGAAAATTCCAACAACCTTCCAGTCACAAGGTCTGTTTCACAAATGTTGTGAATGGTAAGAAACTTTCTTACCATTGGAGTTGAGCTGATGTCCCAGCTTAGATTTAATTGAGATTCAAAGGGGAAAGAGTGAAAATGCCAATAAGTGAGAGTTATCTGAGAATACTAAGGAAGTCAATTGATTAAAAAAAAAAAAACAAACTCAACACCAGTAGCTTATTTTTTTCTTGGAGAATACCAGAACAAAATGGAGAAGTGGGATAAGTTTTCCTAATTAGTGAGGGAGGGTAGAGCCCTGCCAATGTAACTGGCGTGTCCTCCGCCCCTGTGCTGCCCTGTCAGCTGACAGCTGTGCTCCTTTGGGGAACTCACTTGAGCTCTCTGAGCTGAGTTTGTTCTTTTGCTTAAAAAACAAAAGCAATGTCATCTATCTTACGGTGTTCATGTGAGGGTTTAATGTTATGTGTGTGGTTTCGCCTATTACAGTGCTGGGTTTGTGACAGATTGAGGGTAAATGCTGCTTTCTCGTGTGTTTGTGCAGTCTTTTTTCCTCTCCCTAACACTCCTTTCAAAGTGCTTGACTTCGGCCCTGGGAGGGATGTTTGTCTCAGAATGTTTCAACCTATGCAGTTGTCAAACGTTCTATTTCATTCTTCTCCTTAATTTAATTACAGCACTTGGTTTCCCGAAGCTCATGACTTCATTAAGAAAATATTTTAAAATTGACTGTTTAATCACTTAATTGTAAAACATGAATGGAACTTCAGAGTTAATTAAAGCTGGTGGGTAAGAGTTTAATTGTGACTTTCTGTTCTGGTTTACCGGGCGTCTCAATAGATTGAAGCTGGCTTCTCTGCGCTGGCAGGTCAGCAGGCACCTCTTTGGAGCATGAATAGAAGTCTAGAGGGGAAGAGGAGGGCCCCCAGCCACTGGGGGAGGGGTCCTCACTCTGCCTATCCCGGCATCTGAGATGATCCTGGAGAAAACTTACATAATCTCTTTGGGTTTCAGTTTTCTATTCTGCAAGATGGGCTTTTTACCCCTCTTTCCAGAAGGCATTGTGAGGATGAAATGACTTTCATGGTCTTTGGGCGTTAACAACCACCTGACCCTCAGGCTGGATGAGAAAAGATGTGGGTGCAGAGAATGCGCTGTGAGTTGAATGTGTGTGTCCCTCCAATTATCATGTTGTGTCCTGATCTCAAGGGGATAGTAGGAGGGTCAATTCTAGGAGGTGATGAGGCCGTGAGGGTGGAGCTCTCAAGATGGGATTGGTGTCATTATAAAGGAGACCCCAGAGAGAGCCCCTGCCTGCTTCCTCCAGGTGAGGACACAGCAAGAGGATGCTGTCTGTGAACCAGGAAGCAGGTCCTCATCAGACATTAAATCTCCCATCACTTTAATCTTGGACATCCAGCCTCCAGTTGGGAGAGGTGAATGTCCGGCATTTATAAGCTGCCCAGTTTGCGGTGTTCTGTTCTATCAGCCTGGGTAGACTAAGATGATCGCCTCAAACAAACACACTTACAAAATCACAAATAGATTCAAAATAAAAGGACAGGAAAAGCTGTGCTGTGAGAACGCCAAGAAGTAGAAAGTTGGAGTCTCTGTATCAGATGAAGGAGATTTCAGACCAGAAAGTATTACTAGGGATAAAGAAAGTCACTTCCTGTGGATGAAACTGTCAATTCATCAAGAGGACAGAACCATGCTGGAAGTTTATGCAGCAAACAGAACTTTGAGCCAGTAGCAGTGCCGGGAGAAACAGACAAATCTACTGAGACAGTGGAGATTGCAACACCCGTCTCTCAGGTCATGGGGCAGCTGCCTGTGACCTGAGCATCCCTCCGAAAGCAGCCCACACGCGTCCCCAAGTGCTGGACGTGAGCCCGGCCACGGGGCCCGGCACCAGGCATTTACGGGGACTCAGGAGACATGCAGAGAACAGCACAGAGCAGAGCAGGTTCTCTCACGGTGACGTTTGGAGGGGGAGCAGAGCAGCTCCTGGCAATGCAGGGAGAGGGGAGAGACGAGGGGGCGGTCAGAGTGCTCTGGATGGGATGTGGGAGAGAAGACCCCTGGCTCCAACCCCCTCCTGGTCTTGGTTCTTGCAGGTGGCAGGGGACCCACAAGTGGCTCGAGGCTGGGACATGCCTGGAAAGCATGTGCCCATGACCTGTACCACATCCACTCTGGATGTGGCAGGTGGAAGTTTCATTCTTCTATTTTTAGAAACCTCCCCAGATGACTCCCATATGCAGCCACATGGGACCTACTGCTCACCCTCCCAGCACACGGCTGCCCAGCCAGAGTTGCTGGGCCCTCACATCCAGGAGGAGCTGGCCACTGCCCTTCTCGCCCAGGGCCATCACCCTACAGACAGATAGATTTGTTACTCCTCTCCCACGCCCCCTTCTCATTGCTATCATTACCATCATGTCCACCCAACATGGATGCTGTTCGTGCCTGGGTGCAGTCACCCTGAGTTCAGCAAGACTTATTTCTTCCCGTGAGACATTCCATGAGCATTTCTGAGACTCAGGCTCCCCATCTGTGAGGCAGGGGTGATGACAGTCAGACCCTCAGAGGTGGTGCTGAGCTGACTGACACCCGGGTGAACACTCAGGACCAAGGACAGCACTGACATTTGCAACCTGTGTGGAGGTACTTCTGGCTGCTGATCCATCGGTAGTGATGTCAGTATCAACAACAAGAGCTTTACAGAGCTCATCTCCTTCAAGACACAGAGCTGGGGAGAGCTCGGAGCAAAGCCAGTTCAAAACCCAGGATGCAACTTGGAAGGTGGTGTGGCTGGTCCCAGCTCACAGAGCTGGAAAAATGGGGGGAGGTGAAGTGGCTGAGAACAGCATGGAGGGTTTCATCGAAGTGTGGAGTGGCCTTGCCGAGGGGGCACATGTATGCGAATGGGTCAGAGAACTCGTCAAAAGAGTGAAAAGTAGAGTAAGAAGAGAAAGATTGAGTTGGCAAAAGGAGCATAGCTCAGAGCCCTGGGTGTGAGAGGAAGTGAGGTGCAGGTGTTATAAAGTGAACTGTGGGTAAAAGACATACATTTGAACATGTGTGACCTGTAATTGTCTTTTTGAGACAAAGCTCATGAGAGCCAGAGAAGATAGGTGGAGGTGAAGACACTGTCGTAGACTTGGAAGGATCTGGACAAGCCAAGGAAGGAAGGAACCCCTCTGTAGGGGGTGGGGGCTACTCCACCTGCAGTGGCTCTTGTGTCACCCACCATCCTCCCTGAGGCGCGGGGCCCCAGAGATGTCCAAACATCCTCCTGGAGGCAAATTCCACCCAAGTATTTGGACAGTATTAATACATTTAAGTGACGGTGAAGGTGAAAGTAGCTCAGTTATATCCGACTCTTTGCGACCGCAAAGACTGTAGCCCGCCAGGCTCCTCTGTCCATGGGGATTCTCTAGGCAAGAATACTGGAGTGGGCTGCCATGCCCTCCTCCAGGGGATCTTCCCAGCCCAGGGATTGAACCTGGGTGTCCTGCACTGCAGGCGGATTTTTTACCAGCTGAGCCACCAGGGAAGCCTTAATACATTTGAGTAGTTTAAGTATCACAGGATTTGCAGCCACATCTTAACAGTAAAATTAACATGGAAACAGCATGGAGTGGAATGAAAGGTCACAGAGACTTGAGGAGGCAGTGGGAGATCTTAAATGGACTGCATTTGCAGCGACGGGCTCTGGCCCTGTGCCCAGACAAGGCTTCCAAGCTCATTTTTCTCTGCTGCTCAGGGTCCCTTCATGGACGGTCCCAATGGGCAGTGAGCCCCTGACTGCCTAAGCCGTGGTGACTGGGAGCATCTCGGCTCCGGGGACCCCTGTCTGGTGAAGAGGAGTCACCTTCCAGCAGGGTCACCTTCCCTGGTGGCCCCAGGCTTGGGGATATGGCCAGCAGGGGTGACGCATCTTGAGATGGGGGACCACAGGCCAAAGTGGCCCCGCCTGAGAGACAAGTGAGAACTGGGAGAGACATGGTTTTAACTCATTTCAGGTCAGAAAGATGCACAGATGTCCACACTATCAAGGAATCTAGAGGCCTGATTCTTTTTTCAAACTTTAAACATTTTATTTAGTATTGGGGTATAGCCGATTACCAATGTTGTGGTAGTTTCAGGTGAGCAGAGAAGAGACTCAGCCACAAACATCCAGGCTGGCACATAACATTGAGCAGATTCCACGTACTATACAAAAGACCCCTGTTCGTTGTCCATTTTGAATATAGCAGTGTGTCCATGACCTTTCCGAACTCCCTAGCCATCCCTTCCCCCTGGTAACCATAAGCTCATTTTCTAAGTCTGCAAGACTCGTTCTGCTTTGTACATAAGTTAGTTTCTGTCATTTCTTTTCAGATTCCACATACAAGGGATGTCATACGATATTTCTTCTCTGTTGGACTTATCTCACTCAGGATGACCCTCTCTAGGCCCACCCGTGTTGCTGCCAATGACATTATTTCATTCATCTTAATGGCTGAGTGATGTTACTTATTACTCTATGTATGTACCATATCTTTTTTATTCACTCTGGAGGCCTGATCTGTAGCATCAGTTGATGACAAAAGCTGTTTCTGGAGTGAGGAAGGTGGCCTAGAGTTGAAACTCAGAGCCATGTTGCTCAGTTTGCTGGATGAGGTTTTGCTCCAGGTTTCTGTTTCAAGCCCGGAGCTGTGATGTGGCAGAAACACTGACCACACTGGGCAGATTGCACTTCGCGGGCTCCATGTGTCCCTGGGAGTCAGGCTTCCTTTCCAGGTGACCCCATGTACCACTGGACATGGCATTAGCAACTGTGAACCCCTGCCCCAGGGAAGCCTCATGCTTCAGTTAAAAAAACAAAGAGCAGCAGAAAGAAATCATGAAAACCAAACAGGAAGGAAGGGTGCAGGTCTCTGCGTCCTGACTCTGCAGGAGGGCGAGCGACTCATCAAACAGTATCTCAGGGTTTTGTTAAGAGGAAGATGGGGCCATAATCCAGGGGTACCTCTTGGGGGTGATGCTGTGCTACTTCACCTCCCCAATTCCTGACCACCCAGAAGCCCCCCTCGGTTCACCAAGGGCTCCAGCCTGGCCCTGGCTGTCCTACCCCTGGACTGTGACAACATGTGGCTGAGACCTCATGTGACCTGCTGCCACACAGCCTGGTCTGTCCTGCAGCCCTCCTGTCACTTGCCCGTGCTTGCTGGGTGCTCAGCCCTCGCTTCCCTTCATCCGCGTTTCTCATGCTGGGGTCCTGTGCTCCTTCAGACACTGACCCTGTTCTTCCTCATCTGTGTTGTTCAGCTCCCCCTTTATCACCAAGGCAAAATATTAGAAAAGTCATTCACCCACAGTCTTACCCACTTTCTCCCCTTCTGTCTCAACCCCTCCTGTCACCTCTATTTCTCTCACTTAACTCCTCCCAGGGCCCTCCACACCAGCAATTCCACACTGAAGGATTCTCGGAGCAGAAGTCAGATTCCTGGTGAAAGAGAATTCCCCAAAAAGAAGCCTCATGGAGACACAAAGTCAGGTTCTGGTTAGCAGAAGCAAAAGGTATTGTGTGGAAAGAGTGACCTAGTGCTGGGTGCTTCCTGCAAAGTAGTTCCCATGAAATTGAAATATGGTCAGAATCTCAGTTCCAATTTCTTTTCTATTATGTGCTCAGTGGCTAAATTAAGAACTTTCTGGATCCCTCATTTAGATAAACCCTTGACTATTACCCTCTAATAACGTCATCATTTCACTGAGTAGAAAAGAAAACATCTGGGTGAGTTCAATGAGCCAAGGGTGTGGACAGGAGGCCTCTGCATTCTAATTGCATCTCGCTGACCTTGATGGAGGGTGTGAGCCAGGAGGGAGGGTGCAAACTGGTGGTGATCACCTGCCATGGGTGTGGATGGAAACTCTGTGCTGGGCATGCAGGCGAGGGGAGCAGAGGGCCCCCTCCTCACCATGAGAAGGGGTCCTCATCTGAGCTCCACCCTCAGCTCTGTGCCCACTTTTCTTCTGCCCTTAAAAACTGGCGATAGTTTGTCTCCTTTTGTCTGCTGTCCCGTGTATATCAGGCTTTCTCGGTCTTGGGGACGAGTGTCCCTAAGGTGTCCGCCCGCCCTGCTCCCCCCTGCCTAGACGTGGCCTTGCACTTTGCAGCCGTGGCCGGGGGGTTGGCGCTGCAGGTGGCTCCGTCCTGGTGGCCACACCTCTGGCCACTCAGGCTGGCGGGTTCCCTGCTGCCCTAGGTGTGGGGCCTCATGTTTCTGACCCTGCCTTTATTGGTCATTTCTGGTTCTTCCCTAGTTTGAATTTGACCTCTAAGGGGACTGAACAAGAACCCAGGGTCACACTTTTCCCCAAAAGTGAATTCTGTGGATCTGTGTGCAGGTGGATTTATTCTAGAGGAAGCCCTGGAGCCCTGACCCCTGACTCCTGAAGCTGAGGTGGGGAAGGCCCTGGGCTCAGCCCTGGGAACCCCTGGAGATGACCTACAACCTGCCTCCTAGTACCAAAGACAGATAGGAAGTTGAGGGTTCCTCAACAGTGGTGTAGGAGTTGGGGTGCCTGGCTGTTGCCAGATAAATTCCCACTGAGTCAGATGCTTCCACAGAAGAGGTTATGGGGTGCTGAAGAAGAGGAGGGGCTGACAGTGTCTGCTGTGTGTTCTTAAGAATCTGTCCTAGAAAACCAAAAGCATAAAGAAAGCCTTGTTGTCAAAGTTTGGAAAGTGATGTTCTCAGCTCTGAGCATTCTGACATGAGCAGAAAGAGTAACCTGCAGCTGCATTTAACTGGTATCTTCTGGAAGAGTCCTGACAGACACTTGTGTCAGGCAACACCTCGCAAGACCACACAAGACGCCGTGAAATGCGGGAGGTGAACCCAACCCCCACTGTCTTTGTGTGAAGGAAGGCTATGCACAGGAAACCCAGCACGCCTGGAACGGTCACCCTCTGAGGATGGGACAAGACAACCCGGGGCCCTACTGGCCTCCTCAGTGGACCATCGGTACTCACAGGTCACGTGAGGGTCACAGTCTCAGCCAAAATGGCGTGGCCTCCAAGCTCCACCCTCAGGCTGGGAGCCATGGCTGTGCCAGGAGTGGACGTGCCTGATATCAGGGGAGGGGACATGCATGCCTCGGGACAGGACATGTCTGACAGGGGGTGAGGGTCACATGTGCCCGGGAGGGTGGGTGGACGTTGAGGAGTGGCCTGGTGGAACATTAGCTCACTGCAGGAGGACCAGAGCTCTTTGTGTTCCCAGGTGAAGTGGCTAGGAGAGCCGAGCCTCCGCGCACAGACCCACAGAGAAGTGAATCTGGTCTCTTTTTCAGAGAGAGGTCACAGATGATCTTGGTGTTTGTTAAAGGACAGAGGCATGAAAAGAGGATGAAGTTAGAAGCCTGCGTTTGTAGACAGTGGGAGAGTGGCGGCCCAGGGCTGCCCCCGGCTATCAGATGCGAGTGTGAGGGGGTGGGGGCCTGGCCTGCAGGCAGAGAGGAGCGTTTGAAGACAGGAGCTGCCTGTGTCAGACAACAGAGTTTGCTTTTGTGTGTGATGATGACTTTTCAGCTGCACAAATCTGGCGTCATGATGACTGAGCAAGTCCAGGGAGATATCAGATGTGAAAGCACAGGTCCGCTGTGACGCCAAGTACCAGTCTATGTCTGTGGTCCCACAGAAGACATGCCTGTGCCTGCGTTTGAGTGACTGAAGGGCAAGTCGGGACTTCCATAGCTGTCTGGCTCTTTTTCTTAGGCTAAATTACCAACATCCGTTTGATCATCGAAAACGCAAGAGAGTTCCAGAAAAATATCTACTTCTGCTTTCTTGACTATGCCAAAGCCTTTGACTGTGTGGATCACAACAAACTATGGAAAAGTCTTCAAGAGATGGGAATACTAGACCAACTGATCTGCCTCCCGAGAAACTTGTATGCAGGTCAAAAAGCAACAGTTAGAACTGGACGTGGAACTACACACTGGTTCCAAATCAGGGAAGAAGTACATCAAGGCTGTATATTGTCACCCTGCGTATTTAACTTATATGCAGAGTACATCATGAGAAATCCTGGACTGGATGAAGCACAAGCTAGAATCAAGATTGCTGAGAAAAATATCAATAACCTCAGATATGCAGATGACACCACTCTTATGGCAGAAAGCGAAGGAGAACTAAAGAGCCTCTTGATGAAAATGAAAGAGGAGAGCGAAAACAGTTGGCTTAAAGCTCAACATTCAGAAAACTAAGATCATGGC
Source organism: Oreotragus oreotragus (assembly GCA_006410675.1). Classification (NCBI taxonomy): domain Eukaryota; kingdom Metazoa; phylum Chordata; class Mammalia; order Artiodactyla; family Bovidae; genus Oreotragus; species Oreotragus oreotragus. Next base: position 350,587 of record SJYX01015338.1, on the reverse strand, counting down.
ATCTGGTCCCATCATTTCAAGGCAAATAGATGGGGGAACAGTGGAAACAGTAAGAGACTTTATTTTTTGGGGCTCCAAAATCAGTGCAGATGGTGACTGTAGCCATAAAATTAAAAGATCCTTGTTCCTTGGAAGAAAAGTTATGACCAGCCTAGACAGCTTATTAAAAAGCAGAGACATTACTTTGCCAGCAAAGATTTGTCTAGTCAAAGCTATGGTTTTTCCAGTAGTCATGTATGGATGTGAGAGTTGAACCATAAAGAAGGCTGAGCACTGAAGAATTGGTGCTTTTGAACTGTGGTGTTGGAGAAGACTCTTGAGAGTCCCTTGGACTGCAAGGAGATCCAACCAGTCCATCCTAAAGGAAATCAGTCCTGAATATTCATTGGAAGGACTGATGTTGAAGCTGAAACTCCAATACTTTGGCCACGTGGTGTGAAGAACTGACTCATTTGAAAAGACCCTGATGGTGGGAAAGAGTGAAGGTGGGAGGAGAAGAGGACGACAGAGGATGAGATGGTTGGATAGTATCACTGACTCAATGGATGTTAGTTTGAGTAAGCTCCAGGAGTTGGCGATGGACAGGGAAGCCTGGCGTGCTGCAGTCCATGGGGTCACAAAGAGTCAGCCACGACTGAGCAACTGAACTGAACTGAAAGAATTTCTGAGCAACTGATGCTCTCGAATGCCAGCCCTGAGCATCTCAGTCAGTGGAGCTGAGAGCCTTCACTCCTGGGCGTCCAGCCAATGCTGGCCTTGCCGCTCAGGACCCCACTCTGAGAACCACTGTCTGTGCCATCTTACGTTCACCTTGGAGGAATGATGTCAGCAAGACTGGGGACCGCTGAGCTCTGCACCCCACCACTAAGTGAGCAACAACAGACCGACTGAAGCAGCTTTGCGGGAGCTGCAGTGACCAGGCCGCCCAGTAGCTGGGCAGAGGCTCAGGCCAGAAGCTGAGCCCATAGCAGGGGGAGTTCTATGGTGCTCTGGTCGCTCGTGTCCCGTCCCTGCTATGCAGCATGTAGCGTGAACAAGGAGCCACAGGCTCCTGTTTCAGACAGGAGGCGAAGAGAGGAAGTTGCTTGTGATGCTCTGGGTCATCTGGAAGCAGCTGGTCTCTGCCTCACCTGGGCCAGGACAACTGCCAGCCAGTAATTCTACATCCAAAGAAACTGTCCTTCGGAAATGAGGAAGAAATGAAGACAGTTTCAGATAAACAAAAACTGAAAGAGTTCTTTACTGATAGACTTTCCCTGCAGTAAATGCTAATGACTTAGCAATGGAACAGCAACAATCAGTACACCATACAGAAAGACATGATTTGTGACATCAATAATAAAGTGTGGAGGGCAAAGTAACATAACAGTAGAATTTTTGTGTGTCATTGGAGCTAAGTTTTCCATTTAAAATAGACGCATGACTTTAGGATGTTTTACGTAATTCCCATGGTAACTACAAAGAAAGTATTTATAAAATATACAGCAAGGGAAGTGAGGAGGGAACAAGTTCTCACTCCGAAAAATCAACTAAACACAAAGGAATGCAGTAAGGTAAGAAATGAGGAAGAAAACTGTAAGACACACAGAAAGAGCAAAATGACAGAAATAAATCCTTTCCTGTCAGTCTTTACTTTCAGTGTAAGTGGATTAAACTCCCCGAAGACATAGAGTGGCAAAATGGATAAAAAGACAAAACAAAACAAAAATAGGATCCAACCAGATGTCTGTAAGGGACTCACTTTAGATGTCAGGACAAAAATGAGCTGAAGGTGAAAGGACTGACAATGAGATTCCACATCAGCTGTAACCGAAAGAGATCAGGGGTGGCTACACTTACCTCAGAGCTCCTAAATACTGACAAACATTGACAAACTGAAGGGCACCACAGGACCCCTGCAATAATAGCGGGAGACACCAATGCTCCTTTTCCAATAATGGACAGAGCCCCCAGACAGAAGATCAATAAGCAGACAGAGGCTTTGAACAACGGCAGACCACCTGAACCTAAGCAAACACCCCACCTGCCGGCAGCAAAGCACACATTTTCCTCAAGTACACATTGAACACTCTCCCCAAATGACCACAAAACAAACATTATTAAATTTAAGAAGACTGAAATCATGACAAACATCGTGTTTGATCACAATAGAACAAAACTAGGAGTCAATAGCAGATGAAAATTATAAAATCCACAGACATGTAGAAATTAAACAATACTCTCTGGAACAACCAACAAATGAAAGAAAAAAATAATCACAAGATAAATTAGAAATTATTTTGAGATAAATGGAAACAAAAACATGCCATACCAAAATGCATGGGTTGCTGAGAAAGCAGTGTCACGAGGGAAATTTACAAGTGTAAGCATGTACTTTCAAAAAGAAAGCACCTCAAATAATCTAACTTTTCACTTTAAGGGACAGAGAAAGGAGAGTAAAATGAACTCAGAGCAATGACCACTCTATGAAATACTTATACAATCATGTTCACAGAAGCCAAAAGTTGGAAGCAACCCATCACCCCAGTGTATGAATGGATATTCAAAATGTTGTGTATATGTACAGTGGAATCTATTTCCTTTAAAGGGGAATTTTGACACATGCTGCAACTTGGGTGATCCTTGAAAACAACTTTCTGAGTGAAATAAGCCAACAGGAAAGAATGTTGCACAATTGCACGTGCACGTGTTATTAATACTTGGAACAAAGCCACAGAGACAAAGATGGACAGTCATAGTTGCTGAAGGAGAGTGTGTAAGCAGGACAGGGTCTCAGTTTGGGAAGACGAAGGGTTTCTGTGGATGGACGGTGGTGATGGGCGCATGGCAGAGTAAGTGGTTAAGATAGGACATTATGTTACGTGTATTTTATCACAATTAAAGAAAGAGATGAGACCAAGATTCATGAGCAGTTCCTTCCTGTCTCCTAAAGCTCTGCAGGAATTCAGTCTGCCCCGTATTTCCATATCAGCCAGCAGCAGAGGACGCTCTACGTGATTTCAGTCACATCAAATTTCCTGACAAAACTCAGCCCTGGAGTCAAGGCTTCATCTGCTTTTCTTCCTCTGTGCAAAAAAGAGTGACTCCACTGTCCCTGAACTACGTGATTTTCACAGGTACAGTTTATTTACAAGCAAACTATGTGCTGCTGCTGTGTGCATGCGTCAACAGATGTCTGTGAGGAGGGACCGCAGGTGAGAGGGAGGTGGTTTGTCAAGGACCAGATGCCTCCGTGTTCTTTGCCAGATGAAAGTCAAGCGCCACCTGGAAGATGTTTCACCGTTTGGTATGTATTTAAAAATAGTCACTCTCTGAATTTAAAATGTTAATTTATAACAATTATGCTGAGCAAAATAATTAGGAAATAGAGATTTACTGTATCAGGGTGCTGGCTAATTCAGACTTTGATGATATTGAATGACTGATGTGTCTGCGGATTAACCAGCTAAGTGGATGGACAAAAAACGAAAATCCAAAAAAACACTTTAGAAAAAGAAAACAGAGGCAATGATTGAACAATAATGCATAGATAAAAACTATTGCTGTTTTTTTTCTTTTAATGGAAAGTTAAGCTCAGGGAATCCTGGTGTGCTGCGGTCCATGGGGTCACAAGGAGTCAGATATGACTTAGTAACAACAACAACAAAACCTCTGGTCAGAATTAGCACTATGTTTGGGGTCTGCCTTTTTGCTTTCTGAAAAAATTTAACATTTGGATCCAAGTTTTTCACAGCATCAGAAAAGCTTTGTAAATTAGGATTGTTAATGCTTTAAAAAATGAATATTCTTACTACTATTTTTTAGGGAATCATATATTTTATGATTGTTTATTTCTGAAGTTTTTAATGGATACAAAACTATTCCCTGGTTATCTGGCTACAGAATTTACTAAAGACAAGTGATATTTGTGTAAGGAAACTATTCCCCCATCTCAGCTACCACCACACAAACATGTTATATAAATGCAAACACAAACTCTTAAGCTAAAATAATTATTTTTTCTCTGATGCCTCTCACTTAAAGGATTGTACCAGTTCATAAATTGACCAGCTCGCCATAAATGGTTGCAAATTTTCATTTGTAATAGGACATTCAGAATAAATAATTTTGTTGTCAATGTGTGTATACCTTTTCCTGTGAAGTAACAACAGAGCTGAAGGAACTGTATAATTTCATGCACAACCAAATGTTTCAAAGCAGTGAAACATGCCCTTTACCTAATTTCCCCAGGGACTATTTGGAGAGAAAGCTTGGAGGACTTCTCAGGTCTCCTCCGACAGTGAGAACAGAACCCGCTTGTTCCCTGCCAGCCTTGCTGTCTCTCCAGGAAACACTTGACTCCAACTCAACCAAACAGCTGACTCATCGATTCCAGCAGCGCCTCATCAAGATTGCTTTTGGACCATCACCCCAAGGTGCCCAGCAGTGTCTGCTGTGTCCTGGGTTCTGCCTAGCCCCCACTTCTTCCCTGCTTGCAAACCTCCTTGAATGTCTCCCATTCCAGGTCCAAACCCCAGACCCCAGCCTCCAGGCCTGGAGTTGGTGATCATCTGCCATTTGAGCTCATCTGGGGCACTCATCACAGCCCACAGAAGGTTCCCCCGCCTACATCACCCCAACACTGACCTCCCTGCCAACAGCCAGGCTCCCAGGAGGGTCTCTGCCTGTCCAGCCCTCAGAGGGGCCGCCTCTTTGCTCAGGTCTCCTGTCAATTGCTAGGGCATCCTCACCCGCCCTCCAGAACAGTCTGGCATCCTCCCCATTTGGCCTCATGCCGCAGCCTCAGGCCTGGTCTCCGTGCTCACGGGGCTTCCACTGGCCAAGGCATTCTTGGCTCACATCTCCTGACTCCCTCCTTCACCGATAATCATGTCAATGCTAACCTGATGGGCAATCTCACTGAGAGCCTTGTGGAGGAAGCTGTGTGAAATGAGGTGCTGTCTATCGATGCATAGTCACTCCTTAATATATAGTTGCTAAAATTTCATATCAGATCTGCTTAAAGTGGGATAGACTCCGACACGCAGTGGACCAAATGTCAAAGAGGCACTTCTGTGTACAATATGCTGATGGGCTTTATGGCCACATTAACACACTAGTTTGGACATTATATACTGTGTCGCTCTGATAATCTTTCCTAAGATGGAAAAGTGGTTATTTTGACTCAACTGAATTGGCTCCTTTAAGATCAGAATCCGCTTCGTGGCATGGATGAGGCTGCAAGGAGGCAATTTCAGAGGCAATCTTTAGTTTTAAACGCTGATGAGCAAGTGCTGCACCAGTGACGTCATGAAGACGGCCCGAAAACCAGGTTATTTCTGCTCGCTACAGCCCTGGTGCTTGTGGGCCATTTTCCATGTCAAATATCTCATCCCATTGTCTTCACAAATACACGTGTACTTGTCAGGTAAGCTGTCCTGGTGTTTGGTCCAGAAAATATGGTCCCTGTAATTACAGTCCTTCCCAGGGCGAGAACAGAAGCATCCACTCATAATCCCTTTAACAGAGAGCTGAGGATTTTATTTTCCATGTCAAATATCTCATCCCATTGTCTTCACAAATACACGTGTACTTGTCAGGTAAGCTGTCCTGGTGTTTGGTCCAGAAAATATGGTCCCTGTAATTACAGTCCTTCCCAGGGCGAGAACAGAAGCATCCACTCATAATCCCTTTAACAGAGAGCTGAGGATTTATCTCCCGCCAAATGAAAATGGAGAAATTTCAAGGGCAATTTATCTAATTCTCTTCCTGCCCATAATTTTTTAAAAGAAGTTTTCCCTGATGAGAAAAAAGTGTGTTTTTAAGAGGGATTCGGATCTCTCATGCATTCCCTGGCCTCTGATCGACTTTAAATAATTGTCCTAATTAAGCACCAAGGTGAGTTTCTAAATCATTTTTTTTCCCTTGAAGGAGCGTAGTTGATTTTGAGGTTATTTTATAGTTACTTTGCCATTGGGATTCTATTTTCCAAAGCAAAACTATTCAGGCTTTCTTCCAGCTTTCCAGACCCACATTTTCCTGCCAGTGGCCCCTCTCCTCTGTCTGCACCTGCTTCTTCCCCAGTCCCTGTGACAGCCTGTGGGGGCTCTGGTGGCCCCTCTGTCCACGTGCTCGTGTGTGTTTATTTGTGTGTGTGAGTGTGTGTGTGTATATGTGTGTGTGGTATTTCATGCTGGCTAATCATCCCCATAAAACCTCCTGTGAATAGGAGCTGTGATCTGAGGGTATCTGTTCCCCAGATTCACGTGCTGACCATGAGCCCCAGGGGATGGCATCAGAGGTCGGGCCTCGGGAGGTCAGGAAGTTGCGGGGTAGAGCCCCCAGGATGGGCCACAGGGCCGCCGCCCAGCCTGCAGGTGACGAGGAACCTGCCAGCGCCTGGCCTTGGACTCCACCTGCCTGACCACGAGGAGCAGTGTGTGCTGTTGGTGAGGTGCCAGGCCTGTGCATTTGTTATAGCCCCTGCGGACAAGGCCCGTGTCCCGTACAAACCATCACAGCTTCCAGCCAAGCCGGATGGCTGTGTAAACACGCTTCTGCCAACCGCTGGGGCTGCAGCACAACCAGAGACTGGTGGTGACAGTGTAGACCTGCAGCTGGGAGGCAGGTGTGTGGACAGAGGAGGATCCCGCATGTGCGCGTGAGTAAACACAGCTACTCACACACAGGAGGAGTGAGATGGCTTGTAAACAGCCCTTACAATGAGTAGTGGAGGCCGCCTGCCCTGGAGATGCCCACATGTCTAATGTGCAAGTGGTGACATGCCCATTCAGCCCTGCTTCCTGCATCCCCTGCCTCCCACCCCCACAGGGCATCCCCATCAGCTGTGGGAAACTGCCTGGCACTGGGCAGGGCCTGGACGGGGACTCTGGGCCTGGAGGGGAGACCCTGGGCCTGGAGGAGAGACCCTGGGCCTGGAGGGGAGACCCTGGGCCTGGAGGGGAGACCCTGGGCCTGGAGGAGAGATCCTGGGCCTGGAGGAGATCCTGGGCCTGGAGGAGAGACCCTGGGCCTGGAGGAGAGACCCTGGGACTGGAGGGGAGACTCTGGGCCTGGAGGAGACCCTGGGCCTGAGGGGACACCCTCTTCCTCCTCAGAGGTCACTGTCCCCCTTCGGGATCATTGTCCCCCTGAGGCACACGAGTGACAGCCCTGTATGGTTATGCGTTTTCTCCCTCTGAAGGCAGTTAATGGGCACACTCATGTCAGTAATGAGTCATTTTACATTTGATTAATGAAAGACTTTCACTCTCTCCTGGTGCAGATAATAAACAAATGTTCCACTCTATTTTTTATAATTGATGAAATGATTCTCTCTGAACCTGAATGCCTGAGAGGGATTTCGGCTCAGATCTAGCTTAGAACATGGCTTACAACCACTGGATTCATCTGGATTAACAATTGGTGCTTTCAAGGTGTCCCCCCCTCTTTTTTAAAAAAGAGTTTTTTGTTTATTTGTTAGTTTTTTTTTTTTTTTTTTTTGCTGTGTTTGGTCTTCATTGCTGCACACGGACTTTCTGTAGTTACACTGAATGGGGGCCACTTTTCTTTGTAGTTCAGGGGCTTCTCATTGCAGTAACTTCTCTTGTTGCTGAGTACAGGCCCTAGGGTGCATGGGCTTCAGTAGCTGTGCCTCACGGGCTCAGTAGCTGTGGCTCATGGGCTCAGTAGCTATGGCTGCTCATGGGCTCAGTAGCTGTGGCTTGTGGGCTCAGTAGCTGTGGCTCGTGGGCTCAGTCATTGTGGCTCACGGGCTCAGTAATGTGGCTCATGGGCTCAGTAGCTGTGGCTTGTGGGCTCAGTGGCTGTGGCTCACTGGCTCAGTAGCTGTGGCTCATGGGCTTAGTAGCTGTAGCTCATGGGCTCAGTAGCTGTGGCTTGTGGACTCAGTAGTTTTGGCTCACGGGCTTCATGGTTGCTCTGCACCATGTGTAATCTTCTGGCACCGGGGATGGAACTTGTGTCTCCTGCACTGGCAGATGAACTCTTATCCATTTTACCACCAGGGAAGTCTGAGGTGCACTTTTAAGGGAACAAAAGACAAGTCACAAGTCTCTCCATCTCCCATGGTCCCTCGTAAAGCAGAAGAGCATCTGGGTTTATGTCCACCACTTGAGAGTTATGCTAGTTTCTGTCTGCGTCTGTCTTTAGCAGTTTAAGCGCCTATCAGTTTAGCTCTTGGCAACAAATGGAGAGGCTCAGGACTCGGGAAGAGAGTCTGTGTGAAAAGATGTCACTGGGTTTCAAGCTCCTGTCTGTGCTTCAGAGCCAGCATCTTTCTGAGCGAACAAAAAAACCACTTGGTTAGGTTTTCAAGAACTAATTAAGGCCTGTACAGCTTTGTGAGAGACAACCTCATCCTCTTCAGGCCCTGAGAATTAGCCCGAGCTTGGATGGCACCTCAGGAGTGGTTCCAACCACCTCTGTGCTGGCCACAGCAACGTCATTGCCGCAGAGCCTCTGCTGCTGGTGCCCGAGTGAGAGGAGGATGGGGGGCCCTGACACCTCGCGTGGGCACTGAGCCCGCTGCGGGGGCCCAAGGAGCCAACACGTACTGGCCATCGACTGGTTAGCTCTGTTCCCCGGGTTGGCAAGTGGAACTCAGAATGGGCATCGCCAGTGTTCCTGATACAGTTCTGGCGCTCTGCGCTCTGGGAAAATAAACACAAATGTTTGTATTGGCGGATGGCACAGTCTCCCTCCAGTCCCTTTATTCCACCATGAGCTTTTTATCTAAGAGCACATTAAGCTCGCGAGTAGCTGGCTCTGCCACCGCAGCAGGCCCTCTGCATGAAATGAGAGCCGTCCGTCTGCAACGTGGCAGCCGGGTGCTGTCATCTCTCCACTGCCATTGCAAGTGCTCCTATGCAGGGACTGCCCTCCTTCTGCAATCACAGTGGGGTCCAAGCTGGGCTCTGATGGGCCACGTGCCAGGCCAGCACTGACAGCAGGCACTGCTCAGCCAGCATGCTCTTAGCCTGTCATCCGGGCAAGACTGTCAGGATCAATCCCGTCCTTTTTCCTGAGCTTTTCCCTCTAAAATAACATTATCACTGGAAAATGAAAGTATTTATGAAGCTGAAAAGTAGAAGAAAAATGGCACCAAGAAAATAAAGTCAGGCCCCGTTGCCTGTTGAGTCCATTGTGGGAACTGGTCGCAGATGGAGGCTGGAGATGGACCATCCATGACCCCGGGGAGTGAAGGCCAGTCTTCCTGGTAGGCCTCTTGCTCCAGGTCTGCAGGGGAGCTGCCACCTTCCCTGGTGCTGTGGGCTGACCAGGTCTCTCTATCTGACGTCTACCCTTCCCATCTGGGCAGATCCACTGCTAGACAATCTCATAGCAGCATCCAGATGCTTTGGGATGGAGGAGGCAGCGAGTTGGGGTTTGGGGGAAGGTGGAAACACCAGCCAGGTCTGAGGGCACATGAGGAGCTGTGTCCAAACCTTTCCTCCCTCCTTGGCTGATGCCAGCACCGTAAGAGATGTTTCTATAAGAGCCTGGACTCCAGAGGGCTGTAACCTGAAAGCTTCCATGGCACATGTGTGGCCAAGGGCCTCTTGCTGCTCCTCGAGTCTAGAACGTGCTGTTACCTGTGCAAGGTTACTGTGTCGCAACCTTCTTTTTGTTGGCAAAATGCAAAGTTTTCAGATAGTATTTAGTGGTCACATCTTATGTCATCTTTAGTCCCTTGCCTAATTTGGAAATATTATTATTTAGTATTCTGATCTTAGAGTTTATCTTTTAAAATTGAAAATAGTTTTGAAAACCATTAGCTACTCCAAATTTTACTTAATTGATGGTTACCAATTTTAATACCACACTTAAAGTTAAATTTTCTGGCTATGGAGAAGTCCCAAAGGATGAAAACCTCTGGAATAGATTTGTGGAAAAAGGAAGGGTGATCAAGTGAGGTAACAGCACAAGAATATGGATGTACATTACTGAATTGATTGGTTTGATAGTAGTTTCTTAATTTATAATTTATTCATTCCTGTATGTATCATATTTTAAAAACAGCTTTATTGGGTTATAATTGATTTACAGGAGTCTGGACGTACTTAATGCACACAATTTGATGAGTGTGGCAATATGCATATATACATGGAACTGTCACATCAGGATAGCAAACACACTTCATCTTCACACTTCCCTCTGCTGCTCCTGTTCTTGGTGATAAGGGCATTCAACATGAGACCTGCTGTCTCACACTTTAAGCGCACAGTCAGTATCATAATTACACACGCCGTGTTGCACAGTAGAAATGGGAAGTTAGTCATCTTTCCTGACTTAAATTTTACACCTTTTGAAGAAAAATTACTCCCAGCCCTTAGAAACCACCATTTTACTCTCTGCTTTAAGCATCTGATGACCTCATATAATGGGATCACGCAGTGCTTGTCTTTCTGTGACCAGCTTGTTTCACTCAGTGTAATGTCTTCAACGTTCATCTGAGCTGTTGCATATGGCAAGATATCCTTCTTTTTAAAGACTGAATAAGATTCTATTGTGTGTATATGCACATTTTCTTTATCTATTCACCCATTGGCAGACATTTAGATTGTTTCCATATTTTGGCTATTGTGAATAAGTCTTCATCAAATCTTCAACTCTTCCAAAAATCTGATGAAGAAGGAACATTTCTCCAGATGAGGCCAACATCACCCTAATGCCAAAGCCAGACAAAGACACTGCAAGAGAATCCAATATCCAATATCCCTGATGAATATAGACATAAAAATCCTCAATAAAATACTAGCAAGTTGAATAAGAAAGCATAGTAAAAAGATTGTACACCATGATCAAGTGGAATTTATCTCTGGGATGTAAGGATGGTTCAATATATGCAAATCAATAACAGTGATAGAGTACAACATCCACATTCACAGAATGAAGGATAAAAATATGATTATCTCAGCAGATGTGAAAAAAGTATACGACAAAATAAAAAATCTGTTCATAATAAAAGTTAAACAAACTGAGAACAGAAGAGATTTAATTCAAGATAATAAAGGTCATACATAACAGGAGCACAGTTAATGCCAGATTCAATGGTGAAGAGCTGAAAACTTTTCCTCTAACATCAGGAATAGGGCAAGGATACTCACTCTTGCCACTTCTAGTCAACATAATGGGGAAGTCCTAGCCAGAGGAATTAGATAAGTAAAATTTTCTGTTTAAAGATAGCATGATCTTATATATAGAAAAATTTTGAAGACTCCACAAAAAACTAAGAATAAATAAATTCAGTAAATTTGCAGGATACAAACTCAGTATACAGATATCTGTCATTTTTCTGTACATGAAAATGAACTAACCAATGAGGAAATTAAAAAACCAAGGCCATATATGTTCAAAAGAATAAAATACTTAAAAATAAACTTAACGAAGTATGTGAAAGACATGTACACTGAAAAATGCAAATCACTGATGAGAGAAATTGAAGAAGACACAAATAAATGGGACAACGTCCCATGTTTATGGGTTGGAAGACAATATTGTTAAAATAGCTATACTAGCCAAAGTAATCTACATAGTCAATGCAATCTCTATCAAAATCCCAATGGCATTTTTACAGAAGATTGTTAAAAACCTAAAATTCATAGGGAAGTGCAAAAACCCTCAAATAGCCAAAGTAACTTTTCTCAAGAAAGAAAAAAAAATGGAAGTAACACTTTTTGACTTCAAAATATATCACAAAGCTGCACTAGTTGAAACAGTACGGTACGGCACTTGGAGATAAGAATGGATGGGACTTGCGGATGAATGGATAAGAAAGCTGTGGTACACATACACAATGGAGTACTACTCAGCCATTAAAAAGAATACATTTGAATCAGTTCTAATAAGATGGATAAAACTGGAACCGATTATTCAGAGTGAAGTAAGCCAGAAATAAAAACACCAATACAGTGTACTAACACATATATATGGAATTTAGAAAGATGGTAATGAGGACCCTGTATGCAGGACAGCAAGAGAGATGCAGATGTGTAGAGTGGACTTTTGGACTCTGAGGGAGAGGGAGAGGGAGGGAGAGAGGATGGGATGATTTGGGAGAATAGCATTGAAATATGT
>SJYX01015338.1:280733-338269 GCA_006410675.1 Oreotragus oreotragus | reverse complement strand
AAAAAAAAAAAAAAAAAAAAAAAAGAATGGATGGGACTTGAATGGGGAATGATGAGCAGTCTGGATGAAGCAAATGTGCTTCACATGGATGGATATGTGAATGTGAGGAGTCTGGATGTTGGCAAGGCAGCCAGAGAGCTGCGGATATGTAGTGCTGGAAGGTCCCTCCAAGTTCATATTTCAGACTTTTTGAAATAGTCCCTTTAGCAAGAAAGATACGCTAAGCCATCTCCCAAAACCATTTTCATTTGCAGCAAAATAACTCAGATAATCACAACTGTTTCCAATGCAACCACATTCAAATGGCATTAGGTGCTTATCTATTTTATCAAAAGGGGTATTGATTACCAATATTTGAAATGTAATACATATATCTTTCCAACTCCAGTGATTGGAAATTATAAGCCAAAATGTTATTGATGCATATATGCATTGCTCTACACTACAGGCACTGTGCAAGTGAAAATGTTAGTCACTCAGTCTTGTCCAGCTCTTTGTGACCCTATGGACTGTAGCCCACAAGGCTCCTCTGTCCATGGGATTCTGCAGGCAAGAATACTAGAGTGGGTAGCCATTCCTTTCTCCAGGATATCTTCCCGACCTAGGCACTGAACCCAGATCTCTTGCATTACAGGCAGATTCTTTACTGTCTGAGCCATCAGGAAAACCCTGTAGGGATAACAATAGGCACTGTAGGAATAACAAATGATATGTAACAAAGGTCACTGAAAGGTTGAAGCTGAATGAATGTAACTTTATATTTAGATTGAAAAGCAGCAACTTATAATCATGACTAACTCAAAATAGCATTAAAAATGTATTCTTTTCACAAACCTGCAGGAATCCCACTTACATTTAAAGAGCTTTGTAACAGCCAAGATTTATCACAAACACATCATTTCACTCTTTATTAACTCTAGAACACCAAGTTTTAAAATAAAGTTTATGTCATAATGGCATAGCAGGTTATGTGCAAGAGATCTTTAGATGTAAATATAGGCCAGCTCTATTGTGCAAATTGCTTCTAAGAACCATAGAAAGGAGAACCCATAAGATACATTTCTCAGTGGCCTCGTACCTGCTGCCGAATGTCCCAAAGGAGGACTTTCCAGCATCTGAAGAATGTGAGCTCACTTCCACAAACACTTCACCCCACACTCAGAGTGCTCCAGAAGGCTTTCTTACATTATTGTAATCTGCATCCCTGTAAAATACACCCTAGAGAATTCTATTTCTATATGTCTTCAATTAGCAGGAGAAAACTAATTGTTCTTATTCTGGTTTTCATTTTGGGGGGAGGGGTCTCTTGTCAAGCTTTGTGTTGCTTGATCTCGTATTTATTGCAGTTTATACTCCAGTTCTAACAACCACTACACTGACCCTGCTTCCAGGTGTGTGTGCCTTCAGGAATTTATGATTTATTTCCACATGTGAAAACACCAAATGAGGCAGGACCAAGGACAGTGCCCATACCTCCCCATTAGCCATCATTCTTCCCTGAACAGTGGCCTCTGGATACCACCTTTTGAACAAAGCGGTCGTCTTTGCTTGTGGTCATTTAGACTATTACAAATCAAGTTTATTTATGCTGTAATTCAATACACAGTCATCATCTTGCCCTCGATGAAAGCAATTCAGTCTAAGAGCTCAACAAACATATTGGGCATCTCCCATGTGACAGTTAAGGAGACCACTGAGATGAACGAGATTCGGTGTCTACACCTGAGAAAGTGGATCCAACAGTACCTCGAGTGCAATGGTGGGGCGGATGCGCGGGTGAGAGGGTGGGTGAGGCTGGCCATGATGGTGGCATCATTGTGTATTTGTGCTTCATCTCAGGATGTAAAGGCCCCTGGAGTGAGTCTTAGAAACGCCTTCCCAGGCAGATGAGGAGGTCGCTGCATGAATTTTCAGGCAACAGAGATCAATGTTTGTTGTGTCTAAAATACAGTTTTTGTTTTTTCCCAAATCTAGGTGAGAAATCGTTTGTCTTGGAGACAGATAAACACGCTGCTCTGAAGACAGAGGGGGCGCCATGCACCTCCAACAGAAGAGCTGCAGGTGAAGGTGAGGCGCCATCAACTGTGTCCTAAGGGAGCCTGACTTCTGCAGCAGAGAAGTGGCCTAGGGTGGGTGGGGCGCTAGGTCAGCACAGGGGAGACCAGCAACGTGGGCAGGGCCCCCCAGGGGCTGGCCTCATGGAAGCGGGTGGGGGCCTGGAGCTGGAGGTGACAGAGCCTCGGGGGGGGCAGTCACCCTAGGGAGCCAGCTGCCTGCCTGTTGGGGTGTCCCCACTCAGCAGAACCCTCCAAGAAGGCACCTCAGGCACTGTGGGGCCCCAGACACAGAGCTCTCGCCCGGCCTGGGCAGTTTGTGGGGTCTGGTCATGAAGGCCTCATAAACAGCTCCTGAGAGAAGGCCTGAATGACTGACAGCCCAGAGGCCACGGCCCGACGGTGCCGCGAGTGGATCTGCTCCTGCTTCCATGGAAACGCACAAGCTTGGGAGACAAGGTGCAGGTTTTAATGACAGACTTCTTTTTATAACTTCCCTACCTTATCCTCTTCCATCTGGCCGCCGTTCCCATGGCAACCAGATCAGAAAGGCCATCGGCAGCCGGAACTCCGATCTGCCCAGAGGATTTCAAGACTGTGAGCCCGGCTCCTCCGGGAGGCTCACCCTCCTGTGTGTTGGCTGGGTGGAACCTGCTGCAAGGGTCCTGGACACTCGGCTCCTGCCATGTGGATGGAACCGCAAAGGCTGCATCCAGCAGAGCAGGTGCAGGACCAAGTTCTGGTCCCACACTGTGGACGACTCTTACAATTCGAGAGAACAGTATCGGGCTGCCTATGGGTGGAGGAGGAGTACTCTTGGGCAAGTCACAGTAACTCTCCCAGAATGCCCCCCAGCACACGGGTCGAGAGTCCACAACACACTTTGTTGCCACCTGAGGAAACACTTCCCCCTGGACCGTGCTGCCTCTTTGTCCACCCGCTGCTGTCAGCACCACAGAGGAGTCGGTGTCCTGTCTGTTCACCTGCAGGCGCCAGGGCAGCCCCGTCTCCTCTTCTGATTGGCGGGGCTCACGATCCTTTACTGGGGTGCCTGTTACCCTGACCACGTGACGATGTTCTGGAGAACAAGGAGAAGCTGCAGGTAAATACACAGGGTCATCGTCTCTGAAATGAACCCACAGAGGCCAGAATAAAGCATCAGCTTGTGCGTCTCCTTTCAGACAAGAATGTGATGTTTCACTTTCAAGGAACTTCTTCTTTGCTGCTATTGTCCTTAGACTTAAAAGCAAACTACTTCTTTCTTTTTTCTAGTTTCTTTTTTTTCCTAAAAAGCTTATAGGATTTAAATTATAGATGCAAATGATGCTAAGAGCAAAAGCTGAGAAAGATCGTAAACTCCAAAGTGGCATTTTCAACACTCCTTCTCCTAACAACATATTTCCTTTGTCAGTTATCTTTCTGGACACTGTTGGTTGTAGGTCTTTGGGCTAACCACTCAGCTGCCTCGTTCTCAGGAGGTCACAGGTCTTTGGGATCTAAGTATCCCCATCATTGAAACAACTGGATCCCAAAGGTTTCATAAGTTGAGGCATCCTGAGCGACACTTATAATCCCACAGTAATTCTAAGAAAAGTGTAGTTGTTTTGTCTTAGCAATGCAAGTATTTGCAGAAAACACTACCCAATGGTCTAGATAGCATGTAATTTCAACAGCATTTTGCTTGAGAAGAAACGAAGGTCTGCCTGGAAAACTCAGAGACCTCTGTCCTTCCAACCTTGAGATGCTGCTTGTCTGATCTCTAAATGGTACGCTTTACAGGGTAACAGCTGGAAAGTCATTTTGACTGTTACGTGATAACCAACAAATCTTTAAAAAGGGACCTGCCTTCTTCCGTCTCCGACACGGAGAAACTAATGGCCAAACAGAACAAAGGAGAACAGCACGCAGCACTCAGCGGCTGCAGCTGCTGGCGTCACTGTGACCTGCGGTGACTCGAGGACCCCAGTGCTGTCCCTGCCATCTGGGGGTCGGGCATTCTTTCTCACCTTCTCATCTGCACGTGCGAGAAGGCGGCCGTGATGCGGTGTCGTCTAAGAGGGCTGAGCGGAGCTTGTTCCAAAAGGCCCGCCGCACTGAGTTTACGGTTGGACGCCATGGGAAGTGCTGGTCCTCCTGTCTCAGCCACGACGTGGAAGTAACGTGATGGGAATACGTCTCCCCTCCCTCCGGGCGCCCGTCCACCTCCTCCCGATCAGAGGGGCTCTCAGCTCTGACGACATATCGCACATCACGGCCACTCCAGACACTACTCTGCCTGCCTGTTTCCACACCCGTATTTCTCGTTTAACAAATTGTTGATGTGACGTGTTCACAATAAGCCCATAAGCACAGCCAAAGCACAATTTCCTGCTCGTTTCAGTCAAAATACATTAATCCTCTGGATATTTCCCGGGGACAATGCTATCTCTTTTGTGCAGACTTTATTCCTCTCTTTCAGCTGCAAAGGAAACAAATCCTCAAAAATTGGTTTGAAAAGTGACACACAGAACCATCGGGCTAGAGTTCCTGTTGTGTGGAGTTCTCCTTAAACACTAGTCTTTGCAAGATGCACTGTTTGTCAGACATTCACGTGTAAGTGAAATTAAGAAGAGTCACTCCATGGCTGAACCAAGGGGGTCTTCCAGAGTTGCCTTAAGTCCTAACTTGGGGCGAGAGTCATGTCAGCCCTGCCCCCTGTCCCTCACTCTATCCTGCTCTGTCCCATTTGCAAATCCAAGGAGACCCAGCACCACCTCAAGGCACAGGACTCAAGCCTTGCGATTTTCAAATAAACCTAAGCATCTAGGCAGTGGGGACTCAGGTGAACACACCCTGCTTAGCATGAAATGCTAAGGAAGTCTGCCTTTTTATGTAGGCTGGTAGGAAGAGGGGTGCCTGCTCTTGCATTTTACGTATGTGTATACATAGAGGTGGACCCATAGGTAGGTATGTATGGATGTGGGAATATGCATATGTATATAAGTACACATGCATGTGCGTGTGAAGGTAAACATGTAGGTGTGTAGGTAGAAGTACATGTAGAGATGTATGTAAATCGACACATAGGTAGGTGTGTATGTATGTAGGTACACATGTATATGTGAAGGTAAGTACACAGGTACATATGTGGAGAAATAGGTAAGCAAGTATGCAGCTAAGTATGTATGTATGTAGGTATGTGTGTAGGTGAGGAACTAGGAAGATATGTGAGTATGTGTGTAGGTATGTAGGAGGCAGGTGTGCACACAGGTGGGCACAGGTGCAGGAGGTGGATGTGCACACAGGTAGGACAGGTTCAGGGGGTGAGTGTGCCCATAGGTAGGACAGGTGCAGGAGGTGGGTGTGCACATAGGTGGGCACAGGTGCAGGGGGTGAGTGTGCACATAGGTGGGCACAGGTGCAGGGGTGAGTGTGCACACAGGTAGGACAGGTGCAGGCAACACTGACTCCCATGCACCAGCCTCTGGCACCACCTTCTGGCTGAGGGGATGGGCTGCGCCAGGCCCCCTGGCCTGTGAGGTGTACACTGACTTGCTGGCTGCAATGGGGCTCATTTCACACGAAGACCTGGCACCTGCTGGTGTGAGAACCTGGGGGCTGTGGGCTCCTGGCCACCCATAGCCCTGTCCTCCCTGTTCTGGGCCCGCATGTGTGCCTGGGCCCCCGCCTGTTCATGTCTGACTCCAGCGGGACATGGGGCCCCAGGCACTCAGGTTTCTACTGGAGAGAATCAAAACAGGTGCCTCTGCCCGTTCTGGCTGCATCCTCAGATTTCAGCAGCGACAGTCTAAGCAGCCTGCTGGGGATCATGATCCACGTCAGCTCTGAGGCCTGTGTTCTGGCACCTCTATAGCCTCGTTCAAGGGAAACAGCACTATTCCTAGGGGTGTCACATCTGCTGCCAGTCACCTGGCCAGAGGCAATGTGTGTGCACCTGTGTGTGCTCGTGTGTGTTCACTGAGCACCAGGACAAGTGCGACAGAAGTTTTCTTGGTGGCAGCACAACTTTTCAGTCATTTGGAACATGACAGATAGAATTCTGAAATACTGCAATATTACCCCTAAATTCCAAAGCATTGTACTCCAAATAGGTCAGTCCTGATGGACGACTGAGTAAATCACCTGGTGAACTGAGCAATGTAGGCAAAAAGTCTGAGAAACTTTAGGTCAAGGGGCCAAGAACACAATGTCTGCAAGGATCTGGGTCTCAGTTCAGACGAGCTGTGACCATGCACAGACAATGGGGCTGCTGCTCGCAGTGAGGCACTGCCATGTTCTTCCTGGTCTGTGTGCTAATCTCTTACCTTGAGAGCGACATGTGTGCACAGAGCCATTATGTACCTCAGAGAAAGGTACCAGGGCAGAAGTGGTGATGGACAGTCCACATGGGGATGATGCAAAAGGCTCAGCAAGGCCACCTGTTGCCACAACAGTGTGATCAGAACCATCAGGTGTTTCAAAAGGAACCAGAAATCCAGGTTTATGGCTGGTATTCTCTGATGGAAGATGCTGAGAAAGTAGCTGGGACATAGATCTATGGGATGTGTGTGTTGGTTTGGGGCTGGAAGAGGAAGGAGAGAAAAGGCAGAACTTCCCCTTAATTTTCAACTTAGACCTTGCTCACTGAGTCCAGCTCAGCAGCGGGACTGTTTGTAGCTCCCGTGAGAAAGCAGGCGGGGGAGGCGGCTCGGGACGCCAGGGCTTGGACAAGCTTCTTTGCCCCACCTCCTGCCCATCCCCCAGGTTCTATGGGTTCACCACACAGATGTCCCAGGACCCTGCTGTGACAGAACTTACTGCTGAGACACAGTCAGGCTTAAAATAAGAAACATGCAGGTATATATATATATATATATATATATATATATACAGTAGGTGAGATTTTGGGAAGCCACCNGCCCATCCCCCAGGTTCTATGGGTTCACCACACA
This sequence comes from Oreotragus oreotragus, assembly GCA_006410675.1. Taxonomy (NCBI): domain Eukaryota; kingdom Metazoa; phylum Chordata; class Mammalia; order Artiodactyla; family Bovidae; genus Oreotragus; species Oreotragus oreotragus. The sequence goes on along the minus strand of SJYX01015338.1, from coordinate 331,284 downwards.
GATGTCCCAGGACCCTGCTGTGACAGAACTTACTGCTGAGACACAGTCAGGCTTAAAATAAGAAACATGCATATATATATATATATATATATATATATATATATATATATATATACAGTAGGTGAGATTTTGGGAAGCCACCTTAAGAATATTAAATGTTCAAGAAACATGTCTGTCATTCAGTTCACGTGTCTGGCCTGTGCCAACCAAGTATAGACACCTCTCTGTATTTCTGCAGAGTTGAGAAGGGTCAGGGAAAGAGAGCAGGGGCAGTGACTCTGCCTACGAGTGAAAAGATGGCCTTGGCATGGACAAGGACCCTTCTGGGAGTCCAGAGAAGGAAGGCAAAGATCACATAGGAGGAGTTAACTGAATTTAGAGTAGACTAGAATATTTCCTTCGTACTAATTTAAATATTATTGTATCATCATCAGCTCATTTTTTAAGAATGGCATAAATTATAAAAGGGAGTCCTATGACTCTGCCTACGAGTGAAAAGATGGCCTTGGCATGGACAAGGACCCTTCTGGGAGTCCAGAGAAGGAAGGCAAAGATCACATAGGAGGAGTTAACTGAATTTAGAGTAGACTAGAATATTTCCTTCGTACTAATTTAAATATTATTGTATCATCATCAGCTCATTTTTTAAGAATGGCATAAATTATAAAAGGGAGTCCTATTTTTATTTCTTGATTTGCTTCATGAAAACATTTAATGTGCAGGATTCACTCTATTTTGTATATATATAAAAAAATCTCCCTTAATTTAGGATTATTCCGTAATTTATACATTATTATAGACTTTTGAGGTGAGTAGCTTCTTTTAAAAGATATAGACATTGTCTCAGATTTGGTGAAGAAATGGATGTTTGAAAATTCTAAGTGGGTGCTGCCTTTTAAATCATATTCAAAAATGACTCCCAGCAAAATGAAAATGGCAGTATTGGTTCACACCACATGCTCGGGCCGCAGGAGCAGTGATCAGTGTCTGGGCTGCTGCCACGTGATGTATCTTGGGTCCAGCACTTTGCTGCAGGCAGAAATCTTAATTAAGGCCTTTTCCAAAGAGCACCCGGGGGTGCATCACCAAATTGGAGTAAAAATAGATGAATGGCCAAATGCCACCAGGGCAGGATCCCTCTGAAATCACATTCCCCCCAGAGGTCATGTCACTGACACGGTCAGCCTGAGGACCCTTAAGTTAGCCGTGACCTCCAGGGAGGAGGATGCTAGCCCTGGGGGAGGGGGGCTGAGACACTTGTGCACGCACATGTGTCTGCAGGCTCACGGCCCTAGCGGGGTGCTGACTGAGAAATACGGTCCCTGAGCATTCTCTCATCCTAAGTGGGTGCATTTATCCACTTTCTGCCATGTGGGGGAGACCGTAGCACTTCTGGGGTCTCGCGGATGCTGCCTGACAGGCCTGTATCTCAGAGCAGACTCTACATCCGGTCATAGGACAGCACACCCCTCCGAGGGGCGTGGGTCACAGGTGGGTCGCTGTACTTCTGCACACAGACCCCTGGCAGCGAGCCTCTGGGACAACTATGCGGCTCAAATCGGGAATCGAAGCAGACTCCAGATTTCTCTGGGCTGTGCGAGCTATTGTGACCAAATGGTCCCCAATCTGCTCGTTCCTTAGCCAAAGTCATTCCCTGATACTTTTGCTCCGAGACACCTGATTGGCATCTTGTTTACTCAGGGGCCCGAGGGACGCATCCGTTGTTGGGCAGCTGACTGTGTGACTCTGGAAGTTTCTGTCCATCAGGGAGCCAGCTCTGCAACGTCACCTGTTGGCCTCTGTACATTAATCCACTGTTCACACCTCTCAGCATTTTCTGATGGGGCATTTTTCTGTGATTTCAGAGGAATAAATCCCTTCATGACTCCAAAGTAGTGTGTTTGCCCTGGAACAGTAAATCCATAAATTTAGGGTTTTCTATTTGTGTTAGTAGAAGGAAGACAGCATCAATATCAGAGTTTTTTTTTAAACCACGAGGAAAACATGACAATGGAGAATGTTTCTGAATAATTCTTGGGCAAAACCCACCTCATCTATTTCAGCCTGATCAGTCCTGAAATGAGATGAACTGCCTTCTTTTGTCCTGTCAATTTTGCAACTTCTTTTTAGGAATAATTTTACATCCTTAAAAAAATGAGATATAACTGACATGTAACACTGCTTGAATTTAAGGTGTAGGAATGCTGATGTATTCTTGCAAAATGATTGCCTTTGTAGTTGGAACTAACACCTCTACTCTGTTTACTTTGTGATACAAATGTATGGCTCCTTCTATAGCTTCTTACTGAGTCTCTGCATATCGATTTTGGGAGGTGAGCAGAGAGCAGCACAGAAAATGTCCTCTCTGGACTGGCCCTTACAGTCAGTGGCTGGAGACAGAGGGAAACCTGACCAGGATGGGCAGGCCGTTGCAGGTGGCAAGGAGGCAGGGTCAGTGATGAGGACGATGCGGGAGGGTCCTTTATGCAGCTCAGCTGATGTGGGCAGAGCTGTGACCTTGCAGAAGACACGTGGAGGTCCTACCCCCAGGGCCTCAGAACAACACCTTCTGTGGACAGAAGGTCCTTGTAGGTGAAGTCAGTGGGGGTAAGTGAGACCACAGTGGAGTAGGGGGATTGTGACCCAACCTGCCAGCTGTCCTTGTGAGAAGATGGGTCCCAGAGACCACCCAGTCTGGGGGATGGGGGCACCTTCCCTTGTAGCCCTGCCCACACTCTGGGCTGGGTCCCGCCTCCAGAGCTGGGAGGGGCTGATGCAACTCAGTGTCAGGGGGGTCATCTGAGGCTAGACCAGGTGGGGGGTGAGGGGATATTGGGGGTACGTCTGTGAATGAGGAACAGCTGTCCCTTCCTATGGGCTCCACGGGTCCCACAGGGGAGCTGCAGGTCCAGCGGGGGTGCAGGCAGCCGGCGGGAATGTGGGAGGTGCTTCAGAAGGGACCACGTGGATGGGTGGTGCTCGACTTGATGGCCCCGGCCTCGGGGAGGGCCATGAGCCTAGTCATCAGGACGTGGTTCTCAGACCTCAGGGGCACTCCCAGCCACCTGGCTGTTCCCACATGTGGTGCGACTGTGGGACACAGACTGGGGCAGGTCACCCGCATGCAGCAAGGCTTACTCCATTATCAGAGCCTTGCCCTGGGCCATGGTGGCTGCACAATGTGCTTTTTTGGTCAAGTAAGTAAGACAATTGGCCCCAGACTGAAAAATTAAAACTTTGCATTTTTGGCAACACTGGGTCAATTGTGGTATTTTCTTTTTATTATTTGATAATGGGAGAGGGAAAAAAATTAAATTACTTATTTTTGTCTAGTTCCTGGTGATTTATGCCACCTTTTGTTTCTTTCTTTGAATATATGTTTTGCAGTACAATCACATGTTCCAGTTTTAGACCCTGATAGATTCAGGTCAGGACAATGGACACCTTATTCTGGCGTGTGGTGGGCAGGGAGTGCTGGATGGGGGTGGGGGAGGGGGTAAAGCCTGAATGTTCTGTGTCTCCATGAGTCACAGAGAAAGTCACAAAGCAAGGAAGCTTTGCTGCGTTCATGCTCGCAGCACTTTCTGCCTTGGTCCTCTCCACGGCCTGTGGGGACCTCTGTCCTCATGAATTTTAGTTCATGTATTCATGCACCAAGTATCTCCGAGGTGCTCGGTGCGGGAAAGACAGTGCTGTGGCAGAGGTGTGGTCCTGCCCTTGGTCCCTGTTTGCCCCTACTTTAAATTCTTCTATAAACAGATTTGAAAAGCTCGACAGAATGAGCACATCGTTTTAGCCAGTAGCCGTGTCTCCTGGCAATCAGCTTTGGGTCTGAGGCTGACAAACTCTCTTTGACTGAAATAGTGTCCTGTCTGGATTCCTGCTTCTTGTTTACCTTTAAACACGGAAACACATTTGTGTGAGTGGTGAACTGAAATCCTGCACTTGCTGGAGATCTTCTGCTCCACGATGAAAGCCACAGTAACAACACCGTCAGCTGTGAATGCTGGGGGAAAATAACCCTTTGTTCCAATTTTTTAAATCTGCGGACTAAAACAGCACTCAAGGGGCCCATAGCCCAGGCAGTAGATTAAAAGCCTGTTAAATGCTATTTTCAGCTTGGCAGAACACCAACTGCAGGCTACCCTTCAGCTCCACTTCCTTTGAAATATGGCAACGTCACTGTAGCCAGGTGACCACACTGAAGTGTCATTTTAGAATGATTAAACAACTGTACACACAAACGGAACTAGGCTTACTCTCCAATTCCTAACCATAAAATGCAGGCTGAGTCAAGGGGCGGATGGGGGCTTTGACCTCCCAAATGCCCACGTGGGTCCCAAACCACTGCAAATAAATTTATAATCTAGTAAAAAAGTATGCCTGGTGGGTCAGCACTGCTCAAGACAAGCCACTTCTTTTACTAACCCAACTATAAACCTCTCCTATATTGAAATTCTTTAGTTATCTCTGGTTAAAACCCCAAACTTGTGCTGATTTAATGATTTTCTAGGCTTTCTATTTTCTTATTATTATTTTAAATTCTCAAGCAAACCATGGGTATAACTTGTATATTTCTGTGCAGGCAGGCTTGGACCACCCACTAATTTTAAACAGTTTGATTTTGGCTAAAATAGTTTTTAGACCACAATTTGCATAATATGGTTGGTTTGAGAGTTGCATTTTAGCATAAGTGGTAGAAATTGGCAATATGAATTAAGTCTTGCTACACAACCAATCTTGCAAAAATAGTTCCTCGGTTACAGCATGTGGCTTTAAGATAATTATCAGTAAAAGGCAATAGATCTATGCTGGAGGAAATTTCCAGGTTCTATGTCAAATATGTAAAGTTCACACCAAGAAAGTCACCTTTATGTTCATTTATAAATGCTTCCAGAGAATTTCTACCTTTCTAAGGACAAAAAAGACAGCTTGTAGCTTCCAGATTCAATGAAAAGTGTCTCTGGGGCTATGGTGCCAAGTAAAAATAAACCCGATCCAGGGCCACCGTGCAGTTGCACGTGCACACTGAGGCTGAGGAAGGCGATTCCCATCCAGTGCTGCATCTGGGTACTATGCAGTCTTGCAGAAGATTTGGGGCAGGATTCAGGCAGTAAGGTGTGTGAGCTTTGGACATATTCCACATCACTGAGTTATAAATACAGGCTAGAATCCAACCTTCCTGTTTGGGTATAAAGTATAATCCTTTCTAGTCATCACAGTTGTCACCCCCTTCACTTCGTCATTGCCATCATCACCAGTATCACCACCACCAATATCCACATCACCATCACCATCACCACCATCACCAACATCATCACCACCATCACCACCACCATTATCCATGTCACCATCACCATCATTATCCATGTCACCATCACCATCACCACCATCACCGACATCATCACCACCATCACTACCACCATTATCCATGTCACCATCACCATCATCACCATCACCAACATCATCACCATCATTATCCATGTCACTGTCACCAACACCACCATCACCACCACCATTATCCATGTCACCATCACCATCATCACCACCACCATCACCAACATCATCACTACCATTATCCATGTCATCATCACCATCATTATCCATGTCACCATCACCATCACCACCATCACCACCACCATCATGTAACTGAACTTCCATCTTGTGGAGGGCACTGGACACTGGGCGCATCATCGTGCATTTGCAAAACAAAAGGATAAAAACAAATTTTGGGTGAGTAGTAGCAAAGAGCAATTTAATTAGGCCAATAAAATAGGAATCAAATAGGCACACTGCAATCATGCTAAATTCTGTCCATCTCTTAGAGGTGGGTGCAGTTAGATAGGAGCAGTTCCTTGCTGCCCAAGCAAAGAAGTTGTAATCTCTGACAAGATTCACAATAATCACAAAATAAAAACAAACTGCTTGTTCTGGAAAAGCCTGGTCTTGCTGAGTCTAGAACCTGGAGATGGATTTCTAGCATGTCTTGTTGTTCAGCTTAAACATTTATGCAACAGAAAATTTTAAATGTGGTATACTTTGGCCATCTATTATCCAGAGCTGGCTCATTGGAGAAGACCCTGATGATGGGAAAAATTAAGGGCAAGAGGAGATGGTTGGATGGCATCACTGACTCAAGGGACATGGGTCTGACCCAACTCCGGGTGATGGTGATGGACAGGGAAGCCTGGCGTGCTGAAGTTCATGGGGTCGCAGAGAGTTGGACTTTACTGAGAGACTGAACTGAACTGAATTGTGGAGAGTCTCCATTCTCCTGGTATAGTCCACAGAGGATGGTATGTATATGTCCTAATTTTTGTAGAATTTCATGTCCAGGGCAATCTTCTAAATGTGTGTGTCAGACCATTGCACCAGAGTCAATGCAGTGACCTGATAAACGCGGGGTCCTGGGCTCTGCCCCAGATGGAATCCCCAAACAGGAACCAGACATCTGCATTTTAATAAACGGCCCGTGTGAACCCTCTCCACTACATCACTAGGACTTTTTCTTCAGACACACGCGCTCACCCCCACTCACTCACTCACTGTTTCTCAACTGCCTTTAATTAAAAGTGGAAACCAGTGCGGAGCAGGTTATAAGGAGCCATTGCAGGAGGCTGGGAGCTGACTGCTCAGCTGTATCACCCTCCTCACCCCGCAGCCTGTTTGGATCCAAGGGTGAATGTAAACCAGCTGGGGGATTTATGGACTTCTTGTCCTTCAGACAATCCTCCATAAATATCGCTTCTCCCCACTGGGCATTTCAGGAGGATTAGAAAACAGAATTCAAGGTTTTCTTCACTGACAAGAACCCAGAGGCCAGTAGCTCTGTGTCTTGCTGAGGACAAAGCCATGTGATTTGTGAACCAGCCGGCTGAGGGCAGGGTTGAGATTTTATTCTCTTTCCAGGAGCTCTGCATCCTGAACAGTGTCACCCTCCTCAACACCAGAGCTGGCCAGTGATCGACCCTGTCTGTGCCTGCTTGGGGAACAGCCAGGTGGGATGGGAAATAAACCCGCAATTGCCAGGCAGTTCCAGAGCTGAGCTGATGGCTAGCGACCTGTCGGTCGGCAGACAGCATGCGGACAACACCTCCAGGAGTCACAGAGAACAGACTCCGTCTCTGCCATTTCCACCAGGTGCCAACCCCAACCAAGGTGAGCTCCTGGGGCCCCATGGTGCTGCCCCACCTGCACCCATGGGCCCGGCCCTGCCCCCGCTGCTCCACCCACCAAGATGTTTCTGCATCTCACAGTGTTGTTTCCTGCACCCACACTGAGAAAGACAACCATGTTCTGTAGTGTGGGGAGCACAAGTGTGCACATACACACACACACTGCACACATGCATACTGTACACATGCACACACACAGCACACTGCACACACACACATTCTACACACTGCACATGCATGTACTGCACACATGCACACAAACTGCACACACACATGCTGCACACTGTACACATGCACACACATGCTGCACACTGCACATGTACATACTGCACACACACTACACACATGCACACACTGCACACATGAACACACATGCTGCTCACTGCACACGCACACACATACACTCACACACACACACACATGAGTCTGAGGTGGCCTCACTGCAGCAAGCGCTGCCCAGGGGCTGCAGGGACAGGCCTGGGGGCTAAAATCATCTGTTTCCCAAAATTGGGATCATGGTGTCTGACTATTGCATGAAAATAATCTTTATACATGCAAGTAGGAATTATTTTTCAATAAGTGTTGCCAGGATGCCTTTGTTTCGGGTGGGGCTGGGTAATAACATAACCATATGGCACCATCTCTCTTCTCCCGCCATTCTACTCATTTCCTGTTTTTTTCTGCTGCAATCGAGCATCTTGTCTTAATTATGTTTTAAATAACTCATGGAAAAACATTAGGAAATAGCAGTAAGGTTAAGCTTAAATCCACATTCTACAATAAAACTTACAAGAAACTGAAAGGACATCCTGTCTCCACTACTAAGACTTCATTGTCTATGCCGCTCCTCCCAGCAACTCAGAACCTTCTGTTTCTCCAGAACTCAGCTCAGGTGTTGCCTCTCCCCACCTGATGAGAAACAGCCCATCTGCTCTGAAACTTCTGAACTGACCTTAGTGCTGTCTGTCCGTCCAGGCTTCACAGGTGGCGCCAGTGGTAAAGAACTCCCCTGCAATGCAGGAGACATAAGAGACATGGGTTTGATCCCTGTGTTGGAAAGATCCCCTGGAGGAGGGTGTGGCAACCCATTCCAGTATTCTTGCCTGGAGAAGCCCCATGGACAGAGGAGCCTGGTGGGCTGCAGTCCACAGGGTCGCAACGAGTCAGACGCGACTGAAGCAACTGAGCATGCATGCATGCAAACACATGCAGTTTTGTTCGTTTTTTAGAGCTACATTTTTTCAACATCTGGAAAGGTCTTGATGGTATTTTTACTGTTTATTTTTGCTAACAGAAGATCACAGCTTTGTGTCGCACTTGACATTAAAAACAATTGTACTGGACTCTGCAATTCTCAAAACCAGGAACCACACTCTACAAAACACACTGGATGTTCCACAAGCACATCCACTGTGTGCAGGTTGTGCCCATCTCTGCACGGTCAGAAAGCCTGGGGACCGCGGTGAAGCTGAGACGGACCGTGGCCGTGAAGACAGGCAGGTGCAAGGACTGTGAAAGCAGCAGCTTTCTTTTCGGGCAGAACAAATGACTCGACGCCCCTTTCCTCTCGGGGAAGTTCACGGTTGGGTGGCTGAGTCGCAGGGAGGTTAAGCGAGCTCCCTGCGGCATCTTCTGCCACACACACCTTCCTGCTGAAAGCTCGTTCTGCTTGAATTAGAGCCCAAGCACCTTCCAGCCCCGAGTCATTTGCTCCAACTGTGAACCCAGGGGGCCCACTGCTGGGGCCCCCGCCGCCTGGCACCCCGTGGCACTTGCTCGCCATCCTCACCATCTGTTTGTCAGCAGACGTCTTCTCTTATCAGCAGACCCTGGACTCTCTTGTCTATCTCTTTGTGTGTGTGTGTGGTGCATCCAAAAAAAAAAGACAGTAAACGATTTTTCAATTTCATCCTTTTTCATGACTTTTCTTATTCTTGATATCAAGATTAGGACATACTCTGGTAATTATCTATTACCAGTTATTTGTTTTACTATCGGATTATACACACTAACCCTTGACCTGATCATCTATACTAACATGTCTTTGGGTAAAATAATATGCATCTAAACCATTAGGTGTGCTCACAGTTATGAAGATCCTCTGAATATTTTTCACATGAAGGAGAGTAATATTAGTCAGAAAAAATTTAATGACTCGTTTGTTTATGAAAGTTTGAATTTGGTCGCGAGGTTCATTTCCAGTTTGCCTCCAGTAACCCCTCTGAAATAGAGGAGGTCTGCCTGCCGGAGTCATGGTTTCTGCGGGGAGAGACTAGAACACCCTGTGGAAAGTTCTGAATGACCAAGCTTCAGATCTAGAGGTGCCAGAGGTCGCCCCGCCCAGTCCCTCTGAGCTGGGGGGTGAGCCCCAGCTCTGGTGTCTTCATGCCTGAGACCAAGCATCATTGCTAATGGATAGTGAAGAAGTCCTGGAGCATTTGCTGCTGATCCCTGGGTCCCCCCAGAGCCTCAAACTCAGGAGGAGGCTGCTGGGAAGCCCCTGGGCTGGAATGTTCTCACCCCCCAACCCCCCACTGAAGCACTTTACTTGCCCTTCAGACAGTTATGCAGGGCTTTCCTGATGTCGGGGGCAGGGTGCCATGGTGCCAAGTAACCCCAGCCCTCCACCTGTGGGATGGTGAGAGCCCAGTGCTGGGCCTGGTGCTGGACCTGGGCCTGGGCAGGGAGGTGAGCAGATGGGCTCATAGGCTCAGCCTGGAGCTGGAGTGAGGGGGAGGCTGGGCCCTCTGGAAGACTCCCCCCTAACCACAACACAGCCCAGGAGGGCTTCCTGTGGGCAGAGGCCTTGTTCTCTCCCGCCCCTGTCCCTCCCTCCTGATTATCCCAATCAACACCTGCCCTGGGCACCTCTGCTCCTGATGCTCGTCTGACAGCCATGTTCCCTGGAGTCTGTGTCCCCCAGCCTCGTTCACGCTGAATCAGGGTGACAGTTTTCAACAGGGATTAGCATCTGTGAGTGTAGCTTACACTGTAGTATCAGGTCATGCAGAGAAGGGATGTGGAGACGCTGCACCATCTCCCTGCCAGCCCCACGAGAAGGCTCAGAACTCAGGTGAGGAGATGGGCTGTCCCTGGAGGGGTCTCTGCTGGGGTGTCTTTTGGGACAGACAGGCGACTGGCAGAGAACCAGGGCAGGGGGTGGGGGAGGTGGATCATCAACAGGAAGTGGGGAGACCAGTGGGCAGAGGGCTGGACCCAGTGTCCCCAGGGCCTGGAGGCTGGGCAGGCACAGAAGGCCAGTCCCTCCAGCCCCTCAGGGCTTCCACATGGGCCCTGTGGTTGAGACTTTCCTCAGACCTCTGGTGTTTGATGCAGGCTCCATGATTCACTCAAGTGTGAGTTCAGGTGAGCTGGGAAGCCTCCAGACTTTAGCGTTCTAAACCACACAACAGGGCTTCCCTGGTGGTACAGTGAATATGAACCTGCCCGCCATGCAGGGGACCCAGGTTCCATCCCTGGTCCAGGAAGATCCCACATGCTGTGGAGCAACTGAGCTGGAGTGGGGCAACTCCTGAAGCCCATGCGCAATGGCAAGGGAAGCCACCGCAACTAGACCCTGTGCCCCGCAACTAGAGGGGAGACCCTGCTGGCGGCAGCTAGAGAAAGCGTGCAGCAATGAAGACCCAGTGCAACCAAGGTGACCACATAGCAGAAAGAAGTACAGATGCCAAAGTCAAGTGCCCTCAGGGGCAAGGGAGGTCATCAGCACCTGCATGACCCAGCCCAGCACAGCCAGGACATTGCTCACTGTAGGTCTTTAGCAACATGGTGGGAGAACCTGGGCGGATGGAGGGCCTCCTGGGGAGGCTGCCCCCTGCCAACAAATGTCTCCTGAGGGCAGGGAGCAGCGGGTGGAGGCCGAGCCTGGTGGACCCTGGCCTGGCTCCACTGCTGGTAATGCCTGGCCTGGGGTCCTCACCTCCCACGCGAGGAGAGTCCAGCTCAGCCCTCTGTCCTGCTGGTCTCTGTACCCCTGCACAGGCTGTGGACATGACCAGATCATGCTGGTCTTGTCCTTAGCAACCTCAAGGCCTGAAGGGCTCCCAGGAGTGCCCCCGTGAGCCCAGGCTCAGGTGAGGGCTAACCCCTAGATCGGCCTTCAGGGGAGAACGCCCTGTGAGACATCCACGCAGATGGAAGGCAGGAGCCGCTATAAACGGGCCACATTTCAGAGGAGTCATGTCCATAAAGACCCCATAATCGTGCCCGTTTCCTGCTTTTATGGTGTGCCATGGATTAGGTGATTAGAGTGTTTTTGGGGCTAATGGCAATAGCATGTTGAACTAAAATGCCGTTCCTGGATAAAACGATCAATCTTGCTGACTTCACCCACAAACACATCACATTGGGGGGTTGCTGATATGCTTTTATGATCTCCTGTCAGAGAGAGTACTATCATCACACTTGATAAACTGTTCTTTGGGGGCTTCCTTTTAATTTTATTTTTTATGCAATCATGGGAGCCCATAACCAATAAATTCAGCCTGATGCTTCCTCACTATTAACTAATCCCAAAGCAGCCCTCTGGGGTCTGCCCGGCACAAACCCTTCAAAGAATTTGTGCAGGATATTGGAAATGATATCCACCCTGGGACAGGGGTTTAAGGACTAAGCTGCTACTGTTTTCTTTGCCGTTAGAGTTACAACTCGGCTAAATGTCATTTACTCAAAATGCTGCATTCTGCAGGATTTGCAGATGGGACTGACTATTTGCCTTTAATCAATTCATTGACTCTTGGAAGTAGTGTGAGAGCATTTGTTTGAGGAAAGGATGTGCGAGTGGCACAGACTGCGGACTCCTAGCTCCTCATTAGGTCCTTGCAGTCTCCAAAGTGTTTGAACCCAGATGGAGCTCCTGGGTCTTTCTGGAAAACACTGTAACAGCTGCAGAATGGGAAGGGAATTCAAATGAGGCTCTGAGCCCTCACCAGGACGAGAACTGAGCCCCCACCAGGACACGGACCCGCAGCAAAGCCTTCTCTTTCTTTCCTTGAGTCGAGGCTGGGCTTTAAAATTGTGTTTAACCCGAATGGCTTCTGAGCTCCGCCATCTCTACCCACACTCACAGAAGCTGTTTCTTTAGTTTCAGCCGCAGAGGGCACTGGGTGGCAGATGACGGTCTTGTTCTAACTGTGGGCTTAGTTTCTCTTCAGTGTTTCGTGTTAATGAAGCTGCCGGAAGTCCTTGGAGGCGCCACCACAGGCCCTCAGGATGCTGTGATAATTGCTGCTCACCTTGGATCAGTGCCTCCCCCGGGGCGGCCACTTCACTAGAATCTGACCTGAATCTGCACCTGAACATGAAAACCTGTGGCCACAAAATCAGAGACAATCACATGTCATTACAGAAGGAACTCAGTCCAGGGCCGCTTTTCTTTCTCTTGCTTTGTTCTGCTTGCTTGTGTTGCCCCGGGGTTGGGTGGGGCTCGTTGGGGAGCATGTCAGATGCTGGTGACTGTGATGTTGATCCCTGAGTAGCTGACTTCAGCAGAGAGGTGATGATGGGAAAGACTTTCACTAATTCACCACCTGTTTACTGAGCCTCTCCCCCGTGGTGGCCTTGTTCTCATGCTCGGAAGGAACAAGGAATGATACAGCTGGAATCTTTTTTCTCATGCAGCTCAAACTCCAGTTGGAGGAGAGAGGTTACATGTGTGCGCATGTTTGTGTGCCCCTGCGGGCAGCAAGTCCTTTTGAAGACACACAAAATCAGCAGGACAGGAGAGCTGGGGCTCAGGTGGGCCTCGGGGCCTGGTGGGAATGGACAGAGGGCACAGGCAGTGCCCGCATGAGGCCCCAGACTGTCGAGTCCTCAGCTCAGCTACATGGGGCCAGAGTTGCTGGGTCCATTTCACAGACAAGAAATCTCAAGTTTCTGAAGAATCAAGGTCATGGGGTTAAGCAGAAGGCTCGGTGTTCAGACTCAAGATCTCAAGGTCAGACACCCAGCTTTGCCTCCAAGTCCAGCTCACTGCTCTCAGGCTGGACCTCCCGCCATAGACTGGAGACATGTGAGGTTGGAATGGCCTGCTACCCTGGGGCACTGGGGAGACGTCGCTGGTCTGAGGAGTGCTCACCGTGGCTCCATCTCAGAGCCTCTTACATGGTGAACATTTGACAAGGACTTGCTGAGCAGAAGCGGGGCTGCCCAATGGATTCCTGTGAAATTCACCTGACAGTTTATTTGGGCATTTGCCAGTCCTAAGGGTCCTGCTTCATTCACCCTGAGCTGTGGGACACCCCTGGATAATGACTTGGACAAGAAACCCTGGTGGTGGGATCTGGCTGCGCCGTGATTTTGCATGGGGTCCCGAAGCACCTCCACGTGCAGGTCACCCCAATCAAGGGCACGGCAGGTGGGCATTCTTCCCTCTGTCTTGGGGGTTGCTTCTTGCCTGTGTGAGTGTGGGATGTGGTTGGTTCGGCTGCTCCAGGTTGGTGTGTAAATCACGGGAGAATCTTCCACTATAACGTGTGGCCCCACCTGCCCAGGCGAGGGGAATGCCAGGATCATGTGGCCTCTCATCCAGCAGGACCACCTGAGGGCGGTGGGCGGATTTGTTCGGTGGGGAGCAGCTGTGGAGTGGAACCGTTTTGTCTGTCGATGCTGAGAAGTCAGAGCTGATCTGACTCTCTCTGCGGCGGGAACTGCGACAGTCTCCCTGCAGTGAAAGCCCACAGGTCCTGAGCGTGTTTCCGTGTCTGCCCACCCTCCCCGCTCCCCAGCCTGGCCTGTCTGTCCCATGTGGCCCACCCCCTCACCCCAGCCCTGATCTGAGTGTCCGTCTGTTCCTCCCACCCGCCCTTGCCCCCGGGAAGCCAAGGCAGCCCCTCTGATGGGTACCTAACAGCCTGGTTCATGGAGGCCCGCTCCTCACTTCCCCACCTCCCGTTTCCAGAGGTGGCTGGAGCCTGTCACTCCAGCTCACACCTGGACCTGGACACCTGCTTATTCACCTGTGCAGTAAGTAAGCTTATTTACACCTACTTATTTACCTACACTACTGGTCTCTGCTTTGGAAAACCAAGGTTGGGGTGGGCTCCTATGATAACGTCTTCTGTTTCAAACTGCAATAAGGACGTGGGAAGGAATGCCTGTTTGAGTGGGTTGCACACTGGCCTTGCCTGAGTGCCCTTCACTAGAGCCCTGGTGCACACGCCCGCCTGAACAAGGTGGAGATAAGGAGAGCCATGCCGTGCTCCAGCGGACATTATGGGATGGTGACAAGAGGACGGCCAGTGGCTTCCCCAGAGGCATTTGGACTTTAGAGGTCTCAGCGAAGAGAGCAAACAGACGATCTGCCAGGCAGTTTATTTAAGCCCATTTGTTTGTGAACTAGCCTGACGCACGTGCAGAGTGAGGAGCGGTGAGACAGACGTGCCCATGTGGGCAGTGCGCCTCGCTTCCTTCCAAGTGAACGCCGCTGTGAACAGCGGAGCTGTATCCTGGCCATGGTCGATCCAGGGATGCGTCTCGCCGGGCTCCCTGCCTCTGGAGGTGGGATTTCCATCAGGAAATTTCATATTCCAGGGCTGAGCAGCTGCGCCAGTGAGACAGAGATAATGTCACTCACATGCTGCCCTGGATGAAGCTCTTGCTTCCCAACATCCTTTATCAGAAAACAGCGGTGTTTGCTTAAATGGTGAATTAAACAGGGAATGATTCTAAATCATTTCCTCCTTCAGATTATTTAAGCAAATGAACACCAAGAAGCAAATTTTACTGTCCTTTATATTCTCACTAAAAGCAAAGTGAGCTGGGCAGATCCTGGAATGCTGTAACTTTCTCTGGGCAAAAGCAACTATGGATGCTGGCATTGTCAGAGAAAGTGACCAGGTGTTGAATGTCAGCTGCGGGTTTGGTGAATCAGCCTTCACTGTGGACCAGGAGAGGAGAGGGGACACGCTGGCCTTTTTCATATGCTGGGATCTAAGTGTTTATGTTTATTTTTTCCTTTTCTTCATTTCCTGACCTACCTTCTACCTACATTCACCTACTGACCTTGCTAACACTGTAGGCTACCTGGGTCCCTGATGAGCAACCATCCTGAAATGCACACAGCCTTCCCAGCAGCTTGCCCAGGAGCCATGGGTCCAGGGAGCTCCAACCACAGTGACAGAGAATAATGACGATAACACTTTCGAGAATCACAAGATTGCTCCTAGCTCTGCTGCTAGCCAATCAGGACATCATTTAATGTCATCACGTCTTTGT
Source organism: Oreotragus oreotragus (assembly GCA_006410675.1). NCBI lineage: Eukaryota > Metazoa > Chordata > Mammalia > Artiodactyla > Bovidae > Oreotragus > Oreotragus oreotragus. Next base: position 315,874 of record SJYX01015338.1, on the reverse strand, counting down.
TCCTTCATCTGAATCACCAGACTGTAAGCTCCACAGGGCATAGTTTCCCCCACAGCTGCAGCTTTGGCTTGGAGGATGGAGCCTGTTACCTGCAGTAATGTTTCTGCCAAGTGGCTAGACTGCAACCCCTGAGTTCCTGTCACCTGCATTTGTTTCTGCTGGATATGGGTCACGCCCCACAGGAAGAAAGTTTAGGGAAGATGGCATCACACATTTTCCAGGTGATGGTTTCCCAGGTGATGGTTTCTCAGGGATTTCCCATGTCCTACATGATGAAGATATCAAGTAAAATTTAAGTATTTACCACGTATATGACACCAAGATGTAAACTTCTCAGATGGTTCCTTAACCTTTTCTGCTCCTGAGAATTACACAAGGCCAGGATCTACACTGAAGTGCGCAGTTTGGCAGCATATGCTCCAGAAGTGTCCACTGAGCCCATCTTGGTTGCCGTCCACTATCTTTCCTCATTTTGACTCTGTTGGTTCAAAATCTGTTGTGGCAGAGACTGGCACACACCCAGGGGTGCTTGGTATTTCTGTCCAAAAGTGCTCAAGTGTGTCCTGCAGATTGATGGCTATAAACTGCACAGAAGTCATGGAAACTGTGTGCATCATAGAATCAGGGCATGTTTCCTATGTGAAGAGTGTTACCCTTTCCTGCTGCTGCACACTCAGGATATCCATGTCCCAGGTGGCACCAGGATGCAGCAGTTAAGAAGGTTCTGAAATCCAACAGCCTCGGGAGCGAATCCTGACTTAGCTGCTAATCACCTGAACCGTCTTGGGTATCATTTTCTAATCTCCGTAATTCGCAGTTTTTCAGGCATAATCCTCAGTTAAAAATGTCTGTCTCACATGGTTGTTAAGAAAAATCAAAGGGATTTGCAATAACCACACAGTAGCCTGGAGCGGTTACAAATGGCAGTTACCATCGTACTCTTGGTGCTGTGACGCCCTTAGAGTGTGTCCTCTTTCTCTGGTGCGTCTGGCTGGTGGCAGTGAAGTCCATGCAGACAGACTGGCACTCATTCTGGCAGGAATCTGAGAGACAAAGTCTCAGGTCCTCTCCTTCAGGACTTAAGATTTTATAGGCAGGGGGGCTGGACGTGGGTCACCTGTGACCTTGGATGTGGTGGATCCCGTAGCGGGGGCCTTACTGAAGCTAGAGTCCTTCCTGTGAACCAACAGGTGGAGTGAACTGCACCTCGCTCACGTGGCGTCCCACGGATTTTCAAGCTCAGAGTCTCCTGTCTTCCCACAACTCATGGAAATCCCCCTTTTTTGAACCTTGCTGCCCCTTTTTCTTCCTCGGTGTGTGTCTCCTCGCACAGCAGGTTCCCTACCTCCTGGTGAAGACCTAGAGCAATCGCCCTCTCCTTAGCAGTCATGCTTCTCTTCTTTCATACTCTCATAGTTCATTTCTGGACGAGTGCCCCTGAACCCTGGCCTTCTGCTGCCCCGGGGAACGTCCCAGGCCTGCTGCTCAGCGCAGTGACTGTGTTTGGGGCGGCGTGTGCCCGAGACACAAGGTCTCCTTCCGGACCTCTGCCCCTTCCTGCTCTTCACTCGATGCCTTGTTTGTGCTGCTTTTCCCCACAGTGTGGACGACTCCACGCTCTTACTAGAGGGGGAATTACAGGGTTATTGGTTATAAAGCCCTTAAGCTCTCCTTTCAGGCATATTTCCACCTTGACCTTCCTGCACTGTGGGCCCTGCTGGCACTGGGCCAAGATGGGCCTCCAGCCCCTCAACAACAGGAACCCCGTCCAACACATCTGTTGGCAAATTGATGGGCTAAGGCCTGAGTCTGAGGTCAGCAGGCTTATTATTAATACTAATAGACTTAGGCTTTAGATCTGTGCTTCTTCACAGGGGATGGTACGGCGGTTCTATATGGCAGTTCTATAGTGTGTTTGGTCAGGCAGCCACTTAGTTAATAATAAGTGACTATCCATTTAGATACAGAATTTAGAAGTTGAATAATATTGCATCATTTTAAACTAAAATAATAAATAAGTATTAATATGTAAGCAAAAAGGTGACGTAGTCTTAATGTCTAACATTAGATTTGAAGATGCAATGCCAGTGTGTTCAGTGGGATTGGGGCCACACAGCTGAGAGCGGGCGAAGGAGGAGGGGGGGGTCTCTGTACAGGTGAACGTCCCCTCCTCACCCGCTCTGTGCTGGGCTTTGGCAGGGCCTCCTCACACCACCCTCCTGTCTCTGCCAGCACAAGTCCGGCATTTCCATCACCATCAAGTCCAGCAGACCAGGGTGCTTAGGATTCTCTACCTCCTTAATGCCGTAACTTTATTCTGGCCTGTAGTTCCCAGTTATTAGTGGCTCTTTCTCCCTCAACACAGCCAGCGATCCCAGTGGCCAGAGGAACAAGTGCTTTGCTCTGGGTTCAGTTCCGTTCATGCACCCTTTCCCAGTCTCATCACCTAGTCAGCCTGGTGAAAGTGAAAGTTGCTTAGTCATGTCCGACTCTTTGCGACCCCATGGACTATACAGTCCATGGAATTCTCCAGGCCAGAATACTGCAGTGGGTAGTTTTTCCCTTCTCCACGGGATCTTCCCAACTCAGGGACTGAACCCAGATCTCCTGCATTGCAAGCGGATTCTTTACCAGCTGAACCACTAGGGAAGCCCAAGAATACTGGAGTGGGTAGTCCATCCCTTCTCCAGTGGATCTTCCTGACCCAGGAATTGTACCAGGATCTCCTGCACTGCAGGTGGATTCTTTACCAACTGAGGTATGAGGGAAGCCCCTATTTCCATGTCCAGTCTGCTCTCCTGTCAATCTCCTCTTTTGAAAACACCCATGCTGTGTATTATACACATGTATCGAGTGGTTTCTGTGCCATCCCAATCAGTTTTGATTTATTTGTTTGCTCATCATCCATCCATTTATTCCTAAATTTCTGTGAAGCTTTTCACTCATTTGCTCCATACTTATTATGTTCCAGACAATGTCTGGGGAATGTGGAGATAGATAGATGATAAATACATGAGAGATGATAGGTGAATGACAGGTAGATACATGGTAGACACAGCAGCACAGAATTCTGTGGGAGCGTCTAAGGTGCAACGCATTCTCAGAGACGGTGGATGTATTCAGTGCAATCGAGCAAACACAAGGTCTAGGCTTTTGATTCCTATGCACTCAAGCCCATAGAGGTTTCATAGTCATGGAATCACTAAATTCAATCTCCACGAAGATTATAGCCATTCATTCCTAAAACTCCACAGCAAAGATATAAAATAAAATCCAAGCGATCAGCGTTCTTTAATCACCTCTTTTCCCATCTCAAACACACATCCATTTCCTTGGTCTTTCCAGCATTCTTTTCAGACCCAGTGGCATCACAATTCTGAGTTTTCAGTTCCTCGAATGAGACTGGATTACGGGTCAGCAAGAAAGCAGAACACCTGAGCCTAGAGCCTAAAAGCTTTGGAGCAGTGGATCTAATGAAAAATTTAATATCTCCTACTTCCTCTTTCTATTACCTTTTTGTTTGGTTTTCATGGAAATCTATTTCTGTGGGTGTTTGCTGCAGCAAGGTGCATCCCTGCTCTTAGCCTTAGGTTAAGAGAGCAGTATAGCTGGGTGATTGCCTGGACGGAGTGGTGGGGAGGGGTTGGGTAGGGTCATCATGCTTGTGGGAGCTCACAAGTGTGGGTGTCCACACGTGATGTATGCACATGCTCTGGGGTTCCGGGAATCACGGGCTATGGATGAGAGAAGCAATGGGAAGGTCTGTAACTCTAAACTTAATATTTCCAGCCTCAGAAATTGCATTCTGGCTGATATGAAATACACAAAGAACAGACGAATCAAATCTATGTTTGAGCCTCAAGATTTAAATGTAATTTATGTCCATTTCCGGGAATCACGGGCTATGGATGAGAGAAGCAATGGAAAGGTCTGTAACTCTAAACTTAATATTTCCAGCCTCAGAAATTGCATTCTGGCTGATATGAAATACACAAAGAACAGACGAATCAAATCTATGTTTGAGCCTCAAGATTTAAATGTAATTTATGTCCACAAACACACGGTGCCATCTCTTTTCACCCTTCTGTCTTCATAGCTAACTGCCAATTTAAGTAAGCACCCCTGCTTTAGTGATGGGCTTTAGTAATAAAATAATAATAACTTCACAATAAGGATGAGATTTGATAAATCCTGACTTTCACATCAGGGGATCACCTCAGGAAGCACTTTATGTGCTAATAGCTGTGAGAAGGCTGCACCCTGACTTGAATAATTTCTTTCTCTTGGGTACTTCTGGGGAAGGAGGGATTCCAGGATCTACTTGTAATGTGTGCATATCAAGATACAAACAGGTCCATCTTTATAGAACTCATTATCCTGAAAATTTGAGATGGTCATAATTAAAGCTGCAGAATAAAATGATCAAACACTGGCATTGTCCTCTCCAGAAATCTCATAATTCCATCTGGCAGCGAAGACCTCCAATCTGGAAACACTGATTTCACTTACTCCAATTCTTTTTACTCTAAGACCTTCTCCCAGTTCTCCTTTGACTTTTCTGAAACATTTCAGATCTCTGCTTTGCACAGTTTACTGCAATGCTGCTTCTCTATAGAGGGCCTTTCAATTCAAAGTATTTCAGACAAAACCGCCACCACTACCATCACCACCAAACTGTCTCCAGCAGCTTGAGGTGACTGTCCCCAGTTCAGCTGTGGGGGCTGAGTGCACTGAGGGAGGGCTTGGCTGCTGGCAGAGTGCCCGGGCGTGCCCAGGGGAAGGGTGGCCTGGGGGCCGGCCGGGGCTGCACCAGGAGAGGATGCCCTGAGCTGTGCAAGGGCACAGAGGGGAGGCGAGGCCCTGAGAGTGAGTCCTGGGCGAGAAGCTCCCTGAGCGCTGGAGTCTATGCTTGTTGACAATTATGTGAAATACAGAGAATGGGTCCCTGGCACAGAGCTGTCACTTCCCAAGCAGACCCCATTCAGGTTTTGGAACCTTCGCATCTGGGGACCATATCAATCCATGAGCACAGAAGAAGAGTCATTGGCCCACTGTTTAATCCAGGAAACTGGCTAATCATATTTCTGATTATCTTTGTGTCTTTGAAAATGAAAATCAATGATGAACGAGCTTTGAATATCCCCAAACTATTTACTGAGCAACGGTAAGTGAACTCCGTAAAGTCGCCAATGTCATGTACGTAGGTACTGTGTTAGCAGCACCTTGGTTCCTCCTTGTAAGAGGGGCGTCACAGAACAGTGGTCGACACTGTAGGACAAAGCGTTTGCTTTCACAGGACCGGAGGTGGTGATTCCACTGAAGGTATCACAGATAAATAAAGATCTCAGAGTACAGGAAGCAGCAACCTAGTTTCTGGGTATTTAAAAATTTCTTCATCATTGCTTTTCATTTTCAGTCAATCAGGCAAGTGAAATAATGATCAGTAAAAACTAACCCTTTCCCATAGCTGGCAGGAAGGCTTCCACTTCTGTTGTGAAGATCACTCATAATAAAGCCCATCAATATATGTAGAGGATGCTTATAGAATAAAGATGGAACGTGTGATGCTATCTGATTTGCTGAAATGGAATGAGATATTAGAATAATTTCCCCTCCATTTGATCACGTGTCTACTGGAGGAGCAGGACAGCCTGGCGGCTGAGACATTTGGAGCCATATGGGCGAGGACATCAAATGGATGACAGAGTGGAGAGGGTGATCCTGCCGCCACAGAGCAGGGGGTAGGGAGGAGGAGTGATGGGTTTCGCTGTCACTAACATTCAAAAATCTATCACTCTGGATGCACAAATTAAAATTACTCACTAAGCAAGAATGCCATTGAACTGTACCTTATAAAACTCCTGGAGTAAGTGAAGAAGTGCCAGGCTGATATATCTGTGCAGTAAGAGACATATAATCACGCCACCATCAATAACAGCCCCACGCTTTATGGGCCCTGTTCTTCCCGAGGCAGCCGTGAATAACAGAGCTGCACACACAGCCTCCTGCCAGGATCAGAGTGGGCGGCCTTCTACCTGCACCCACTCCCGCCTCCATCTGAGCAAGTCCACATCCACTCATCCTTATGGCTGTTGGCCTGTGAAGACTTTTCAACCCACTTCAAACGATGCACCTCCATTTATGGTCCTTTCAGACCACCAGGAATCTTTCTTCACAGTGCCTGGCCACGCTTCAGTCTTCTTTGCATATCACATCCCATCTGTGAACAATCATCTATTGAGTCCTCGCTGCATATCAAGCACTGAGTTAAGACTTACACATATGCTAAATTATTTCACAGGTTGTGCAAGATAATTCTACGAGGTTTCCTGGGTTGGTAAATGGTGACACAGACTTGGTAAGTTGTCTGGGCCTGGAGGAAGGCCTGGGGGCCTGGTTCTGCACCACTCTCCCACCCCGGGTTTTCTGTCCCCTCCCCCATCTGCACCCTTCCACCACCCCAGGGTTTCTGCCCCTGCCCTCATCAGTCACAATCAGGTTCTCATGCCCTCTGGGTGAGGAAGGTCCTTCTGTGGTCAAGGGATGCTCTCCTTCTGTACTCAAAAGAGATGCCTTTTTAGATTTCCTTTCCATGAAAATGGGATAGATGTATACGTGTAACTGACTCAATTTGCTGTATAGTAGACACTGACACACTGTGAGACAACTGTCCTCCAGTTAAAAAAAAAAAGGTGGAAAGAGGCCCTGACAGCTCGGGGGAAACAGTTCTGCTGATGCTTCAGAGGTCCGTGAAATCGGGATTGGGGCCAGGTCCCCGAATTAGAGGCTTTCTCAGTGGCCTTCCCATGGTAAGCAGATCTAGGCTAGACTGCGGCCGGCTCACCACAGCTCTCAGGGCCAGCACGAGCTCCACACAGGCAGGGCATGATTAGGGGTCCTCGGATGAAGGAATCAGCTGACAGGATTTGTCTTCTCAGCAGATCAGAGGTCATTTAACAAATCTGACCTCACAGATCAAAGATAACAAGGGCCTGTGGGGCCCATGTGCTTCCTCCCAGGGACTCTCCCATGAAAGGTGTACCAGACCCTGTGGGAGACACCTGACCGCTTCCTGGGCCTTGGGCTGTTGACGGTTCCTAGATTCAAAGTCCATGTTCAGCCCCAAACAGACCACCGGTCTCTGACCCTAGCCTGATGGTGGCTCAGCGAGCAGTTTATTCACTAACTTGGTAACTTCACCAGCTGATCATTGTTCTAGCCAAGCAGTAACTACATATTTTAAACCCAAGTTTTCTTCCTAAAAAAGGGATGAAAGAATTCCATGCCTGATTTCCCACATCACTTTAAATTCCTGCCAGCTCTCTGTCTTTTCTGCTGTTTTCAGAAACCATCACAAGCATCTCTGGCTGCAAACTGACATCAAATACATCTACGCCTGCAATTTGAATCAGAGCAAAACATCCCTGTACACTGTCCCCGAAGAGTTAATTATTACTGTTTGCGCCGTCTGCTTTCTGCGGGCATTTTCTTGATCAGCAATGTCTCTTACCCTGAAGACAAATCATCCTTCGAGTGTGATGTGGATGTTCTGTTTTCTCCTCAGAGATACTATGTCAATCTCGGATTCCCTGTACTGTCATTTTTTTTTTTCTTTTTTAAGAAACTAGCAAAACAAATATCAGAGAGTAGTTCTTCACTCTCATTGTCTTCACCCTCATTGTCCCGTCTGAATCTCACTTGAAGGCAGGAGGAGACCAACATGTCAGCTCACAGGCTGAGAAAAGAACTTTCTCTTGTTCTATTCAGGCCTTCACCTGATGGGAGGAGGCCCACCACTCTGGGAGAGCAATCTGCTTACTCAGTCTTCTGACGCAAACGTGAATCTCACCCAGAAACACCCTCACAGACCCTTCCAGAAGTCGTGCTTTTCCTGTCTGGGGATCTGTGGTCCAGCACAGGTGACCTCACGCATCTACAGGTCAGGCAGCAGGACACAGGAAGGTTCAGCTCTCCGCGAGCCCTCAGGGGCCCTGGCAGCCTTGCTACCCCTCCAGTGTCTTTCTCACTTGGGCATTTGATGATAAAGCCCTCAATGCTGATGCCTGGTGGTTCAGCCAAGGGTGCCCTCGTGCAGGCTGTGGGGCAAGTCCTCTGGCCCTTCAACTTGGTCAGTGGTGAACTCAGGGGGGTCCCTGGGCCCCTGAGCCCTCAGGCCATGGGCAGACACGTGGGGCTGGACCACATTTGGGGTGCCCCGAAGGGAACTCAGTGGATATTCAGAGCCCAGGCCTCCCTGAGGATGTGGTTCTTCAGGTGGGGTGGGGGGGGACCCCTGGGATGGCCCACTTCCATCTTTGGAATCCTGGGCTCCTGTGGAGAACTTGGACGCCCCAGGAGATGCCCACAGAGTATCACATGAATGCAGAGATGCTGCCCATGGCTTCTCCACGGCTCCTCCCACAAGCCCTGCAGCTGGAAGCTGTCACTCACACCCATCTGCCTCCCTTCGCTCTTCGGTGCTTCTGAAACCGTGTCCAGGCAGACATGCCCTCTCCATTCTCAGGAGGGCCTGCACAGCTTGCCCCTCACCCAGAGGCCCCCCTCACCCTGTCCTCATGCACATGGCCCCTGACACAGCAGAAGTGAAGTGGCTGAAAGTCATTGCCTGTCCCCACCCCAGGCCGGCAGGCTCAGGGATTCCCAGGCACCTCTTTCCGCCCTGTCTGTTCAGGCTCCAGGGGCCCTGTGGCATCACTGTCTTGCGGGACGCAGGAGACAGAAAGGAGCCCCGCTGGCTTTTCCGTCCCATCCTGTCCTGAGCAGGTGCTGGGCACCCAGGAGCCTCCCTCCTGGCCCCACGGACCTCTCCTGCCTGCCTCGAGAGAGACGAGACCCCACAGCATCGGTGCACCCGAGCTACTGGTAAACAGGACAGACGGAGCTGATGCCGCACGGTTTCCTCAGATTAAATGTATCTCGTCCTCAGATTTATACGGCACTTTATGGCTCCTGCAAATGACTGCCTCAGCCCTGCAAAGTAATTCCACCCTGTCATATTTGTCTTTGGAAATTGTAACAAATTACGGTGATTTATAACCTCAGACTCAACTCTCTTGTTTCTCCCCAGACGGCTGTACCTCTGGGGGCCAGGCCCCACCGTCCATTTGTTTCGTGCGAGGTGACAGGGAGGCATGTTTCATCTCCCTCCTGACACCTGCTTCCCTTTGAGGGGAACCTGTCAGCATCGCTCACGCTGTCACCACACCTCCTGGGTTCTGAGCTGCCTGGGCACTGTTCACCTGTGCCTCCCAATGAGGTGCGACGTCCCCCCACGCTGGGTGGATGGTGCATCCACAGTCTCCTCGTCTCCAGCTCCGGCCCCGCAAACCCTGCTTTGTCCCATGGGAGGAGGCCAGTGTGGGGCCGTGGCCGTAGGTCCAGGCCTCCTGCAATGGACACACACCTCCCACCAAGGCCTCTAGTCTCCTGACCCCACTGGAGGCAAGTGCCCCTTCACCCTTGGATTCCAGGATGATCTGGAATCCTGGCCTCTAAGAGTAGGAAGAAAATGGACTTGCAGGAGACCTGAGAGCACAAGGCCCGCAGGGGGCTGCTGGCTGAATGGCAGCCCCGAATTCAGATGATGGTGTCAGGAGGGGGTTTCTGCCAATTCTGGGAGGTGATGAGGTCATGAGGGTGGGGCCCCCAGGATGGGATCAGGTCCTTCTAAAGAGACTGCAGAGAGCCCCCCGCTCCTCTCTCAGGCGAGGACATGGAAAGATGTGCCTGGGAGCAGAAGAGAGGCCCAGAAGGAAAGGGCAAAGGCTTATCAAATGCTCCCTGGGGGTCAGGGGAGAAGAGAACAGCTGAGGGCAGTGAGGACGTGCTGGGAGCTTTATCCTAGAAATGTAGGCACTGCCAAGAGGGCCTGGGGACGCACTGCTGGCCAGGCCATGGACATGGGAACTGGGAGTAGGCCGAGGGAATCCTCTGGGCTCAGGGTGCCTGGCCAGCAGAGCCCCCTCTGCTGGCTGATCAGGCTCTGAGGGTCACACACACCTGCCTGGAGGGACCTCCCCTTACGTGGCAGCAAGACCTGGGCTGGACAGGCCTCTGCCTTCTGAGCCAGTCCTTCCAGGGGCCACAGAAAAGGGGCGGCCCTCATGGGACATGCTCGCTGACCAGCAGCCTCATACTGCCCTGCCCCATCCAGCCTCTGCTTTACAGGACATCAGGTCCAGCTGCCCCAAGGCCAGGGTGTGAGGTCTCCAGAATGACTCTCAGAGAACTGGCCCTTTTTCTCTAAAAATGAGAGAAAGGCAAAACTGAGAGCAGGGTGGACACGGTGAGGCCATGGATTGTGGATCCTGCCATGACCCCACCCCTGACCTGGGAACTGTCTCCAGCCTCGCCTCACTAGGGGGTGTGAAGCCACTTAGCCCTGGCAACAATCCTGTGATTATTTACAGGGCTGGGATCAAATGTGTATTTTATTTGACGAGTGGGAAGTGTCAGAATGAGCCACATACAAAGTGGTGACAAAAGAAATCATTTCAATAAAATTACATAATGTACAACAAATCATTGAAACAGCCACATTAAGCACGATTTGCAGGCAACATAGCATTATACAATTTTTGACACTCTGCAGAGAGGTATTAGGTCTGAAGTAACTAGGTTGAGAAAGCAATTTGCAGAATTTCTGTTCTTTTAGCTAGTTTGAAAGCAATGATTTTTTTTTTTTTTTTTTGTGGCTGACAAGTGAACAAAAAACAATAATTGAATAGCACCATTTCACCCGGAAGGCAGACTGATAATTAGAGGTGGAGCAGACAGTGGGATGTTATCTCAACAGTGGCAGCTCAGAGTCCTTTTCAGCTGAGAACTGAATCCAGGTCCCTGTTCTCAACAACGAGAAGAGGAGTGTGTGTTCCGTTCCTCATCTCTGGTGGCCTCTGTTCTCCTGTCCTGAGGACAGGTCCACAGGCCCTACTTGGGAGGGGATGTCCAAGGATGTCCCCGGGAACAGAGAATTTCTCTGGAGTCAACATAGGCAGAAATGTACAGTCAGTAAACCAGTTTATGCCACTGGGACCTCCAGGAAGCCTCCTCTGAGACTTCTTGCAGAATGTTCCACTGGACAAGATTCTCCCTGCACAACTTAGGAGGCAGGGCCCGACCCAGACATGGTATAGACCTGGCATCCAGGCCCGCAGGTTTCCAAGGCTGGCACTTGGTCCTGGATAGTTGAGGCGGTGGAGACGAGGCTGCATGGAGACTGCAGTCTTGCCCTGTTTGGCTGGTGGTGCAGGTGGGTGCACAGGAAGGAATGTCCCTAGCCCCATCACATTCTTAGCCCCAGAAACATGAGTCAGGTACAGGACCCTGAAGAGCTGATGCCCAAGGTCCTCTGCCCTCCTTTCCCCGCCCCCACCAGCCATGCCAGGTCCTTCAAGACCTGGAAGAAGGACCCCAAGGAGGGCATCTACGAGGTGGGTGAATCCTGGGGCCTGGTGTGATTAGTGCGCTGGGAGCACTGTTTAAAATAGCTCCTCCTCCCCGTGAGACTCACAGACAAAAAGCCTGCTATTTAGTATTCCATTTTCGATAGCTCATTGTATCTAAAAAGAGATCAATTAAAGCTCTCACGAACCTCTCAAACTTAATGGGAGGACAATTTAGACATCACAGCACCGACAATGCCGTTCTAGTTGCATTTATTGTTCTGGAACTATTTGCATCTCCTGTAGAGCCTCTGCAGATGAGCAGATTCACATGGCAAAAGAAACGTTTGCATCCGAAGGAAGATAAATTGTCACTGACTTCATTCTTCAACGGATGAAGGGAGCCTTTGAAACGGGAAGCACCCCTGACAAATGATGTGGTGAAACACCTGTGCCTGATGCTCTGGGTGACGGGTGCTTGTTTTCAACCCCCCGTCCTGTGGGAAGAGGGCGGATAACTTCTGAGCCCGGAGGGTGTGCAGCCGTGGCTTCTATGCAGAGGGGGACTTGGGTCACAGAGATCAAGCTGGTCCCATCCAAGTGGACTTTGTCTCTATTTTAGGAACTTCTATCTTGCCAAAAGGGGTTTCTCGGTGTTTCTGAGAACCCACGAATAGCTGCTGTTGAAAGCAAGACTTGAAAGCACACAGAGTTCATGCTGAGGGGCTGCTTTCTGTGTGGATAGTGGAGCAGGCCTGCGGTGGGTGGGGGTTGGATCAGGGTAGATCTCACTGTCCCCGCTCAGCATGCCCCAGGGGCTCCATAAGAGTGGGATGTGCAGCTAAGATGTGGGCCATGCTGGCCACATCACCAGTGTGATACTGGACAGGACAAGACAAGATACTGTCTTGTCTGAGGAAGCCAGGCGTCAGCACCCTGGACAGCGCACCTTGCAGCCCGGCAAGTGGCCGGGCGTTGTCCAAGGTGTCCCGGGCACCCTTGGCCTTGGCTGTGCCATCCCGTTCTCTGTGAGCTCTATCTGCGAGCTGGGCTACACTGAGAGAACACACCAAGGCACCGGATTTGCTTTCCTCTCTCCTGTCTCTGAGCAAGTCTCCACGCCCCCGTCTTGGTTGCTTTGTTCTCCCTGAATTTCCTGGAAGTGCTGACCTCAAAGAACTGCAGAGATGCCGTCCTTCCTGTTCCTTGGCTTGTGACAGAGAGCACCAGCAGTTATCTAAGAAGCTCCATTTTTCAAGGCCACTGTACTAATTTATCTGGCTCTGAAACCTCGGCAGCACCACATGTCTTTGAAAACCAAGAAAAATGCGGAAGACATTTTTGCTGCTAAAAACTATGGAAGGGACGTCAGCTTTCTGGCTGGTTACAGCTGAGTAGCTCATGTGGGTGACACACCCTGCTTCCCAGAGACCTGGAGGCACCAGTCCATCCAGTGGCTTTGGGGTTAAGTGACTTGATTGTAGGGGGAGGTTGCAGAGCCCACAGAGGTGGTGGAGACTTTGGGGAGCATGTGGCAGTTACCCTGACTCCACAGAGGGCGAAAGCCCAGACCCCAGGCTCCCTTCCCTGGAAAGAACGAGGCTAGAAGGCAGCAGAGCCAGGACTCCCAGCACAGCCTTCTACCTGGACATCATGTGCTTGGGGCAGCCGCTTGGGCCATGACCAGATGAAGTGGTGCAGAATTCAGAGACTTCAGCATATGATGCTTTTAAAGCATGAAAATGGTGGAAGAGTGCTGTGCTGTGGCCTGAATTATGCTCCTCAGATTCACATGCGAAGTCCTGACCCCAGGACCCCAAAGGTGACTGCGTTTGGAGATGGGCCTTTATGGAGGGGATAAAGGAATCATGATGTCATGTGGGGGCTCCTGATCCCATGTGACTGGGGTCCTTATAAGAAAGGAGGTGAGGACACAGACACACACAGAGGGATGACCACAGGAGGACAACAGGAGAAGGTGGTGTCCATGCCCGGGAAGGAGGGCTCGGGAGGAGCCAGCCTGCCCGCCCTGGATATCGGACATCCAGTCTCCAGGACTGAGCGGTGATGAACACCTGCTCCTTAAACCACCAGACTGCGCCCAGTGCTGCCCTGGGTCAGTGGACGTGGAGTAAAAGCCCCACTGCAAAATGGAGAGTGGACAGCCGAGCAGACCCTAACCTTGGCCAGGGGGCCGAAGCACATGATGTCAAGCACCCTGAGGGAGGCCCAGTGTGGTGGGCTTCTGCCCCAGCCCTCATGTGGTCCTTCATCACCAGAATGCTGGGGGTCTCCTGGTGGGGGTGTGCAGCCCCTTGCCCGTGTTCACCCTCTCTGAGCAGTGGGACCCATCACTGACACAGCAGCACATCTAGGGTGCACTCTGAGAGCGGGGGAGGCAGATCTGCATGTCACCTGTGCACCCCATGTGACCTCCTGGGCTGGGGAGCAATGGGTGCAGGGAGCAGTGGGTGGTCTGCTCTGCACTGGGTCAGGGTCCTACAGGTAAGGGTCAGAGGACATCTTTCTTACACTGACAACTAAATCTATGAGGAAGGAGGACAGACGTTCAGACTCACTAGGGTGCCAGCTTGGGTGGGACCTCAGCCAGGCCTGGCCCAGGGAAATGGGGAGGGGGACCTGGGCCAAGGTACTTCTACATTTCCTGCCTGCTTTGTTTTTTGTTTCTTATGGAATCAAACTATTAATTAATTCATTGATGTGGTCACTCATTCAGCAAATGATTGTAAGATGTTTTGAGGCAGAAACTGTACACCAGCCTCACAGGCTATGCCCATTGTATCTGGAAGGTTCTGGACTGAGATGGGGCAGCCAGCTGGAGCACAGGGTCTGGGTTGGGGATACTCCCACAACCACGAGGAGACAGCCCAGCCCTGGCAAGCTTTTCTCACCACCACCAGACACCAGGTGGCTGTTAATGTTGGGAAATTACTGTTTTAATCATTAATTACCAAATAAATGTCACTTTGCTGGTACAATATATGCAGTGATTTCTGTCATAAATTGACATCTGTAAGTCATAAATTGCTTAGTTTTAGCTGCTTTTAATTGCTGCGTTTTCCCAAGCTGCACGGCACATGCACTTTGGATTCAGTTCAAACTCTGCTGGCTCCGGCGCCTCTGAGAACTGCCCTCGTATCATGCCAACGCTGGATTCCGCGGGGTCAGTGGAGTGAGAGAGGCCTCTGGCCTGACCCAGGAGGGCAGGCTCGGCAAGCGGGAAGAGCACGCTTCATCAGAGAGGTGATTCCAGCCTTGAAGGAAGTGTGGTTCCCGCCAGGAAAATGGAAATCAAAAGGAAGGACGCGCTAATAGGCCCTAGGCGTCCGCATTGCTCAGAAACATCTCGTTCCTTCTGTTTGATTTCAAAGAAGCTATTCCTGGAGGAGTCACAGTCCTTTCTGCCTAGAGGCCTAAAAATACATGTGTTGAGAGGGAGATGTAGTGGGTCAGAGAGAAGAAGGCATTGGAGCCAGGCTGAAAAGCTCACAGCTTCTCCTTCCCTGCACTGATGATCACAGGCGTGAACACCCGGTCCCCACGTGCATGCCCAGCTCATCTGCAGATGAGGTCCACACTCCCTGAGGACAGGAGAACTTTGGAGCTAGAGGAATGACAGCAGAGGTGGCCTGAAGCCCGTGACTTCCCTGGGTGCCTAGGAGGGTCTGCCTCTGGCCTGCCTTCCCCTCTCTGGCTTGCAGGGCAGGCCTGTCTCTGCGTCCCCACCTGCTCGCTCTGTCCCAGCCCAGGCCTCTGCGATTCTGGCCACATCTGGTTTTCTCTCATCTTCCCAGCCCTTCCCTTGCCCACAGAATCAGCTTTGTGTGCTCATCTCTGAGTGAATCCATGGAGGAGACTTTGTTCTCTGATGGGGACCTGTCGGGAGACATAACACCCGTCTTCCCAGTTGGAACTGGAGCTGAAGAGAAGGACCCAGACATCTGCTGGCTCCGGGTGCCCTGCCCCCTGCATACCAGCCTCCCCGCTATGACCTGCACACCTCCCCATCCCCACTCCCTGCAATCACCCCAGTCCCACTGGCTCCTGACCCAGTGGAACCCCAGGCCTAGCCTTTGCCCTGCTCCACTCCCCAGCCTCCCCACCATGTGTCCACCCGGGGCCGCAGCCCAGCTGTCCCAGGTCTGGCAGGATGACCGGTGGATGGGCCACAGAGCTCTAACACAGCATGTCAGACCTGGTCTGTTGCCAAGTCATCTGTCTAAAGAAAAGTGGGGCAAACAGTGTTTGGGAGATGCTAAAGGAACCACCTGTGTGTTTTGGTGAGCATGTGGGCTGGTCTGCCTGTCCTGGGAGAAAAGGAGTTTCTGGCCCTGGCCGTGAGAGCACCTGTTCTTACACCAGCTGCTGGGTTGGTTCTTGTGACCCCAGCGCCCGCATCTCCATCTCTGTCTAACTGTTCTCGAGGATGGGCCAGGAGTCCAGCCTCTTTGCACAGGTTGGTCCAAGAATGATGGAGTTGAAGACTCTCAATACCTTTGTGATGTTATTTCTCCTCCTGGTTGAGACTAGTCTGGAGAAAGCCCAGAAGGGCCCTGGGCATGTGTGCAGGGCCACTGGACCTTTTGCTGCTGATACGTCAGATTGACTCCCTTCATGTGGAGCCCTCAGCCTTGGTTCCTGTGCCTAGGGGACCGGCTCCCTGGTTTCCTGGGGAGTGGGACATCTACACGCTTGGTGCTTCTGCACTTGGCTTCCGCAGGGACCCTAATTTCTTTCCCCGGTTGCTGCCCTACAGGCCAGGTCCTGTGAAGTCCTGGTTGCTCCCCTTGGTCACTGCTCAATGCGAGAGAGTCAGATCCTGGGGGACATAGAGGATACAGGGCCGGGAGTTAGGGGAGACGAGAATAAAGCACACCCGTCAGTAGTATCTGGTTGTCACGTGTCTCAGTGATGTTTACTCTTGACAGCATATGGCTGATTCAACTGGAGGAAACACAGCTCTATTATTTAAAACTAAAGCCACTTTGGAGATAATTTGCATCCTAAACAGAGAATCGAAGTTGCAGACTCTTTACTTTTACATGTTCTATATAGAATCCCTCTGCACACTCTATATACAACCATTTTAATGATAAAGTCTTAATTTACACTACTGCTATCTGTTCTTGTCTTAAATTGCTTCCAAAAAAGCTGTTTTCTTTTAAATTCTAAAATGTAGCTAAAATGATTTTTATGAACGTATAATGATGCGGCTATGATTGACTCAAAAGCAATAAGAAAACCAGACACAATACATAAATATAAAACACTCCTTTCAGAAAAGAAGATAAAACTTGGGGTGAGAGGAACAGAATTCAAGTCAGAATTCTCTTTAGTTTAGACTTCAGGGCAGACACGGGGAATTAGTAAAGGGCTACACGCTCTTGTTAATTCCAGTGATGGTAGATGCTGGGCTTGAGTGCCTTACAATCACAGGAAGTCTATGGGTCCTGTCCTGAGAAAGATAAACCTGCTGACAGTCTCGTGTGCTTGCATGGAAGGTGGTGGTCTGACCTGAAACCACCCATTCTCCTTTTGAGACTCCTGACACAGCCTGCTGCATCTGGACTGTTTCTCCCAGTGGGCCTTAAACCCTGGACACATCTGCCTCTTAACATACAAGATGAGACAGAGAGAGAGACTGAGGCAGAGGGAGAGAAGGAGAGACAGAGAGAGAAGGAGAGACAGAGAGAGGGAGCGACAGGGAGATACAAAGCCAGGCAGAGAGGGGGAGAGGCAGAGAGAGACACAGAGAGAAGGAGAGACACAGAGAGAGGGAGAGGCAGAGAGATACAGAGGCAGGCAGAGAGACACAGAGAGATTCAGAGACTGGCAGAGAGACACAGAGAGAGGGAGAAACGGAGAGACAGAGACAGAGAGACGGAGAAAGAGGGAGAGACACAGAGAGATATGGACAGACATAGGTAGATAGAGGGAGGGACAGAGATAGAGACAGGCAGAGAGACACAGAGAGAGGGAGAGAGACAGACACAGAGAGAGGGAGGGAAAGACAGAGAAAGGGAGAGACAGAGAGAGACAGAGATGGTGATGGAAAGACAGGGACAGGGAAGGGGAGAGATGGAGCAGGAGGCAGGAGACTCGGAGCGGGGACCCGAGCCGACTGGCTCCAGCGCAGTGACCCCCATCCCATCCGAGGGCGCCCGGCGTCCCCGCCTCACTCTGGCTGAGCCCAGGCCTCGCAGCTCCTGGGGCGGGGGCGGCACCCAGCCTCTGTGCCCGGGATGAGCAGCCGAGGTCTCCTTGGGCTCCCACGTGGCCTGTCCTTAAGTTTCTACTTTTACTCTTAGCTCCGTTTGGAGGCGCCCCAGGAAACTTGTGTTTCCCTTAGCACCTGCCTGCTTTTGGACCTTCGAAGCGTACACTCACTGGGTCTTCCAATCAATCGAGGACTGAATTGTCTGTGAACCTACTTCTCGAGACAGAGAAATTGTTTTCTAAGAATATCATTTTTTTCTTTAAAACACAAAACCAAGGCTGGTAGAGGTTAAAGCGTCTGCCTCCAATGAGGGAGACCTGGGTTCGATCCCTGGGTCGGGAAGATCCCCTGGAGAAGGAAATGGCAACCCACTCTAGTATTCTTGCTTGGAGAATCCCATGGACTGAGGAGCTAGGTGGGCTGCAGTCCACGGGGTCACAAAGAGTCGGACACGACTGAGTGACTTTACTTACTTACTTATGCTCAAATTTATCCCATTTCTTTATTCCAGTAAATCAGTATTGAATATTGTGAATAAACCCTTTCTAAAAACAACTTCAAATGTGCCCCCGATTAAGGAATGTTAAACAGGAAAGACAGGTCCCCAGCTTCTTCCCCCACGTGTCTGTGTGTCTCCTCCTGCCTTTGGATGCCCTCCCACACCCTGGAGGCAGAGCGCATGCACCCTTGGAGCACAGAGAGCTGCATGAACTGTTACTGAACTAAGGACATGAGACTTTTGATCTGGTCTTATTTTTTAAAGCCTGCACCACA
The DNA here is from genome assembly GCA_006410675.1 of Oreotragus oreotragus. Lineage (NCBI taxonomy): Eukaryota > Metazoa > Chordata > Mammalia > Artiodactyla > Bovidae > Oreotragus > Oreotragus oreotragus. The sequence continues at coordinate 297,457 of SJYX01015338.1, read as the reverse complement.
GTTTTTCTTTGCAGTTTCATGGAAATATGTACAATGTGCTTGCTCACAAAACCATAATTTATCTGTCAGTTTCACTTTCTCTGGTTTTCTCCCTCTGTGAGTTCAGAGAATGAACCAGAGCAACCACCCCTTCCATCCGGAGCGGAACAGCCGGATGTGAGCCGTGCCCCCGCTGAGGACTCTGGGGGCGTGGTGGTGCATGTCCGCCGCGGGGCTCGAGCCTGTTCACTGAGAAGCCGCGGAGCTGGGCTTGGGAATGGCTCCTCCCCTCCTCCCCCCACTGTCCTGGGGACTCAGGACCCCGCCGGTCCCCACCCCTGGGTGTGGACATCCCCGCTCTGAGCCCCTGCCTCCTCCCTCGTGATGGCAGGGCCTTGACACGGGTCCATAGTGTGTGGCAGCCGGGAGGTGGGACCCCCACTGCCCTTTCTGTCTGTACTTAGGGGAGGAGACCTAACTGAGCAAAACCTGGGTCCTGACTGCGGTGGAGGCCACTGGGTCCTGGAACCCCAGGCAGGGGTCTGGGGGTAGTGGGAGGGAGTCAGAGGCCCGCACACTGAGCCCGCCCACCTCCCTGGGCACAGGCTCCGCATGGCCTGTCCAGGGAGGGTCTGGCTGTCAGAGGGGGCTGGGTTGGGGGAGATGATGTCCTCGAGGGTCAAATGTTGGTCAGAAATGTGCTGAGAAGGCCGGCAGCTCAATGCAGCTTTGTTCAAGCTTCAAATGCTAAGGACCAAGCACCTGGCACACCAGGTCTGCCTGCCCCTCGAGACAGGAGCTGTGGGAGGCTTACCTGGGCCCCGGAGGACATCTGGGCTTACTGCCCAGGGAGGCAGGACTGTCCATGCAAAGAAACTGAATGCCCAGCAAGGCCTGAGAAGCAGCCATGCTGGTCAGAAGCCCAGACACGTCCAGGGCGGCGGGTGTGGGCCGTGGGGTTCGAGGGAGGGACCGTGGGTCTGGGGGGAGGGGGACATCCTGGTCTGGAGTGAGGGGAGGGTGGGTAGCTTGGGGTGGCTGTGAGTGTGGACAGGCAGTTAGGTGTGGGCAGGGCTGGCCCCTCCTGTGGGTGTAGTTGGCTGTCTTCTGGTGTCCCCATCTCCTCTTCTTATAAGGACCCCAGTCCTGTGGGATCAGGGCCCACCTGTGACCTCATTTCATCTTCATCACCTCCATTACCTCTTAAGTCCCATCTCTACCTGCCATCACCTTCTGGGATCCTGGGGGTGGGGCTTCCATGTGGGAATTTAGCAGGCACAGGGGTCAGCTTGTCACAGGCTGTTCCATGACCTACCATGGGGCAGCAGGGAGCAGGGCGGGTAAGAGGGATGTGGGGGTGTTTTCTAGGGTGTAGGACATCCGGGGCGGTATGGACAGACAGACATGCAGTCCTGAAATGAGAAACTTCAGGCAATCCTATTCTAACAGGGCCCTCAGTTTCCCAACTTTCCTTCACGTTATTAAATTGAATTGGTTCTATGGGTGAATTAAGATTATTGATAGAGCAGGATGAATCAATAACAGTAAAACCTTAATAAGCAGAGCTAATTAATTCACCCCTCATGAAGCAGTTTGCCTGGGTCTGGATTTTATGAGCAGAGCAATTCTGCTGTTTTGTTTCCTAAAAAGAATTAAAACTCATACATTCCCCTGCCTGCGTAAGAAGCTGCTGTAAATCGACGGCCAGGCTGCCTGGCTCATTAAAAGGCAGAGGTGTGAGCCTGCCGTTGCATGACCAGCCACTCCTCCGGGTGGGAGAACGACGACTCCACTGTGCCAGTGCCTGGGCTGTGACCACGGGGAAATGGGGCCCCGAAGATACCGGAGCAGTGAGAAACGGGACGGAGCGCAGGAGGCCCCGCTGGTCCGCGAGCCCATCCTCGGCGCCAGCGCCTTCCTGTAGGCCTTCGCCTCCTCCACCTGCGGTGTTTCCGGCTAGGTGATGGTGGGGCCCAAAGCTCCGCGGCGGTTCCTGTTGGGGGTCCGGGCCCTTCCGACACCCGGCTCCCCGGGGCACTCCATGCAGCGGAGGGGCAGGCACCTCCGTCTGGGAGCACTGTCCTCCAGGGTCAGTGGTGTCAGAGGCGTCCTGCCTGCTTCCCTGGAAACACCCGCGCTGGGGTCTTAGGGAGACCAGGCTCTTCCGGGGGCCCTGGGGGGCCAACTAGGGATGGGATGCGTGTGCACAGAGCGGGGCACTGTAGGGCTTATGGGCGACCCCAGGCAGGCTGGGACATGCTGGGCATCCTTCACGGGCCTCACACGGCCTTGCGACTTCAGAGGCCGTCTGGCTGAGGCCCGTTCTCACGTCAGGTCTTGGGGATGTGGCGCTCGGGGAACGATGTCCCAGGTCACACATGAGGCTCCCTGCTGCCCCCTGGTGCTGGGGGAGGTCCTTCCCCTGAGTCTGGGACACGGTGGCCATGGGGCTGGGGGCATCTCTACCACCTCTGAGACGGGGGAGGCGGTGAATGCCCAGCACTGTGCCCTCATGGCCAGCAGGTGGGGGGCGCTCAGCTATCTAGCCACTGTTAAACACTCAGGTCCCCTGATCACCTCTGGGTTGCAAGGGCGTCAGCCCAGGACCCCAAAGCTCTTACTTTGGGGTTCATGATGCTGCTCAGGAAACGGCACTTGGAAGAGCACTTGGAGCAGAGGCCACAAGCAGGCCCGTCCCACCAGCACGGGGTCACCACCCACGCACGGGGACCAGCAGACAGTCTAGGCCCAGGGGTCCACCCACTCCTCACAGCTCCCAGGGTGAGCCCCACCCACTACAAACTGCACCGAGACTCGTGCTTCCCCGAGTGACCGGTGGGCTGCGGCCCAGGGGATTCCACGCGGCAGACCTCAGTGTCCTCAGATGACGGCTGGTCCAGTCTGGCCACGCCCTTGTTCTTACAGCTGATTCATGTAATTTCTGGATTTTATTAAAGAAAAATAAAAATGGGGGAATTACAGGACACACGTAACTCGAAGTTAATAATCACTAGTAAGAAGTTGGCTCCATCAGAGAGCTTGCTGATCAGCAGTGAAGGGCATGCTAGGTCACCTCTGTGCCCAGTCACACATGATACTGTCACAGGCGCAAAGGGGACCCTGCATCCAGATGTCTTTACGGAGAGAAAGTCTTCACGGAGCACAAAACAGGGTACAGATCACCCAAATGTCCAGTTTACCACCCAGGAAAGAGTACCAGCAGGAGGAGGATGCCTTGACCCCCACCGGACCCTACCCTCATCACCTGGTATCCCCATGCTGTGCCCTCGGCTCCTGGTTGCCAAGCTCCCCAAGCTGGTGCACCGGCTGGCCATGTGGGTCCATGTGACCAGCTCTTCTCCTTGAGCGTGGAGCCCTGTCCAGGCAGCCACCTCCCCCAGAACCTCTCCCATCCCCAGCCGAGCCCCCTGGGCCCAGCCCATAAAGCACCGACTGTCTCCACTCTCAGAGGATTTGGTTTGGCAGCTGAGACTCACAACGAGTCATCTCTTACGGACGACACAATCTGACTGCCTAGTCTCCAAACTAGCGGGTATACCTGGTTCTAGATAGTGAGCTTTCACTGGTCTTCCTTTTTGGAATGAGGAACTATGTCATAAAGCTTCTTTTTAAAAAGGTTTTATTTTTTAGAGCAGTTTTACAGACTCACCCAATATGCCTACATTCCCAGCTTTGCCATTTATGCCAGAGGGATGGCAGCCCTGCCTCACCTTGAGGCTGTGACCTTGGGCGGGTTAGGAACCTCAGGGCGAGTCTGTAAGAGGGAAGAGCAGGACCAACAGCACACGGGGGTGGCTTCTGAGTATTTAAAGGTACCACCTTGAGGGGTTATCTCTCTGAGGACTAAATGTCCGTGTATGTATATATATAATATACATAAAATGTATGCATATTTCTACATCTATAGAGATCTAGCCAGGAGCCCAGCCCAGGTGATGGATGGGAGGCTGGATGGACGTGGGAAGTGGGCTTGGCCATGTGGTTTGAGGGCCACTGAGTCTTGGATGTAAGAAACTCAACCAGTTGGTGGGACAGGAGGGAACGGCAGAAAGAAGTGAGGTCTTTCATGTGTGGGGATCAACAGGGGTGGAAACTTAGAAAATGTCTGAAGCGGCCCTGGTCCTGACTGTACATTCCCTGGTAACCACCTGGTCTCAAGGGATTAATCCACTCATTGTCCTCATCAGATAGAACAGAAACTTTCCCCCCGCCCGACCATCATCTTTCAAGTGCAAATGGGAACCCATTTTGCCTGGAAAACCAGGAGAACAGACTTCCTTCTGAACAAATACTGGATTCCTGATTTCCCCTTTATTATTTAATGTCACTTAAACAACACCGTCATTATAGAAGAGAAAAAAAATGTGCCACACAAATTTCATTTCTATTCAAAACTTTGGGTTTGTAAGTGGTTTAAAGAAATACATAAAATGGCTCCTTTATTAACTTGTTAAAATGTGAAACGATAAACAGAAATGAAATACAATGTAATGAAATCAATATATAAGCTAGGTTTGTTTTTAATTATGACTTAAATTAACTAGCGTATCTCCATTATGGAAGAATTAATTGCCAAAACAGAAATAAAGTCTGTAAAAGTATACTCAATTACACCAAGGAATTGCAAATTTTCTGTCTTCTGGCACTGAAAAGATTTTCTCTTAAATTCTGGTTAGGATGATCATAACTACACATATACTTATTTCTTCACCAAGGGTTCTCATCTCCTTTCTTGTTTACACTGGATTTGCCTTTTTCCCTGAAGTTTCACACTGAATGCTGCCTTTCTGTGATGTGAGGGACCAGATTCTGCAGCCGGCAGTTCCAATTAGAGCAGGTTTGGGGTTTTCTGAGGAGGGACCCTTGCCCAACTCCAAGGCTCCGACAAGCGGTTCTCTTGGGTCCCTGCTCTGAACTCAGGCTCAGAATTGACCCTGATGGACCTGGAGCTCTTCTATCTCTGTTCCCTGGGTAAGACCTGTCACTTTTCGGGATTTGGGGCTGACCGGGGATGGAAGCTCCCCAGCAGTCACCAATAGGAGTCATTTTAAGCAGATGGTGACTTCCAATTCCAGAGTCCCAAGGACCCCTCTGATCCCATTTGGGACGGCAGTTTCCTGGGATACAGTGCACCCTCCCTACAGAAATGCTTTGACCCTGGGCCTCGGCCCCCAGTGATGGCCTAGAGAGGATGAACAGTCAGCCCTATGGTGGGTCTGGACATGGATCCCAGCAACACGTGGGCACAGGCCCAGCAGGACCTGGGAGATGCAGGAAGGAACCACACAGCAGGGGGTAGCCAGATGGGGTGGGGGGACCCGTGATGTGGTCACTGCTGAAGGAGGGGGCGGGCCATCCCACATAAAATACCACTGAGAACCCACCTCTTTGCAGATACAGGAGGGTCTCCTGTGGGCACTCAGGCTTCTAGAAAATGGTCCTGTGGACAGATGAACGCCTCCCAGGCCACTCCAGGCCAGTGGGAACCCAAGACGTTCATTCCAAGTCCAATGGCTGGGCATCCCAGGGACACTGGGACCCTGTGGAGGTCCAGGGTTTTCTGGAGGCCACTTCTGGGGTGAAGGGTCATGAGTGGGATCCCCGTGTGCAGTGGGCACCCCTCTGGTCAGCATGGCGATCTCCTTCTCAGGGACCAGGGAGCCCTGGGGGTTTTGTGTGAGAAATAAAACTGCATCTGGAGGCAGGAGCATCCTAGTAGAGTCAGAATCAGAGGTGAATCCTCAGCCTGCACTGAATTCACTTGTCAGGTGACATCACACAAGTCCCTAACCCTCACAGCCTCAGAACCTGGGCAGAAGTGGCTCGAGGCGCTCTTCTCCAGGTGTGTCCCACTTGGTGTTCACGTGTCTGATGCACAAACTATTACTGCGGTTCCATAAACCCCCTGGGGTATCATTCGACCTACACTGTTCCTTTCCTTCACATCCAACAATCTCCCGAGCTCTGAATGCTCAAACACACTTGGAGCAGGGGTGGTGGGTGGGCCATCAGCCTACCTGGGTGTGAGGAGCCCCGAGGGGGAATGAGACAGGTTCCAGACATGACTGTGAGGACGTGGGCTCCAAATTCCACTCTCTGGCCAGGCGTCAGGGCCTCCCACCATGGCCCTGAGGCAGGTTCCCGTTTACATCCTTCTTTCTCCGTCTTAAACACACGTTGCCCCCTCCAGCCAAGTCTCATTTCATCAGTGCTGCTCAGGGTCAGTCTACTGACCTGACTGATTTGACTCTACTATTTGCATTTTTTGGTGACAGGCATGGACCCAGAGATGTTCCCAGCTCTGGGCAGTGGGGCTACATTTAGGGTGGGGTCCTAACTGGAGCCCCTGGGCTCAGCCCCCACCCTCAGGTGGCTCTGCTCCGTCTTCCCTTCAGTATCTGGATGGCAGGTAGAGCTCCTCTCTGTTTTCTCTCTTCTGCACTACGGGAACCTCCCATCTCTGCCTCTGTCCCCACCTCCCTCCCTGCTCACCGGGAATACCACCCGTCATGTTTGATGAGACAGCAGGATTGCGTTCTTGTTCGACATGATTCCATGGGTTCCTCGACATGGAAAACTCCTTAGGGCAGAAACGTGGTTCAGCACAATTTCATCTATTATTCAACGATCTCTGTGTAGCTCTGGTGTCTTGTAAGTGATAAATTATTATAAAGAAAGAAAATCTGCTTGCCAGTTAGTCTGGGGAAATGCAAGATCAAATTCTTCCAGCCAGCATTATTCACCCCAATTGTAAGCCCAAGACCGGCGCTCCTAGCCCCTGGGAGGGGTTTCTGTTCACTGCCTATCCTGGCACAGGTGGCGTTTACACCTTCCTGTCGCCCCCGATTCTCCAATTGTGGTGGGATCACTGTGCAGTGAATCTGAGGCTGAGGAGAAGATCCTTCATGTTAGTTATGTGCTCAGCTTACACCCCCCAGCTCCCATCCTGATTCTGACACAGGGAGCGGCCCTGACCCTCCGTCTCCATGACACCCTGTCCTGGTCCCTCATGTTCCCCTCAGCCATGCCTTCATTTCCCCTCCTGCTTCATCATGGAGTCAGTCACCACGGCACTTGATAGCCTTGAATATATTTTACATTAAGCATCCTTTGAGGAATTTGCAATTAGAAGTAAAAATAATAATGATCATTAAGAAATGATAACTTCCAAAGCATGTTCTACTGTACACTCTTTCTGTGAAATACTCTGACAGTTTTTTTTTTTTTTTTTTTTTTACAAAGGGAGAGAGTTCTATCTTAAAGAGTTTGGAGAAGTCTTTTTTAAACTTATTGATTGATTATTTGTTCTCATTTCTGTGGGACTCCTCAGAAAAGTCAAATGTGAGTGAATTTACAAGAAAGCTTGTTGTTGTTCAGTTGCTAAGTCATGTCTGACTCTTTGAGACACCATGGACTGTAGCACTCCAGGCTCCTCTGTCCTGCAATATCTCCAGGAGTTTGATACAATTTATGTCCATTGAGTTGGTGAAGCTATCTAACCTTTATCTCATCATCTGCTGCCTCCTTCTCCTCCTGAATTCAGTCTTTGCCAGCATCAGGGTCATTTCCAATGAGCTGGCTCTTCACATTAGGTGGCCGAAGTATTGGAGCCTCAGCTTCAGCATCAGTCCTTCCAATGAATATTCAAGGTTGATTTCCTTTAGGACTGATTGATTGGTTTGATCTCTTTATTATCCAAGGGACTCTCAAGAGTCTTCTCCAGCACCATAATCCAAAAGCATCAATTCTTCAGTGTCAGCCTTCTCCAGAGTCCAACTCTCACACCTATACTTGATTACTGGTATACAGACCTTTGTTGGCAAAGTGACGTCTCTGCTTTTTAATATGCTGTCTAGGTTTGTCATAGCTTTCCTTTCAAGGAGCAAGCGACTTTTAATTTCAAGGCTGCAGTCACCATCCACAGTGATTTTGGAGCCCAAGAAAAGAAAATCTGTCACTGCTTCCACATTTTCCCCTTCTACTTTCCATGAAGAGATGGGACTGGATGTCATGATTTTAGTTTTTTGAATGTTGAGTTTCAGGGCAGCCTTTTCACTCTCTTTTTTTTACCTTCATCAAGAGGCTCTTCACTTTCTGCCATTAGAGTGGTATCATCTGTTTATCTGAGGTTATTGATATTTCTCCTAGCAATATTGATTATAGCTTGAGCTTCATCCAGTCTGGCATTTTGCATGATGTACTCTGCACATGTGCTTCGTCACTCAGTCATGTCTGACCCTTTGTGACCCCACAGACTATGGTCTGCTAGGCTCCTCTGTCCATGGGGACTCTCCAGGCAAGAATACTGGAGTGGGTTGCTGTGCCCTCCTCCAGGGGATCTTCCTAATCCAGGGATCAAACCCAGGTCTCCCACATTGCAGGCAGATTCTTTACCAGCTGAGCCACCAGGGAAGCCCTGCATAGGGTTTCTTATTTATTCTGCATAGAAGTTAAATAAGCAGGGTGATGATATGCAGCCTTGATGTACGCCTTTCCCAATTTTGAACCAGTGAGTTGCTCCATGCTCAGTTCTAACTGTTGCTTCTTGACCTGCGTGTAGGTTTCTCGGAGGCAGATAAGGTGGTCTGGTTTTCATCTCTCCAAGAATTTGCCACAGATTGTTGTGATCCAGACAGTTAAAAGCTTTAGCATAGACAATGAAGCAGAAGCAGATGTTTTTCTGGAATTCCCTTACTTTCTCTATGATCCAGCAAACGTTGGCAATTTGATCTCAGGTTCCTCTGCCTCTTTGAAACCCAGCTTGTACATCTGGAAGTTCTTGGTCCCCTACTGCTGAAGCCTATCTTGAAGGATTTTGAGCATGACCCACTAGCTTGTGAAATAAGTGCAATTGTATAGGTAGTTTAAACAGTCTTTGGCATTGCTCTTCTTTGCTGCTTGGTTTTTCCCCTGAATTTGTTTGACCACCACCCTCTCCCCCTTTGTTTCCTATTATAGTGCTTGATGGGTTGGTTTGGGAAAACTTCGTACAAATGTTGCCTGAGAGTGTCCTTGACTGTCTACTGGAGGTTCTGAACACGACCCCGTCTCATCAGGGCTCTGGGGCCTTTGGGACGAGTGGGAGAAATCAGCGGGCCTGAGGCTGCATGGCCGCCTGTTAACGGCACAACCGTTGTTTCGTCTCTGCTGACTCAAGAGCGCATTTCTGCTTCAGTGCATGGGCTGCCAGGTGCCAGGTTCCATCTCACGCCCCAGCTGGCTCCTTTGCTAGGGTGGGGAAGTGGTGGGGCCACTTCCATCCCCACTGAGTTTGGGGCGGAAGGGTTTGGGCTTGGTTTTTTTTTTTTTTTTTTTTTTACAAAGGGAGAGAGTTCTATCTTAAAGAGTTTGGAGAAGTCTTTTTTAAACTTATTGATTGATTATTTGTTCTCATTTCTGTGGGACTCCTCAGAAAAGTCAAATGTGAGTGAATTTACAAGAAAGCTTGTTGTTGTTCAGTTGCTAAGTCATGTCTGACTCTTTGAGACACCATGGACTGTAGCACTCCAGGCTCCTCTGTCCTGCAATATCTCCAGGAGTTTGATACAATTTATGTCCATTGAGTTGGTGAAGCTATCTAACCTTTATCTCATCATCTGCTGCCTCCTTCTCCTCCTGAATTCAGTCTTTGCCAGCATCAGGGTCATTTCCAATGAGCTGGCTCTTCACATTAGGTGGCCGAAGTATTGGAGCCTCAGCTTCAGCATCAGTCCTTCCAATGAATATTCAAGGTTGATTTCCTTTAGGACTGATTGATTGGTTTGATCTCTTTATTATCCAAGGGACTCTCAAGAGTCTTCTCCAGCACCATAATCCAAAAGCATCAATTCTTCAGTGTCAGCCTTCTCCAGAGTCCAACTCTCACACCTATACTTGATTACTGGTATACAGACCTTTGTTGGCAAAGTGACGTCTCTGCTTTTTAATATGCTGTCTAGGTTTGTCATAGCTTTCCTTTCAAGGAGCAAGCGACTTTTAATTTCAAGGCTGCAGTCACCATCCACAGTGATTTTGGAGCCCAAGAAAAGAAAATCTGTCACTGCTTCCACATTTTCCCCTTCTACTTTCCATGAAGAGATGGGACTGGATGTCATGATTTTAGTTTTTTGAATGTTGAGTTTCAGGGCAGCCTTTTCACTCTCTTTTTTTTACCTTCATCAAGAGGCTCTTCACTTTCTGCCATTAGAGTGGTATCATCTGTTTATCTGAGGTTATTGATATTTCTCCTAGCAATATTGATTATAGCTTGAGCTTCATCCAGTCTGGCATTTTGCATGATGTACTCTGCACATGTGCTTCGTCACTCAGTCATGTCTGACCCTTTGTGACCCCACAGACTATGGTCTGCTAGGCTCCTCTGTCCATGGGGACTCTCCAGGCAAGAATACTGGAGTGGGTTGCTGTGCCCTCCTCCAGGGGATCTTCCTAATCCAGGGATCAAACCCAGGTCTCCCACATTGCAGGCAGATTCTTTACCAGCTGAGCCACCAGGGAAGCCCTGCATAGGGTTTCTTATTTATTCTGCATAGAAGTTAAATAAGCAGGGTGATGATATGCAGCCTTGATGTACGCCTTTCCCAATTTTGAACCAGTGAGTTGCTCCATGCTCAGTTCTAACTGTTGCTTCTTGACCTGCGTGTAGGTTTCTCGGAGGCAGATAAGGTGGTCTGGTTTTCATCTCTCCAAGAATTTGCCACAGATTGTTGTGATCCAGACAGTTAAAAGCTTTAGCATAGACAATGAAGCAGAAGCAGATGTTTTTCTGGAATTCCCTTACTTTCTCTATGATCCAGCAAACGTTGGCAATTTGATCTCAGGTTCCTCTGCCTCTTTGAAACCCAGCTTGTACATCTGGAAGTTCTTGGTCCCCTACTGCTGAAGCCTATCTTGAAGGATTTTGAGCATGACCCACTAGCTTGTGAAATAAGTGCAATTGTATAGGTAGTTTAAACAGTCTTTGGCATTGCTCTTCTTTGCTGCTTGGTTTTTCCCCTGAATTTGTTTGACCACCACCCTCTCCCCCTTTGTTTCCTATTATAGTGCTTGATGGGTTGGTTTGGGAAAACTTCGTACAAATGTTGCCTGAGAGTGTCCTTGACTGTCTACTGGAGGTTCTGAACACGACCCCGTCTCATCAGGGCTCTGGGGCCTTTGGGACGAGTGGGAGAAATCAGCGGGCCTGAGGCTGCATGGCCGCCTGTTAACGGCACAACCGTTGTTTCGTCTCTGCTGACTCAAGAGCGCATTTCTGCTTCAGTGCATGGGCTGCCAGGTGCCAGGTTCCATCTCACGCCCCAGCTGGCTCCTTTGCTAGGGTGGGGAAGTGGTGGGGCCACTTCCATCCCCACTGAGTTTGGGGCGGAAGGGTTTGGGCTTGGACGCAGGCTCTGAGTCGACGCTGCTAATTATTTGTCAAAGGGCCCAGACTCCTCGAGTCCCAGTCCAGGCTCTGGGAGTTGCCAGCCCACAGGCTCTGATAGACACTGAGAAACTCCTTCAAAGTTACGGAAACGTTTGTTCAGCTGGTGGTTGACAAAAGATGCAGTGAGGGTGGGAAATGCTTACAGAGCCTCTGCAACTGATGCCAGGGAGTGATCCTGGAGCCCCAAAACCCCACAGGAGAGACTCATGGAGCTAAAGTGAGGGCTCCCCGCCTTGGCTTTTCCTGTGTCAAGGTCAAAGTGTGGCCTGTCTGCTTCTGATGTGACTGTCTCCATAGCAACTGTCTCCATGGCAGCGCCTCCTGCTGGACTCAAGAAGGCTCACTGGGCCCTAGACCATGTTAAACAATTGTGACTACACTAGTGAGGAGCCCATGATGACACACCATGACGACGGGTCTTTCCTTTGAAGAGTTGGGAGTCTTCGTGAAGGTTCACAGCCACGAATGACAGTAATGAAATGAAAATAAAACCTTTCAAGCCAAGCCCTCTGGGTTTTCCTTTCTTTCTTCTTTGATATGTGTGTGTAACAAAATGAAGCAGATATTTAGGCGACTGTGAAAAGTCTTTTTTTTTTTTTTTTTTAAGAAAACATTCTCTCTAAAGCAATACCCTATCACCTGGGCCCAGTTGCAAGCCCACAGGTAGACCCAGAGCCCATCTAGAAGTGAGGGGTTCATGGTGAGCTTCCTGATGTTGTGGGACATGAGGGGCTGTCTCTCCATGCATGGTGCAGATTCCTCTTGGCCTGAGCAGCTGCAGAGGCTGCTGGGAGGGATGCTTCAGAGGGGGAGTAGGGCATCCCTGGGCAGGGCAAGCCCTGGAGCCAGGGGTCACTCTGTGGTCATGCCCTCCCTAGGTGGTGGCCTGGGCAGGAGGTGGCTGCAGGGCCCCAGGCCAGAAGGGAGCACCTGGAAGGAGGTGGAAGACCAGGATGGGGGAGCCGTGTTGGGGAATGGCACGCCAGGACGGGGCCCCACAGAACCTGGTGCTTCTCTGGGCCTGCCTTCCAGGCTGGTTTCCCTGAAAGAAGAAGTGAGCCCCAAGGACAGAGCCTGCCTGCTGGCCTCTGAGGAAGCAAAGGTGGAGTGTGGCCACCTGGGTGGTACTCACGGTCTCCATGCTAGACACATTTCCTTCCTGAACTGTGCAAGCAACCAGCCTGACTGACAGGGTGACAGGGTAACAGAAGGACCAGAAATTGTGCAGATGAATTTAGGAAGTGTGCCTGATGAGCACACAGCACCCTTTGATCATCCCAGGTCTTGACTTGGTTCTGGATATCCTCCATCACCTTTGACTTGCTTGTCAAAGGTTCCAGGACTGAGGGGTACGTGGGAAACAGACCCCAGAGGCCACTGATGATGTCACGCTGCATCATCAGGCCGTCATAGGTGAGTATCAGGTGGGTATCTGTAGGTGGGATGGTGACTGCAACCATGAAAATAAAAGACACTTGCTCCTTGGAAGGAAAGCTCTGACAAACCTAGACAGCATATTAAAAAGCAGAGACACCACTCTGCTGACAAAGGTCTGTATAGTCAAAGGTCTGTATAGNGCCGTCATAGGTGAGTATCAGGTGGGTATCTGTAGGTGGGATGGTGACTGCAACCATGAAAATAAAAGACACTTGCTCCTTGGAAGGAAAGCTCTGACAAACCTAGACAGCATATTAAAAAGCAGAGACACCACTCTGCTGACAAAGGTCTGTATAGTCAAAGGTCTGTATAGCTATGGTGTTTCCAGTAGTCATGAATGAATGTGAGAGGTGGACCATAACGAGTTTAATGCTGAAGAAATGATGCTTTTGAACTGTAGTGCTGGAGAAGACTCTTGAGAGTCCCTTGGATTGCAAGGAAATCAAACCAGTCAGTCTTAAAGTAAATCAACCCAGAATATTCACTGGAAGGACTGACGCTGAAGCCAACGCTCCAATACTTTGGCCGTCTGATGGGAAGAGCTGACTCATTGAAAAAGACCCAGATGCTGGGAAAGATTGAAGGCAAAAGGAGAAGGGGTTGGTGGAGGATGAGAATGTTGGATGGTCTTATTGATTCACCGGATATGAACTTGGGCAAACTTTGGGAGACAGTGAGGGACAGAGAAACCTGGTGTGCTACAGTCCACGGGGTCTCAAAAGTTGGACAGGACTTGGCAACTGACCAACAATAACAATGGTGATGTGTTCTATGATGGCATCAATATTTAGAGCTGTGATCAGTGATTTTCAAACTTTTTCAAATTAGATGATAAGAAAATGCATCGAAAATTTCTGGACTTAGACGGCTCTTATGCAGAGCCCATCCTGGCCTCTGGCTGGCTCACTGCCCCTTCGGGTCCACGTTTCCATAACGGGCAAGGCTGTAGCAGAGCTTTAACAGCCTGCCACACTAGATGGTATGTTTCCCTGGGTTCTAAACTCAGAGGCGCCCGACCATTTCCAATAATAAATTTGGTGAGAAAGTTTGTGTGCGTCAAGCTCGGAATAAAATTACACATTCCTCTGAGTTTTATCATTTCTGCCATGCTGAAGAAGCGTGGCATTTTTTATCTGCTTATTCGGCCGTGCCCCCAATATCGCAGCTAAAACTCAGAAGACTGAGATAAGGAAAAGGGCAAAATAGAATGGTCAGAAAATTCATAAGGCACATTTTCCATGCAATTATTTTTGTAATGGCAGAATAAACCCATTTATATAATGGAGTTACACTAATAAATAGTATATTGAGTTTTCCTATTGGAAAAGTAATGAAAGGATGATGTGAATCTGATCTATAGGAAACCAGGTTCAAGAAGCTGTTTCCAGAGTCCCAAGGGAAAGCTGGCTCCTCTGATTCCTTCCTTTACTTGGAAAACCCAGCCTGTCTCTGTGACCTCAGGGTCTCTGTGCCCTCGTTCCCATTAGTAGTGAGTTAGAGGACTCTTACAATGTCTGCAGACACTAATTTAATCAAGCTTTTTGGACTATGTGTGGCTCCTACCTTAATTACACCATTGCCCCTTATATTAGGATGCTGAGGGGTGGGGGAGGTGGCCCAGAGGTCCCCTGCTGGCCTTTCTTCCGAGTAAACCTGACTCGAGGGAGGGAGCTGGGTTCAGTACAATCCCCAGGGTAGTCACTTCCCGGGGAGCCAGGCCTTGAGGAGCTGCAGTGCCCCTTGTTGGGCAAGAAAGAATTCTCTGCAGCTGGAATTAGCAACAAGTCCTGCAGTGACTTGTAATTCAGTTTTTATTTGTATAGGTTCTACTGGGGGCAGAGAATACATAGTTTATTTGCTAAAGTCATAGTAACCTTTGATTATTATATGCATTTTCTTAAACAATCCAATCTAATGTGCAGCATGGGGACAGTGGTTAATAATACTGTATTATATTCTTGAAATTTGCCAAGGAGTCAATCTTATGTGTTCTCATCACAGGAGGAAAGTCAGGAAGTTGCCTGTGAGGGGGATGGGCTCGTCAGCTGGACGTGGTAATCATGTTCCCGTGTGGACACTTGTCCAGCATCACGTCGTGCACCTTAAATATATACAACTTTCATCTGCCAACGATACTTCCGTAAAACTGGAAAATAACGCTGAGGACCAGCTTCCAGCTGCCCCTGTGTGATTCAGGGACTCAGAGAGTCTGGAAGCTGAGCGGGGCCTTTGCCTCAAGGACTAGGTTTCCTGCTCTGGGAGACTTCTCAGAAACACTAAGGGTGATGCTTGAGGACTTCCTAGTATAAGGCCCCAGAGCACAAATTTACTGATGAGTTAGGGCCTGTCTAGAGGAATACGGCAAGGCACGCTATTTGCCGATGTATCCTGTGTGTGGGCACCTTTTGGGATGCAGATGTCTCCTTGAGCTGAGCCCTGGGGATACCCCATCTTGCTTGCCAAGCCCGCCAGGTGACAGGAGGCACTGGGGTGTGGCTGAGGGCTCTGTTTGCAGATGCTGTTTGCAGCCCTGGGGAGGGGCAGGAAGCTCTGGGGTCTGTGAGAAAGGGGCTTGCAGGCAGGTGGCTGGCTGTGGACTGGTGATGGAACCGGCTCCCCAAGCCCCTGAGATGGAGAGATGTCGAGGAGGGGCTCTGAAGCCCCAACAGCACCAAGAGTGAGCGGAGTGCCAGGAGGGACCAGGGCTCTGCCGGTTGCCTGAGAAGAGGGACTTGTTGGGTGGGGGTGGGATGGGCTGGGGGCTGCCTTGTTGCCCAGGCAGCAGCCCCAAGGGAGCTGTCCCAGCAGGAGCCAGTGGGGGAAGCCAGGCCCCGGGGGCTCCCAGATGCTGGCTGGATGCGTCAGACCTGAGGCTCCAACCACCTCAGTGAGAGGACATGGGCTTTTGTACCTGTCGGTTTGTTTGTATCTATGATACACGTGGGGCAAGTAGACCAGGGCGGGTGACAAAGAATGAAGAATTCCCCCCTTAGGACCTGCTGGGCAGTGAGGGTTGTTGGCTTAAAATAAAACTCCATACTCAACACAAAACAAAATAACACAACACAAACAGAAAGCTTGTATATGAGACTCGTAACCATGAGCTTGCACTTTTAATTCACATCCCATTAGAGGATCCATTACAGAAAGTGGTCTCTGAGCTTCAACAGATGACAGTGGGTACCACGGGTGGGTCCCATTGGTGGGTCCCACGGCCTCTGCCTTCACAACTCCAGTGCCACAAATACCACTCTCTGGCTTCCAGTGGGGTCCAGTGAGGTTTAAGCGGAAAAGGGGCTTCTATCGGTAAGCGACTCCTGGCTGCTGAGATCCGCCCCTCACGACACCAGAGCAGGACAGCCTGGCGTCACCGGGTTAGCTCCTGAGGCACCAGTCCTGCCCCGCCTGGGTTCGGCCCAGTGTTCTCTGGTCTCTGTGCTCCGGGGGCCCTAGAGAAGGGCGGGGTGGTCCCTGCCGCCAGGCCACTCATCGTCATGCTCACAGAGGGGTCTGCAAATGAGCAGCGACCCGTGCAGGACAGAGTCAAACCGTGCAGGACAGAGTCAAACCGGAGCTGAAGTCCGCAGGCAGCCTGGGAGGTCTGTGGGCCGCTGGGGAGGGGGCGGGGGAGGGACGCTTTCTATTTGCCCCAAGGTTTACTCCACAGATTGATGCTAATCAGGTCCCCATCCCAGAGCTAATGAAGAGTCGGCAGCCTGGCCTGCGTTCAGCCCTCACTGTTTGTCCCAGAGCATTTAAATCTAATCACCAGCGGGAAATAAGGAATGAACAGAGCATAAAAGTGTCCCTCTGGTCTCTCCAGTGTGTTGGCAGTGAGGAAGAGGGAGGAGGGAGGGGGGAGGAG
>SJYX01015338.1:168163-270624 GCA_006410675.1 Oreotragus oreotragus | reverse complement strand
CCCGTCCCTGCCTTCTCCATGAGTGGAGCTGGTGCCTGGATGCTGGCCTCCCCTGGGCCTCTGAGTCTGCCTGGTTTTGCTCTTTCCTGAGAGTAGATAATGTATGATTTTACAGGAGTGTTTCCTGCTTGGTGCATGGACCTTGCGTCCCTTTGAGAACAGACTGGAAGGTCCCTTTGAGAACAGACTGGAAGGTCCCTTTGAGAACAGACTGGAAGGTCCCTTTGAGAACAGACTCTCCAGCGTGAGGATGATGCCTGGCCCTGCCCTCCCTAATGCTCACAGAGCCCGGTAGGTGAATGTGGCATTTAACCCTCACACAGCCCAGGGGTTGACGCTGCTGTTCACCTTGTCCTATGCAGGATGGTGACAGAAAACAAGGTAAGATGATCTGCTCGGAAACTGGTAAGAAGCCGGATGGCCTCCATTTTAAACCATTAAAGACTGCGATTCTCCCTAGAATTTCTCGTGGAACCAGAGGCACCGTTAGCTTTTTCTGCAGTGTGGCTTTTCAACAGGTGATTTCAGCCACGAGCCGTCCTGTCCTGCCACCTTGAAACACAGGCCCAGGGTAAGTCTGGGAGCTGGTGTTTTTCCAGGCTCAGCTGACAGTTCTCAGAGCAGCAAAGCACACAAACGGTGAAGACTATAATCACAAATGCAGTGAATCTTCATGCAGTTATGACAATTCTCTACCTTGAAAAATAACAGTGATTGATATGTTTTTTAGAGACTGACATATGTAACTCTTTATTAAAAAATTATTAAATAACTCCTTGAAATGAAAAGGCAGTCATGTAATTAATAGTTATGCACTGCATGACAGCATAATTATTCATTACCAAAATGCAGGAGCAAAGTGACTTCTAATTTCATCCTCAGAGTCTTTGAAGGGAAAAAAAGTACTTTAAAAGGAAGTAAGCTGGAGAGAGAGGACAGCTTTTGTAAGCACTTGAGATCCTACTTGACTTGAAAGAAAAAAAGCTGAAATGACAGATGATGTCATGCTATATTTATTTAAGGAGAGGCAAGTAAATTAAAAACACAAGTATAATTCATTAAAAATAGATTTTTAAAGTGTACATATAGAGGGATTCCTAGCACTTTCACCTTTATTGTTGTCTCACCTACAGATTATTTTTTTGAGTTCTCTGGGAAAATGTGAATTTATCTGTCTGTTTGGAATTGGAAAAACGCTTCTATAAGTTATTCAGAATTAATGAGTCCTGAGACCTGGTCCCAAGAGACCGGGTGCTTACAGCCTGTTTTCTGTGACATGACAAGGAATTTGGGCTGACTCAAGTCCGGGTCCTGGGCTGAGTGTTAGGCTGAGGCCTTGCTCACCTCTTACCCTCATTCGAGGGAGAGCAGCCTTCTCCATGGTAACCAGGGCCTGGGCCATACGGCCCCTTGCAGGTGAGTGAGGTGTCTGGGGCTGAGGCCAGCACGGATGAGCTTATGGGGACCATGGTCTGGACTGCTGACCGTTGGTTGGGTTGGCGGGACCAGGGGCAGCAGGGTCAGGCCTCAGTAAGGAAACGGGACTTGTGGGTTTGTGTTCTGACAAGTCTAAGTTTATGGTCTTTAGGAATCGGGAGTGGGTGAGGGTTTTGGAGCATTATCAAGTTGGCATTTAGCAAGACTAGGCTGACGGTAGGACCCGGGATGGAGAAGCATCGCAGGCAACAGACTCAGTCTCAGGTGATGGCCTTCAGACCCTGGGGCTCCGATGGCCCAGGCCAAAGTTCTTGGCCTCTGTCTGTCCAACCTGTTTCCTCTCTGGGACACTTGCTGCCTAACTCCTCACCCCGCTAAGTTGGCTGGTTGCTCCCTGCCCCCGTCCACAGGAGGTCAACACCTCGGTCTTGTCTGCCTCTTTCCTGCTCTTTCTCTCGTGTGGATGCTGGTCTGGACTGGACTTCCAACCAGACTCTGCACCTGGCCTGCATCTTCAGCCTCTCTTGACCCTTCACTGCCTGACCTCCTCTGCTACCCGGGAGAAGAGACACCTCTTCTCCTCTGTTACCGTGTGGAGCTGGCTCTGAGGACAAGAGTTTGCAGCCATTATCTACAGAGGACTGACTTCAACTCAGAACTCACAGCCACTGCCTGTCTTCCATGGTATTTTGAGGCTACACCTGGGCTCAACAAGGAAGAGCAATGGGGCCATAGGTAAGGTGGGGGTAGCTGTAGTCACCCCAGAGGTCTGTCTTTCCTATGACTGATCGAGAGTCATTCCTGAAGTAGCCTACATGTTCTGAGCTTGGCCAATTCTGTATTTTGTGTAACCAGATTCAAGTGTCTGCCCTGATTTTCTGCCTGTGTTCTCACTCATCAAAACCCACCATGGGCCTCCTCCCCTGCCCGCCCCACTCCTCTCTCCTTACCCGACTAACGGGTCCTCCTTCCACCCCAGGCTCCAGTCCCGTGTCCCATCTGTGTGTCCCGTCTGCGTGCGTGCTTGTTGGGCCTGGCTGCTTGGGTCTGCCTGGGCTTCCCCCACGCCCTACAGGTGACCCTCAGTAAACTGCTAGCTCCTCAAGGACTCAGGTGAGTGCATACATTTTAACAGCGACGTGCACAAGAAGGGGCTGACAAGCTTTAGATTGATTTATTGATTCGGAGGTTGCTTTTCTAGCCCCAGTCACTGCAGATTAGAGTCCTGGGAGATCCCATCACAGAACCCAAGCCCTGAAAGGACCCTGGAGACCAGGAGGTACATGTTTCTATTTGGAGAGCAGCGCTGGGCTACACGTTCAGGGCTGCCTGCCTAAAAGTGAAGGACAGAAGTGCCTGCCAGTTCTTTCTCTTGATTGCCTTTCGGTCCTTTTTTATATTTTTTTGCTATCTCACTGCTTTCTTACATCTGTTGGAGGTTAAAGAGCAGAGCCCAGTATAACACACCAGTCTGACTTGACACTTAAATCTCTGTTTTTGCACAGACCTGATGCCAAAGTATAAAACCACACGCCGTGGGAACTTCCTGTATGAGGAGCAAGTCCTTCTACTACTGGACGGCCCTGTCAGGACTCCCTGGCAACACTGGGCAGACCCGTTGCATTCCTGAGTCAGCTGCTGGGTGGGGGAGATCCCCTGGAGGATGGCACGGCAACCCACTCCAGGATTCTCGCCTGGAGAATCCCATGGACAGAGGAGCCTGGTGGACTACAATCCAGGGGGCCGAGAAGAGCTGGACATGCCTAAGCACCTTTCACTTCACCTCCATCTGCAGGGCTCTGGCCTGGGAGACCCTGTCGAGTATGTGCTCTGGGTGGTCCGGCTGTGATCAGGCCAGGCCTGCTGCATGTCCATGGAAGACAGAGGCACTGGGGATTCCCCAGGACATTCCATCCTCAGAGAGATGGTGAGCCGCACCTAATGACAAGTGAGTAAACAACACCAGGAGACCGAGTTCTTAGAGCCTTCCTCCTGCTTCTCCTGAGCTGCTTGCAGGGGGATATGCACTTAGCACATACATCTTAAAGGACCAGTGGGGCCATGACAGTGCTTTGTGATTGCCAAGTGTAAACCCGGGGTGTGATGGTGGTCCCGTGATTAATTGCGCTCTGTCGACATTAGGCTGTGCTACTATCGGTGGCTTGCTGCTCAGCACTTGCTAGGCAGTTAATTATTGTTGTGTGGCTCCAAGGAATGTTTTCAAAACACTTTAGAGTTCTGTTATAGCGATGGCATGGGGAGGGGTTTAATAAGCTACTATCATACACAAGAAAGACAAACACATTTTAAGACATGAAAATTACTTCGTTATGGCTTTTCTTTCCCAAGCTATTGCTGACAAAAAATGTATTCCTAACATGCCATTGCCTGTCGGCAACAAGTCTCACTTGAGCCCAGTTTTATTCTGCACACAAGTAGGGCAGTGTCCCCTAGGGATTAAGGAGGTGCGTCAGAAGGGAAGGGATTAGAGTCCTGGGTGTTTCAGCATGATCTTTACACACTTGATCCAGCCTCATTAGTGGTCCCTTTTGCGGTTGGGGTAGATCAGAAAGTATTTCTTGGTGAGACTGTTTCTTTTTGTAAATGATGGAGAAAATGGGATTACATGCTTGTGTTTTCTCTTAGTCCTGTCCCGCCAGGCCACAGACTCAGCACATGGAGACAACAGGGTCACTCCCCTGAAATTCTTTGGTCCCCATCTGGAGTAGGCAGCTCACAGAAGTGACCTTGGAGGCCTGGTTGTTCTCAACACTGACCCTTTAAACTTAGAGATGGGCTCACCAGTGACCATCTGGATCAGCAGTGCACAAGTCCTTCTCCCAAGCTACAGGCTCTCCCTCTGACTGATTCTCAACCTAGGAAGGCCCTTCTCTTCTCTCAAGTGTGCAGGTTATAATCACTCCAGTTGTAAGAAGTCAACCTGCCAAGGTGCATCTCATACTCAGGGACATTCCTGCTCTCATCTTTTTTTACTGTGACATGAAGGTCACTTTCAGAGCTTCAGAAGCAACACAGTATCTATACAATTTTTCCAGTTGATACACTTTAAAGATGTACCACAGAATTAAAGATGCTCCTTGGAAGAAAAGCTATGACAAACCTAGACAGCATATTAAAAAGCAGAGAGATCATTTTGCCAGTGAGAGTCCATATAGCCCAAGCTATGTCTTTTCCAGGAATCATGTATGGATGTGAGAGCCCGACCGTAAAGAAAACTGAGTGCCGAAGAACTGGTGCTTTCAAACCGAGGTGCTGGAGAAGGCTGGTGAGAGGCCCTGGGACTGCAAGGAGATCTAGCCAGTCCGTCCTCAAGGAAACCAACCCTGAATACTCATTGGAAGGACTGGTGCTGAAGCTGAAGCTCCAGTCCTTTTGGCCACCTGATGAGAACAGCCGACTCATTAGAAAAGATACTGATGCTGGGATAGATTGGGGGCAGGAGGAGAAGGGAGTGGCAGAGGATAAGACGCTTAGATAACATCACTGACTCAATGGAGATGAGTTTGAGCAAACTCCAGGAGATAGTGAAGGACAGGGAAGCCTGGCATGTTGCAGTTCATGGGGTCACAAGAAGTCAGATATGACTTAGTGACTGATCAACCACAAAGGCATATATATCTCTGTGTATCAAAAATACTTTAATGAAATTTGTTTCATTACCAGACAACCAATAGTGGTAACTGAAAGCATTATAAGTGTGCAAATATTCATCAGTAATCCAGCTTTAACTAGCTCTAAGAAGTTTCTCACAGAACCAGTAGTTACTTTCCAAAACAAACACTTGTTCATATTTCTGGTCTATTTTCACTCTGCCACAGCTGGGTGTAGTTAAGCCAACCAATCTGTATTTATAGGAGCCAATGCTCATTTAAACCCTCGAAAGCGGGTATAAACTTAAATGTTTCCCTGAATTCACTACATGTGAACTAAATTAAGTGTATTTGTGAAACTGAGAAGATCATAAGGTACTCTGGGAATTTATGGCATTTTTACAGTTTTACGTCTCTCTTATGTATATTACCAGACAACCAATAGTGGTAACTGAAAGCATTATAAGTGTGCAAATATTCATCAGTAATCCAGCTTTAACTAGCTCTAAGAAGTTTCTCACAGAACCAGTAGTTACTTTCCAAAACAAACACTTGTTCATATTTCTGGTCTATTTTCACTCTGCCACAGCTGGGTGTAGTTAAGCCAACCAATCTGTATTTATAGGAGCCAATGCTCATTTAAACCCTCGAAAGCGGGTATAAACTTAAACGTTTCCCTGAATTCACTACATGTGAACTAAATTAAGTGTATTTGTGAAACTGAGAAGATCATAAGGTACTCTGGGAATTTATGGCATTTTTACAGTTTTACGTCTCTCTTATGTATACCAACGCGTCTATCACCCCTGGTCATTAAGGTTAAAATGTGTATGGTTTTAATAGGTTATCTTGAGACGGACCATCTCCATTCATTATTTAAGCCGTTTCTCAGGGTGCAATGTTCGTACGTGAGCTCACTCAGGAGGAACCTTTGGAGCCTGTGTCTGGTCTGGACAGAGTGGTGCTGGCAGGCGCGGTGCCTGGGTGTGACATCCTCTCCGTGCACGTCTGGTGTGTGTCACGGGTGAATGTTCGGTGTGTGTCACAGGTGACTTGCAGCCTCTGAAGGGCCCCAATCTGGGATGGCGTGAGCCCTTCCATCACTGCCATGCTCACCAGGCTCGCCTGCTGACGGCACCCACCCCGAGAGGTCCAAGCCAGCCGTGACTCGGCCCATAGCTTGTCATCCCCTCCAAACAGAAGCCTCCCTATGTGCTGCCCTGAGCCACTCCATGCTGCCCCTCTGGGGAAATCCTTGCTGGAGCTCAAGCCCCTACCACGTGCGGCTCCTTGTCCTCCGGAGGCGGAGTCTGCCGGCCACACTCCTCCCCAGCTTTTTCGACCGTCATTAAGCGACTCTCCAGGTTCCTCTGTGTCACGTGGGGGTGATCATGGCCCCTTACTTTTCCCTCCATCGTGCCTAAAGCCCGGCTTCTGCTTCCGTCTGAGCCTTGCTGCTCTCATCCTGGACATTCCTGGGGCTGTTATTAAGGTATCACTTCACTTCCCAGAGGGGAGGCCCCTCACCTGGCACACAGATGACCAAGAGCATCGTGAAGAACCTGAGTCAGAGAAAGACAGAGGCTGCCTGGAGGTGCGGGCTCACGGGTGCAACTCACGCCCTTCTCCCGGGGCTCTGAGGCAAGGACCTGGGGCACTTAGGCCTTCCTCACGTGCAACTGTACACGCGCTGTACCCTAGGTAATGGCTCTCCAGCACAGATAACATGGGAAACAGCTTGTCAGAAGCTGAGCCAGGGGACAAGTGACAGCAGGGCTGAGGGAAAAACGAGCTGGTGACAGTGGTCGCAGGGTGACAAGCATGTGAGAAAACGGGAGCCCCATTCCTGTGGAACCCTTCAGACTCTCGGCCCTGCTGGTCTCAGGGCAGGAAGCAGGAGGAGCAGCAGGTGGCACCTCCCACTGGGAGGCCTCGCGGGCATCACCCTCTTCTCTGGCCAGAGCTGTGATCACAGCGATTCCTAGAGGAAATGTGTCTAATGAAAGCCCACATGTTCTTGAGAAGCAAACGTGTTCTCCTTGAGATAGGGAAGAGGTTTTCTTACATAATTATTCTCAACTTGGAGCTTAGAGTCTTCAAGTTCTTTTACATCAACTAACTCACTTGTTCTGGACACTGAAAAGCTAAACAGGATCCTCGCAGGATGTAGGGGAAATGTTGTGATGAGACAGGCTCTGTCTTGACCTGTACGAGGGGCTCATGGCCCCGCCTGGCTGGGCTCCGTGCAGAGCGGTTACGTTTTCCTGTGGGGCTGGACCGTGACCCTCCAGCGAGGCACCTCTGCACCGAGAGGGGACTCTACCAGCAGAGCGAAGACGCTGCCCCACACTCTGTTTCTCCAGGGGTATTTGTGTCAGGGTGCCAGGTGGGAGAACAGGAATTAAAATGACAAATGCATTGGCCTGGCTGTGAAAGAATACAAATATTTTTGTGTGAAAGTCGCTCAGTCATGTCCAAATCTTTCCCACCCCATGGACTGTAGCCCACCAGACTCCTCTGTCCATGGGATTCTCCAGGCAAGAACAGTGGAGTGGGTTGCCATTCCCTTCTCCAGGGGATCTTCCCAAACCCAGGGATTGAACCCGTGTCTCCTGCATTGCAAACAGATTCTTTATCATCTGAGCCACCAGGGAAGCCTGCGGCTTGCCCAGCCAGCAGACTAAGCCTTTGAGGTTTGGGCAGGGAACAAGTATTTTTAATTTCTTTACTGGGGTAATGCTGGTTTATAACATCGTACGTGTCTGGGTAAACATCATGTTTCTGTTCCTTTGCATGCAGGTTGTCTTTAACTAGGGAGAACTTTACAGGAATGAGAAGTTTCTTCTTCAGCTCCCCTTGGCCCCCAGTACCGTTCCTAAATTATCCTGTCAAGTTCAACACGTAATATAAATGAAGCAACTTTTAATCATTTCAGGAGAGACGCACTAAGACAGATGTAGATATTACACTTCAATCTAAGGAAATAGCCTCGAAATGTCATTAACTTTTGAATTAACAATGAGCTCTGATTGTTTGAGAAAAGGTGACATATTTCTCCATTTAGAGTTTGGGACAAGAAGTTAATTTAAATGCCAAAAGTACATATATTTGAGTAACATGATGTCAAATAAATCTTTTAGCATTAATATAAAAATGGCATTTATAAAAGCTATAATGAATGTAGCTAAAGGCACGTTTTCTTAAACAGTTTTACTCGATTGAGACCCTATAAAGCTTCAGTCTATTGTTCCACTTTCATTAGTGATTTTTTTCCAGGCCAGTTATAGTGAAGGGTATGTATTGTAAGCTAATATTCACCAAGCATCGACTACAGGACAAGCATTGTTCCTGAAGCTCTGTGTGTCTCATCTGGTTCTGACAATAGCCCCATGAGGCAGCTCATTTTGTTACCACCCTTTTCCAGAGAAAGTTAGGCTTTGGATGAAGTGTGTTTTCTGGGGGGACACATCTGTAAACACTGGGTCTCTGGGAAGGTGCCTACTTCTCCCAGGAGCTCCTTCCCTCTTTGGACCCATGTCCACCTGCCATAGCCTTGAGGGAAGACAAGCTGCCCTGTCTGAGCATCTTCCACGTGTTAGCATGGTCACAGGGCGGCTGAGGTCCCAAGGTCCTCACCCACCTGGCAGGGAGCAGGGTGCTTCTTGTTCTCACTACCTGCCCCACATCCACAGCAGGCCAGGCAGGAAGGGACAGTCTCGTTGAGCTTCTGTTTTGGGATACCTTCATTAGGTCAAGAGGTATTTGCAACTGGGGTACCAGTGACAGAGAAGAGCATCTGCTGGTGTCAGAAAGTTCTAGAAGAATGAGAGGAGCCACAGTCTTAGGAATGACCTGGTTTCTCTCCCCTCCACTGGTTGACCATCTGGGAGCTGGGCTCAGAACCTGAGCTGTGAACGCTGCTGGCTGGAGAGCCACCCTCTCTGCCAGGTCCAGGGGGGGTCCCAGGGAGCCCTCACTGTGGTCCAGACTACCTTTCCTCAGCTGTTCCTCCTCTCCCTGCCCTCCCGACCAACTGAGAGCAGCTGGAGAAGAAGTGTTTGCTCCACACTAATAACAGGAGGCTTTAGCCAGCGTACCAACTCTCCCCAGGTCCCACATCATGAACCGCTGGTGCCCAGGTACAGCCGCAGGTCCTCCACACGCCCTTGGAAAGGGTCTTGAAGTTCGGGACCCACCGGACACCAGGCTGGCAGTCAGAAGAGTGTTCTAACCCCACTGCTCACAAATGTTTGATGCTACTGGCCGAGGGGGTACAGTAGCTATGCTTACACACCCCCATGATGGGGAACTCACTACCTACAAAACATGTCCCCACTTTTCCCCAAGGAAGTCTATTTTATCTGCAGGTAGCTTGCTGGAGACACTCAGCTTGACTGTCTCCCTAACTTACGCTTGACGATCAGAGTCTAACTCCTCAGACTGATGGGGTTAAATCTAAGCTCATCCTAAATGTACAGCTCTTTAATGGAGACAAGCAGGGAGGGAGAGGTGGGATATTATTTTTCCCTTTCAGTACAGTAATCACTGGTAATGTTTAAAAGGAAGTGGGTGAAAAGTGACAAATGAGCAAAAAATTCTACCTTTTAGTGAAGGTTAAAAGCAAGGGTCAGACCTCATAGCTGATCACTGCTAAGGGGACTTCAAGTGGCCCGTTAGCATTCTGACTTGAAGTGTGAAGAAAGCGCGACTGATGGAGAAATAGCAAAAATCGGTTGAGGCTCTAAACTACCCGAGTAAGCTGGTCAAGTCAAACATTTTAGACAAAGGCCCAGCCTAAGTGAAGTCTCTGGTTGTCTGGGAGACTCAGAGCTGTGTGAGATATCCTGTGTATGTATATTTTATATGTGTGCACGCACACACACATTTAACATACTTTCAGTACACATTTTTATGGTAGATCTTCTGAAACACAAGTCAACTATATAAAGAAATATTTGCTGATTTCCTTGTCTATGTGAGTTGAACAATATATTAGTGCAGAAATTCCTTTTTAAAAGGAAACTAATGGCCAATAATGAGTTTCAATAATATAAAGTAGGGAATAAAGAAGAAATATCCAGATGAAACGGCCTGGTAGACCCAGCACACACTGACAGGGTAAAAGCTGCCCTTTGTTTCTCCCTGGCAAAAATAACAAGAGTCTAAAATTTATTCTTAGCTACAGGTAATGCATACTATGAACCTATTAAGAGTTAAAGCTTTTAGGAAAAAAAAAGATTGCTTCTAATTGCTTTTATCCTGAGGCTGAGGTGTTATTGCGTAAAGATTAGAATTATTATAACTACATCAAAGAAAAGTTTCAGTAAACTGTAAATACATATTCAATTTACTGAATTGAAAAAAACACCTGCAGTTCTTGTGGAAGCCACACGTTACCAGCGAGAGCAATCGTGTTATTTAACGCCTGATATAAAACAGCTCATAAAGTAATCTCCGGGTACTCTGATCTGAATCAGCACCGGGAAGGAATGAAACGTCTCCCAAAGGTTAAGAAGCCAGTGGGCTCCACGCAGAGCATCAGCAGGAGGTGGGTGTGCTACTGTGTGGACCTGCCGTTCTAGGAACTTCCTGGGACGTGATGAGACTGCCCCACATCAGCTCTGAAAACTTCACAGTGTTCTTTAAATCAGGGTGTTTTTTTTGTTTTTTTCTTAAAGAAAAGGACGGGTCTACATTTATTTCTGGAGTGTAGAAGCTGTAGGTTTTCACCCTGNGGACGTGATGAGACTGCCCCACATCAGCTCTGAAAACTTCACAGTGTTCTTTAAATCAGGGTGTTTTTTTTGTTTTTTTCTTAAAGAAAAGGACGGGTCTACATTTATTTCTGGAGTGTAGAAGCTGTAGGTTTTCACCCTGGAAGCATCTACAGTTAGTTAGCAGAGTGACCCGAGCTCCACTGTGCAGGCAGTTTCCTATGTCACCTTGTCTTTGCTCTGAGAACTGCCTGGAGACCCCAGGCCTGGATGCATTCTGCTAGTGGTCAGCTAAGGACCCTGCCACCAGGCCAGGGGGCTCAGAGTGGGGCCCTGGCTTACTTTGTGAGTTAATTTCCAAAACCACCAGTGACTTCTATTTCACAGCAGGTAAGGAAGAGCACAAGTGAGGTTGGGGAGGGGGCTTAGGGCCTCTTGGAGACCCTCCTCCTTGTCGGCTAAGTTGCTGGATCTGGAGAAACCCGGCTTGGATCCCAGCCCAGTTCTAAAACCCGCCAGGACTCAGGAGCCTGAAAACCTTCAAGGACTGGCTGCCACCGTCTCAGTCACGTGAGAGCAGGGCGAGCTCAGGGGCCCACACGCCCGGTCACCGCAAAGACAGTGGGGGGCAGGGTTCACCATGCCCCTCGCAGGGGCTGAGCAGCAAGGATCAAAGCTCTGAGTCAACGCCCCAGAGCTTGGCACCACATCCAAACGCAGGGGGGCTTCCCTGGGGCTTGGCCCTGGGCCACCCCCTGGGGGAGCAGGCCCCACGTCACGAGCGCCAGAGCACTCACTGCTCGGGGCAGCACTCCATCACTGTCCCCACCGCCCTGCCACCCAGCTCTGCTGTCCTTGGGCAGTGCGCTCGCAGAGGACATTATTCACTTGCGTGTGTGTTACATGCAAAATAAACTATTTTGAGCCGCCTCCATCTATCACATGGCCTGGCCGCGGGCTCGGTGGGGAGCAGGGGGTGAGGACGGAGGAGGGAAGGTGCAGGCTTCTCCTTGGAAAGCAGGAGACGCACGCGCCGGCCAGGACAGACGGCCGGTGGCCCAGGCGCTGTCCCTGGGCTTGGTCTCATCCCGCCTGTGGCTCATAGGAGCGGAGCCCCTGCCCGGTGGCTCACACTTGTCGGTGGCCAGACACCTTTCAGACCCTCAGACACAGGGACACTTGCACTGATGCTGGAGCCTCTCTCCGGGGTCTAGGCTTTCCCACTTTGTTTCCTTAATGTTTACACCTAGGATTCGAGGCTTCACCCGGCAAGAGGATGCTCAGACACTGGGCTCCGTCCACATGGGCTCGGCATCTCCAGGCAGCCCCCTCCTCGGCTTCAGTTCCCTGGAGGCGCTCTGGGGTCAGTGTAGACCACGGGGCTGAGTGAGGGTGAGGGTTCTGTGTGGGCCCTGAGCAGTGACTTCACTCGAGTCCGTGTGGTCCACCTCCGTCTGCGCCTGTGCTCAGGCAGGCCTAGCCGCTGAGCCTTGGTTCTAGACACCCAGGGAAAAGCCGTGGGGAAACGCCAAGTGCCCGAAGACGTGGAGAGAAAGTCCAGCAGGGAAGCTGCACCCACATTCTGCCTGGGCCCCTGCAGCCTCTGCTGTCGTGGCTGACGTTATTTATGGCAGCTCCACGTTCCTTTTGAGGCATAATTAAAAAAGATGAATAACTGGAGAGACCCTCACCAAGATAAATGAGTAGTTTGAGGCCTTTTCATTTGGATGCCTTTTCAGGAACATTAGAAAGAAGGGAAGTGCTTTGGAGCGCTCTGTGGAAACTGCCCAGCAAAGGGCCGTGAGGTCGCGTGGGCCACTACCTGCTGTCCTCCATCTGTGGTTCCTTCTACCACTGGCCCCGTGAGGAAACAAAAACCAAGATATTTCATTTTATCTTTTTAGGGGGTATCCAGATCTGGAAGTTCTAATTTATGAGCTTGAAATACCATTAAGCTGATGCAGGAAATTCTAAATGAGTATGTACATGCCTCTCTGTGAGGAATAATTTAGGGGAATCCAGTGAGACTGGGTTTAAAGACATACAGGCACATTAGCAGAAAGCTTAGGACACCAAAAAATATATATATATATATATTTTTTTACAGTTTTAAAAAGCTTCTACTTCTTTTTTTTGAAGTGCAACATTTCTGTGGCCTTTTGAGCATCTGAAGATTATGGTATGATGTTTGTACCCTATCTGCTCTGCACGCTCTCCTTTGCTGCCTAAAATAATCCCTCTCCTCAGTCACAGCCCCTTCAAAGCAGGGTTTATCTCTAACCATTTTGCACAAAACCAGGCACACGGTGACCTTCTTCAACCAGAAACTCCCTGATGCGTGGCCGACCACACAGCAGGCTCTGTTTCTAGCCTGTTCCTCAGCCACCCCAGGACTCCGCATACACGGAATCAATTCACACTTTGCCAGAGACAGTCTAGGCACCAACGAACAGTTTCTTTTAAAAGTCCGTTTTCTAGGAAATATTTGTTCCCCTGTTTCTCATGCCCCTTCCCTAGTTTTACAAAATAAACACTGTGCTTACAGTCACTGCATCCCCAGAGAGCTGTTAACCTGGAGAACACGTGTGTGCCTGAGCGTGGTCCACACGGATCTTGTCTGCAGACTCTGGCCTTCGCGGGAGCATCTGTCCACCCACCAGCCTCCAACAGTGCCTGAGTTGCCTTTCTCGTGTACATCACACTCAGAGATGAGTCTAGGGCTGCAACTGCCAGCAAGGTGATAACAGTGAAGCCTCAGTGCAAAAGAGAGGCCGACTCCTGAGTTGCTGTCACACGCCGTCCGTGTCAGAAGCAGCCTGAGTGTGCTGGCCGTGCTGTCTTCGCCACGGGCTGGGGAGGGCACTGCCATGACCCCCTCTGCAGGGGGACTCGGGCACGAAAGGCCTGGACGGGGTGTGAGGGGTGAGGCCGCTCGTCACCCCGTCTCCAGGCTGGGTCAGGTCTCCTTGCTTTGTGTTCCTGCAGCTTCTCGCAAGGGTGCTATTTGGTGTGAGAGCTGCCCTGAGAAAGGAGGTGCTCAGATGAAGCTCAGAGAGAGTCTGACACGGTGCCCAGACACATGCTACCAAGTCACACACCTGGATCTCAGACTGACACGAAGCCACTTGGACTTCAACCTTTCTTGGCTGGTGTGTAACACATTTCAGAGAAAGGGGATTCTTATGTCTTGAAATGTCCCCATTATGTATTTAGCTTGAGTTCCTATTATAAATTGGTGTCTCTTACAGATTTTTTTGAGTCCAATATGACTCTATTTGCTCTGTCCAGCACTGAGTTGCACCATTTTTTTCCACAGAAAACGGCCTTTTCCAGACTCTCCTTGACTCTTCCCCGACTCCTTTCCATATTTGAATCTTTCCTGACTGATCTAACCTACATTTCTCCCTTCGATGCTGCCGTAGTGTATCTGGTGGCTGACGTTGCCCATTGTACCGTCAACTTGTATAGTTGCAACTGCTTCTTCACCCAGGTACGGGTGTCTTGCATGTGGAGAGCACAGGAGGAATTCTAAGCTGTTGATTGTGTTGCAAAAAATAATCCTGCGATGAGGGTCAGCCTGCAGATAGCACAGAGGGTCAGCTGACGAGGGTCACACGCCTGATGTGGCTGGGCGTGAGGAAGTCAGACACCCTGGGCGGGTGGCTGGTCACTGGGTCCCAGCTTCACCTCTACTTCTGGCTCCCGGAGTCACTGATCTGCCGGGGTTCAGCTGTGTCTTCCTGGAAAGCATACATGGATGCAGACAGGACCGTTAAGTTCTGCTGAGGTTCCCGCATCTGTGATCTGCACATTCCCCGAATCACGTGGGACAACGTCTGAAACTGTGGATGCTGACGCTCTGAGGGGCGGGGGGACCCCACATTCAGGGCTGGCCTGGAGGCGCTTCTGTTCGGTCCTTAGGGTGTCCAGAGCCCACATGGACGGGGTTACTCACAAAACACTGTTCCTTTCTTCAGTTAGAGCACAGTCACAAACTCTCTGAACATCTTCACAGCACTGACTGTTGGAGTCCTACATTGTGGGGGTCTTTGGGGCCCTCCAGGGTCCCCATCTCTCTCACAGTCTTTGAGGCACTGGGTTAGCTGACAGCTTGACACAGAGGGGGCTGGGCCATGCTTATATTGGGAGGGGTCCGCTCGGCCTCTGTCCAGGCCACTCGAGGAGGAAGGTTGCTCCTTGAGGAGAAGGTGAAACACTGTGGCTATGTGTGGACAAGACGGGGGCTTCTGGGGTCACGATGGAGGAAAAGACACCTAGGAAGGGGAGAGGGGCAGCCTTGTAGCTGAGCTGGGTGAACACAGCTGACAAGGTCAGCGCATGAAGGTGGAAGCCTGCCCCAGTCCCTTCTTCATGGAGTCAGCACCTCCCAACATGAAGGGGCTGGGTGCTGGGCCTCCTGCACTGAGTCCGCACTGCCACGTAACACGTCCTGCCCGCTCTATCCTTCACTCTCCTAAATTAAGCTGGCCTCTCCCCTGCTTGACCCTCAGCAAAGATCCTCCTCAGAGTGGACGCCCGGCCCCTGTCTGTCCTCTGCAGAACCACAGACCTGGCGTCCATTCCATGGGGAGGGAAACGCCTGACCTGCTTGAAAAGACACACGGCTCAGGGTGCAGTGACCACAGGCGTGTTCCTTCACACGGAACCTCCCACAGAGGCCACATCTACGTGCAGAGGCACCGCCAGCAGGACAGTCCCCGCCCCAGCTGAGGTCACTTCAAGGATGTCAGGGGCCGCACCTCCTCCCTTCTCTCAAGGTGACCCACTTGTGCTGCAGGCGTCCGGCTAGGCCTGCTTGGAGTGGGCTGCTCGACTTTGGGGAGCCTGCGTGGTCCCTACTGCAGGATGACAAATTGCCTCTCTGCTGTGTCACCGGCGCCACTCCCTCCCCCGACTCCAGATGAGCCTGACTGAACCCTGGGCTGTGGGCTAATGTGACGGCTGAGGCTCCAGCAGGTGACCCGGGAGGAGCCTCTCCAGGCTTGCCTGGTTGTGGGTGCTGGGCCAGCATCACGAGGCTGCGGAGATGATGAACTGATGGCAGGACCCTCAGCCCTGATGCTCCGGTGATGCCCCAGGTCCTGTGCATGATGAGCTAATGTGCACACTGAGCTAACGGAGTGTGAACCCCGTGTGACCCCATGCACACTGAGCTAATGGAGATGGCATCTGGGCTCACGTGCAACTGCGTTCCAGACGAGTTGGCCCTTGTAACAGGGAGCAGAAGGTGGTCACTGGGGAGAAGTAGACCCCTCCCTTGGGGGTCCCCTCCAAACCCTTGCATGAAAAAGCTCTGCTGGTGGTTCTCAGAGAACCTGGCCAGCAGATCCCCAGTCGACCGGCTCTCCACTCTGGACTCCTGCCCCTCCTGCTGTTTCTCCTGGACTTGGGGTTCACTCGACCCACCGTGGACCCATAGGGAAGGCCGAGCCGACCCAGCTCCAGATCCACCAGGGCCCCTGCACATCATGCCCACACCCTGGAGCCACTGGCCCTGCCTTAGTGCAAAGGCCACTCGGTCCTCTGGAAACTGAGGCCAGAGGACAGGCCTTGCCCAGGACAGGCTGTGTCTTCAGCATGTGGTCCCTTCACCCTGCAGACCTGCTCTCTCCAGCCACCCTGGGCTGAATCACCCTTCCTCCCGCATCTCTGCCTTCTTGCTGGTCTTTGACCATCCCCTGTGTCGGGTGGTGGTGCTGGCAGATCCGAGAGAGCATGGCCTGGGAGTCAGACTCTGTATGGAGCTCCACCCAGGGCGGGGAGGGGGTCAGGAATTGGCTCTATTCCTGGGGGCGGTCAGGACAAGGATGGGCAGGGGGAAGGGACATGGGACACAGTGGACAGTCTCCCTCCATGGGCATGTCACCTCCTTCTGCTGAGAGGGACCACCTAGAACGACTAGGGGATGCTTTCCAAACCACCTCTCAGGGCGTGGCTGCAGGAGCAGATGCCTGCAGAGCCCTTCCCCGAGGACAGGGTTGGGGGACAGTGGACGAGCCCCTTGAGGCTGGTTTGTGGGTTCACTGGCCCACCAGGAGCAGGCGCTTCATCATGAGTGGCTAACACCTCTGACACACACTTTATTGTAACGAATTCCCTGTCCATCATCAGGGAACCACAGCAAGGATGTCCAGCACACTTAACCATTGAAACCGAGGAGCATCAAAATCTCCCGTATTTTTGGATATTCTGTCCTCTGGGTCAAAGGTTGTCATTATGACTGATCCTAGAGTGGACGTGGAAACCACACTAGAAAAAGTGAAATTACAGGAGTGTGTGAGCGGGAGGTGGTCTCTCTACTCAGTGGCTCCCTCCTGGCACTGCTGATCATGCAGGGTTCACACTGGTGCTGGCCAGCACCTGGCTGGCGTGTCCGGTGGGCTGTAGGCAGCATCTCTGCCCCTAAGCAGTCCAGCGGGTGTCACACCACCTCTCAAGGGAGGCAAGAAACCTGGTTTTCCTGTTCACACGACAAATGAGTGTATGAATTAGTGGGTTTCAACACTACTTGTTGTGAGGTGTGAATCTCAATGTATCTACCTCCTCCCACAAAATAACACACAGATTTAATTTCAGATAACTGCAAAGAGCCATGGAAGAGTAAAGTCTGTAGAAAACATTGAGCAGCTTTATGAACATGTCTCTGGGACATTTTACTTGGTTCCCGCCCTTCAGAGGAGAATACACACAGTGATCCAGCCTTTTTAAGGAACATGCTCCCCTTTTTAAGGCACATTGGCACACGGGTGTCAATGACTATCCTGGAAAGTCACTTTAAAATAACTTCTTGTGGGTTAACAGTGTGTTCAAGACAATTTATGCTCATCTGAGGGTCCCAGGTGGTCTCAGACCCTGGGATTCACTCTCAGCTCACCTCCTGCCCCTGCTCCGTGGACCCAGAGAGAGACAGACAGAGACAGAGGTAGACAGAGAGGGATAGAGAAACAGAGCAAGCTCAGTTGGATGAAACTCTGCTCCCTGTGTTATAAATTCTTGGCTCTGTGAGTGGCCTTCACACCTGATACTGGGACCCTAAGGTCTGGGCTGTGTGTGGGATGAATGTAGAATTTTCTGAAATTAAATGCTTTCAGGCAAATGTGTTCACTGGTGTCAAATTAATTGTCATAATTATAGCTAGTGATTATTAAGCAATGCACTTGTCCTACGGGGCAGAGCTCTCCTGTGGCCCAGGGACACTGGTTTCTCCCACGTGAAGCATCAGGTCAGGCAGAGAAAAGCACAGGCAACCTGCTCCAAGAAGATGCTGCCAGAAGGTGGATGCCCTTGTCCCTAAAGGGGTGCTTCCTGCCCGGTGTGTTCTGAGCACAAGTGAGGGTGAAGCTGGGGTCTCCCCAGGCTGTTCTCTGCCCATGGGTGATTTCTCCAGCCCTGGGCACCTGGCAGAGTCTCAGCTAGAGGTTGGCTCCCAAGGGGCCTCCAGGTGGCACATCTCTTCAGATCTAGGCTTTCAAGGAAGTATGAAAGCGGGGTGCTCTTAATCAGAGCCCTCCCTATATCTCTTCTGGTAGCCGGTTCTAATGGATGGTGTGCTTGCTGCCAACAGGTGGTGAGAGCCCTGGGAGGGCTGGTAACTGGTGGAATTTGAGTATTTATATTCTTTTGTGCTTCAGTGTTCCTTCCTCTCTCTAAAACACAACAGAAGCAGCACTCTGGCTTCGTCTTACTGAGAATTCTCAAGTTATTCCTGCTCCTTGGCTCCTGGCCTCTCCTGTCTTGTCCAAGGCCACTGCGCCCAGGGCAGACGTCTCCCATCCCTAAGGTCTGTTGAGGGCCCGACAGTGGGTGATGTCTCCTTGGCTGGGA
This sequence comes from Oreotragus oreotragus, assembly GCA_006410675.1. Lineage (NCBI taxonomy): Eukaryota > Metazoa > Chordata > Mammalia > Artiodactyla > Bovidae > Oreotragus > Oreotragus oreotragus. Next base: position 252,017 of record SJYX01015338.1, on the reverse strand, counting down.
GCAGCCACCTGGTGACAGGTCTCAGGAGCCTTCCGAGGACGAAGGCGCTATTTCCTGGACACTGAGTGGAGCCCTTGGAACTCCAGAGTCAGAGCTGGAGCCAGGAAAGCTCCCTTTGGTTGGAAGGTACAGATGGAGAGAGGAGCGGAGGCCTGGGGCCTGAGGTGCGACCCGCTCTCCCCGCCTTCCTTGCCTCTCTGCATCTCCGTCTCTCTCCCCCCGCCCCGCCTTCCTTGCCTCTCTGCATCTCCGTCTCCTGTCTCTTATACACATCTAGATGTGTATAAGAGACAGCCCTGGAGCCACTGGCCCTGCCTTAGTGCAAAGGCCACTCGGTCCTCTGGAAACTGAGGCCAGAGGACAGGCCTTGCCCAGGACAGGCTGTGTCTTCAGCATGTGGTCCCTTCACCCTGCAGACCTGCTCTCTCCAGCCACCCTGGGCTGAATCACCCTTCCTCCCGCATCTCTGCCTTNTCTCCCATCCCTAAGGTCTGTTGAGGGCCCGACAGTGGGTGATGTCTCCTTGGCTGGGAGCAGCCACCTGGTGACAGGTCTCAGGAGCCTTCCGAGGACGAAGGAGCTATTTCCTGGACACTGAGTGGAGCCCTTGGAACTCCAGAGTCAGAGCTGGAGCCAGGAAAGCTCCCTTTGGTTGGAAGGTACAGATGGAGAGAGGAGCGGAGGCCTGGGGCCTGGGACGCGACCCACTCTCCCCGCCTTCCTTGCCTCTCTGCATCTCCGTCTCTCTCCCCCCGCCTTCCTTGCCTCTCTGCATCTCCATCTCTCTCCCCCCGCCTTCCTTGCCTCTCTGCATCTCCGTCTCTCCCTGTATCCATCTCCGTCTCCATCTCCCGGCCCCGCCCTTCTCCACCTTTCTGACTCCATCTCTCTCTCTCTGTCTCCATCTCTGTCTCTCTCTGTCTCTCTGTCTTCCTCTGTCTCCATCTCTGACTACGTCTTTCTGACTCCATCTCTGTCTCTCACATCTCCCCCTGTCCCCGACAGTCCAGCATAGCACATGGTGTGACAAAGGTCCTGGCACCAGTGCATCTGGGGAGCAGCCCGAGTGTGGGGGCCCCTGAGGCCCCACCTCCCCGTGGCCAACATGGGCTTTTCTGTGCTGGGCACCTGGCCTTCAGAACATTGCAGAGCACCCACTGCTCCATGTTTAGCGGATTCTTTGTATTATTTTGTGAAATCACACTGAATTCCCACGTTTCTGTCTGAAATGCCATGATGCCAGCCAAGTAGGGAGAAAAGGTTCTTCTGAGATTGATTTTTTCCCAGATACCACGGTTCTGTTCAATTGAATTCACTCGACTTGTGGTTAACATAAACACTACGGAGAGTAGGACATGTCAAATTAGCAGCTTTGCAAATCTCCTGTTAATTGTCAGCCTAATTAAAAAATTGCTAATTATAATGTTTATAACTTCAAATAACTGCTCAGCTATAAAGTATGGCCTGTCAGGTGTAAACAGGGGACTAGAGGGAAAGAATCAATCGCCATCTGTTAATTTATCAGCACAGCACACTGCATTGAAGAATGGATCGCCTATTGCACTGTAAATCTGCATTGTGATAGAAAAGACCAATTCACTCAACACCTGCGTAATAAAGGATAATGGCCATCGTTACTGTTGGCCCCAGGGTGTCTCTGCTTATCAAATTCCCATCCTGCCCAGAGCAGAAAGGCAAGTGCCGGCACTCAGGGTGGGTCTGTAGGAGGAAGAGCCTTTGGCAGGATGCTGGCCACATTGATCAGAGTGTGTGCCTGCTCAGTCGTGGCTGACTCTTTGTGACCTCATGGACCATAGCCCACTAGGCTCCTCTGTCCATGGGATTCTCCAGGCAAGAATACTGGAGTGGGTTGCCATTCCCTTCTCCAGGGGATCTTTCCGACCCAGGGATCAAACCCATGTCTCCTGCTTGGCAGGGATATTCTTTATCACTAAACCACCTGGGAAGTCCTCTTCAGAAAGCACAGTCCCCCTGCAACGTGACTAGAGAAAAACATTAAACATCTGGAGCCACGCAAAATTTCAGAAAAAAGCAAAACCTAACACACATAGACATGGCATTCAGATGGTGAAAGGAGGAGATCTCTTGTTTCCCGAAAGAGCCCTGATACCCATCACTAGCTGTCTCTGGTCCGAACTGCCCTGGTCTTGAGTGTCAACACTGGGTCCTATGGACCCTGTCCTACTCTGTCCTCTACAAACTCATCCACTGACACCAGATGTGCAATTGCTGGGTCATACTTTCACCCAGGGAGTCCCCACTTGACCCGGGTGCCAGGGTCTGGAGGCCTTCCAAGGGTGTGGGCCTCCAGCTCTCTCACCCTGGTCTGCTCCCATCAGCTCGCTCTCACCACCTCCCATTACCCTCACAGACTCCGGGGCCCACGGCTTCACTCATCCCTTGGATAGGAAGCAGGAGGCGTCTGATCACCTGTAACAGCAAGGCAGAGAACTTTTTTCACTGAAGCCGAAAGACGCATGGCTGCCGGGTCATGAGACGTGCTTAAAGGCAGAGAACTTTTTCCACTGAAGCTGAAAGACATATGACTGCAGGGTCATGAGACATGTTTATCCCCCACTTCTGCCCAGAGCCAGGGAAAGGGGCTCAGTCATGAAGCTCCAGGAACTGAATTCAAAGACCCAGGGAGCCTGGATGCCCAACCATGGAGCTGTGATGTGACAAATGGCTTTGAAGCTGAAAGACATATGACTGCAGGGTCATGAGACATGTTTATCCCCCACTTCTGCCCAGAGCCAGGGAAAGGGGCTCAGTTATGAAGCTCCAGGAACTGAATTCAAAGACCCAGGGAGCCTGGATGCCCAACCATGGAGCTGTGATGTGACAAATGGCTTGTTTAAAGCTGCTAAGCGGTGGTACTTTTGACCACAGTTGTAGAAGCTAAAACAAGTCAATCTCTTGCTCAAGGAGCTGTCAGATCTGGGTGGCAGCTCCTCACGCCAATTTGAGCCATGTGGTCACCTTCAGCCCCATGAAAACCACTGCTCCAAGCTGGTCAGAGAAGAAGAAATTCTTCTGAAGATCCTGGCCCAGAAGGAGTCCACATCATTCTACTTGCTTTCTGCCCGTAGTAGTCACGTGACCTCGGGGACTCTCAGGGCTGGTGCTGGGTCCTAACTGCATGGCCTGTCCAGCAGTGACCCTGCTTGGGCTGAGGCAATGCCTTTCTTGGTGGATGGACGGCTGCCTCTGCTCTCAGCTGGTACAGAGGTGTCCTGGCTGTCCACTTGGTGGGCGCTTTGTGTGGGTGAGGACAGCATCCGCGGGACCTGGGTGAATACCTGAGAACTGCGGGTCCAGTCTGATGGAGCAGCCGGTGATGCATGTGGAGTGGTCAGGATCTCTGTCAGGAGGTGCTGGGCAGAGCTGAGTCTAGGTCCATGCAGTGCACACATGAATGGTTGTGTGTTCAGTTTAACACTGGAGCAACTCAGTTAATAAAATGCTACAGCGGGCAGTCATGCGTCTTCAAACGAGTGGACTACCTTTAGAGCAGCTGGCTGAGGTGAGAGGAGCACTCAGGGGATGTGTGGACGCCTCCAGGTGCCCTCTCCCTCCACACCCCCCAGGGTTTACATCTGGTCAGTGTGCTGGCTCGTGAAGCAACACAGACACACTTTTAACACCTACATTCACATTTGGGTCACACCCAGGAGACGTGCTACACGTCTCCTGGGCTTTGCATGTCTGCTGTGAGAGGACCATCCAGGGCATGCTCATTGCCCTAAGAGTGCTCTGTGCTCTCTGAAGGCCCCTGCCCCCGGCCCTGCCATGCTTTGCACTGTCTCCCTAGTTCTGCTGGGAGGTCATGTAGGTCATGTAGCCACTCAGTAGGCTGCTTTTTCAGGCTGGCTTCTTTCACTAGTAACATGCATTAAGCCTCCTCTGTGTCTTTCATTGACTGGTGGCTCATTTCTTTTAATCACTGAGAAACATTCTGCTGTCTGGACGTACCACTGTTTGTTTATCCATCACCTACTGAAGGACGTCTTGGCTGCTCCCAGGTTTGGGAGATGGTGAATAAAGTCACTGTATATACATCCGTGAGCAGGTCAGTTTCCCACCTCTTTGGGTAAATACCAACGAGTCTGACTGCTGGGCCATGGGGCAAGGGCATGTGAACTTTGTAAGAAACTGCCAAGCCATCTTCCAGGGTGGCTGCGCCTGGATCCCATCCACCAGCTGTGAATGAGAGTCCCTGCCGCTCATCCCCTTCAAAGACCTGGTGTAAGTGCCCACATGTGGCCAACCTCAGGGCATCTCTATGAGGGAGCTGCGTTTACTAACGAATTTCTATCAGTGAACGAAGGGGCCGCCGTCCCTTCAGCGCCCACTGTGTGCCGGGCATTCTGGTTGCCGTCAGCTCTGGTGGCCACCTCTGTAGCCCATGGGGCATGTGCCTTCTGTTCTCCATCCTTTACTGATAAGAGACTGAATAGGGAGGCCTCGTAGCTTCACAGAGCTCAAGACAGAGCCCAGTGGGAGCTGAGGCCCAGGTTCTCCGACACCCTGGAACCTGGGTGCTCCCTGCCCATGAGGTCTCTCCGTCGGAAATGCCTCCCCACCACCGTCCAGGGCAGGGGCCTGGCCGGGCTGCTGAGGCTTAACTGCTTAGAATGAATGTGGGAAGAAAGAGACAAAAAATGAGGAAAGCAGATCCAAGAGGGAGGGCACTGAAGGGACAGCAGTCAGGGAGCCCTCATCTGCTGGGCCCCTTGGCGAGCTTAGGGCAGGAGTCCAGGGTCTTGCCTTGAAAAGCCCGAGGGGAGCCAGGACTTCTGGTCTTACTAATAAGAGCGCCCTGTCTCCAGGAGCCCATGGATGGTGACTTCTGAGAGGAAGACCTCGGGCTGTTGTAACGATTGCTCCAGCGTCTCTAATCTTGGTTAGTCCCCAGCTCCCCTGTCGCTGCCCCAGATATGTCCTTAGGAGTTAAAACTCCACTCAATGGGCCACGGGAAAGGTCCCCAGCTGTTTCTAGCTACTTCACAGAGCACATGGGGGAGGGCGCTGAAGGGTGTGAGGCTTGGGTGCGGGGCCTCCCCGGGGGGCTGGGGACTGCTTCGGAGCCCCTGCCCTGTTTGCAGGAGCAGACTTCAGGAGTCCCTCGCACATGAGCTTCCTGAGGCTGAGTGGGTGGTCAGCACTCCCTGGAGCGCGGTAAGTTGGTGCTGCCCTGGCCCCCTGGACACCCCAGGCCATGTGCCTGTAGTGACAGAGGAAAGCACCATCAGCTATGGAACAGCACAGAGAAGTCATACTCCTCGGTGTGGAGGAGATCCCGGGTGGAGGAGAGGAAAGGGCTGGGAGGTTTGGAGCAGGACGGAGGGGCTTCCGTGGGGATGGTCCCCAGAGCGGAGAGGAGGGGAGACTGTTTGGGAGGCTTTCCAAACTGACAGGCAGACCGCACACCTGAGCACTGCTGTTCAGGGCTTCTCAGAGCCCGGGGCTTGCCAGGCCCAGACACAGAGTGGGGAGGGTGATGGGGAGGAGAGCCCAGGACAGAGCAGACATGGGCATGACATCACAGCCGTCACACTTGTGGAGCACACAGGAGGATGAGGCTGGGAGGGGCGACCCCCGGCAAGCTGTGCCCCGGATGGGTGCTGGGCTGATGGAGGGACGGGCTCCAGCTGAGGCCGCTGAGCAGAGCAGCAGCGGCATAGGTTTCTGGATGTGCAGGGGGCCACACCTCATCCTCTGGAAACTCTCGGGGTCTCCTGTCCCTACACTTTCTTGGGCAGCAGTCTCATCAACACAGTTTCCTGACGTTCATTCCAAATCTGCTCTTCAGATTATGGTTTGGCAAAGACACTTGGGCACTGGGAGAGCGTTGACTCCACAGGCAGATGTGGTCTGTCAGTAAGCGTCACCAACATTTCCGACCCAGATCTCAAGCCCTGGAGATGGCGGGACAGTCAAGCTTTGCTGAGACCCATTTGCTCAAGGCTCACATGGGTATTCTTGGCAAAGGTGTGAGCTTTCACATCTTCATAGTTTCTGAACATTCTGAAAAGATCCCTACTGCTATCTACTAAAAACAGAGGGTTTGGGTTTTTCTTTTTCAGTTATTATTGTAAAATTAACATTTGTACTAGCAGTTGAATTCAGGAAATGATGTTACATTTATAGTAGGCACATTTGTGTGGGAAATTATCTACATAGATGGTCCCAAACAGAGTTTAATTTGAAACCAGAGATTTCATGCTCTTGTCTTTGGAAAGTCCAGGGCAATGAGTCAAACATTAAATTAAATGTCATATGATAATTGGCCAGGTGCTGCGAGCTCAGACCTAAGATCTGGCTAGCTCTCTCTTTTCTTTAGGTAATCAGGCTGGAGCATGTGTTTTATGAGAGTTATAAAACATACGAACATTTTATTTAGCTATTTTTTAAGGACTGTACAGACATTTAAATTTGGTATGTTTAAGCACAGCTCATATATCACACGGGATAAGGAAAAGCACACACCACAGTACAAGTGTGGGGGGGTCTCTGTGAATACCTCCGCTAATAAAATGTTTTCATTGTGTAGATAATGCTGGAGGTGGTCCAGGGAAAGTAAATCCCACACTCACAAACAGTGAGTGCTTAAAAGAAGCGACATAAGCAATTTCCCGACTCCACTGGAACCCAGGGATCCTTGTGTTCACAGCTGAATATTCAAAGGGCTGTTTACCATAATTGGAAGATACTTGACAGTTTAAGTAGCCCGCATTTAGCAGACTTCAAAATAGGTCCTAAATTATTTGTTGCCAGCCTTTCAGATAAACAAGGGGCAGAACCGCTCAACTGTCCTGAAAAGCCACCAATTAGAAGCCCCGGGTTATCCTGAGTGACTCCTAATGTGATGACAGAATTCAGAGCCTCCTTTGTAACTGCCTGAACTTCACCAGAGCCATCTTTCCAGTTTCATAACCTTTCATGAAACAATCCCCAAACCGGAAGCCACACTGTGGACAGGGCTTCCCTGTGGCCCTGGGCAGCATGGGGACTTCTGAGGGATGAGAGTCCCTTGTTCACACTTTGTCCAGCTCTTCAGGGCCCCTTGGGGACCTGGCCTTGCCCTGCCAAGCTCATCCAGTTTTACCAAGAATCCTGCTAGTTTGTAAAGAATTCAGTTCACGAAGAATCCCCTCAGATGTGAGAGCCCCAGCCTGGGTCCTTGACGCCGAGGGGTTTCCACCAGCTCCTGACCCTCCATCTGGTCCCCCTAGGGCGAGGCCCTCTCCCTCCCCATTGGATACTCCTGAAAACAGTCTTTGCTGCCTGTTTAACTGGCCAGGTGTGATTTCCTTTCACACTTGCTATGCTAACTTTGAGAATTCAGTTGCATGGTGAGGACTTGGTTGATCCTGAATGAGGCATTAAGGACACCTGAATTGTCAAAATAAACTTGGTTAGTTAGTGGAAAGCCACTAAACGTATTTTTGGAGACAGTTTACCTGTATTTTATGTCGACATCGAAAAGACTTGAATTCTTGGTGTCCAAGCTCAGTGCAGAGGTACCAGAGATCAAATTGCCAACATCTGTTGGATCATAAGAAAAGCAAGAGAATTCCCAAAAAACATCTGCTTCTGCTTCATTGACTATGCTAAAGCCTCTGACTGTGTGGATCACAACAAACTGTGGAAAATTCTTCAAGAGATGGGAATACCAGACCACCTTACTTGCCTCCTGAGAAATCTGTATGCAGGTCAAGAAGCAACAGTTAGAACCGGACATGGTACAATGGACTGGTTCTAAATTGGGAAAGGAGTATGTCAAGGCTGTATATTGTCACCCCACTTATATGCAGAGTACATCATGTGAAATGCCGGGCTGGATGAAGCACAAGCTGGAATTAGGATTGCCGGGAGAAATATCAATAACCTCAGATATGCAGATGACACCACTCTTATGGCAGAAAGCAAAGAAGAATTAAACAGCCTCCTGATGAAAATGAAAGAGGAGAGCGAAAACAGTTGGCTTAAAGCTCAACATTCAGAAAACTAAGATCATGGCATCTAGTTCCAGCACTTCATGGAAAATAGAAGGGGAAACAATGGAAACAGTGACAGACTTTATTTTCCTGGGTTCAAAAATCACTGCAGATGGTGACTGCAGCCATGAAATTAAAAGATGCTTGGTTTTTGGAAGGAAAGCTATGACCAAACTAGACAGCATATTAAAAAGCAGAGACATTACTTTGACAACAAAGGTCCATCTAGTCAAAGCTATGTTTTCCAGTAGTCAGGTATGGATGTGAGAGTTGGACCATAAAGAAGGCTGAACAACAAAGAATTGATGCTTTGTTGGAGAAGACAAGTGAGTGTCCCTTGGACAACAGGAAATCAAACCAGTCAATCCTAAAGGAAATCAGTCCTGAATTTTCATTAGAAGGACTGATACTAAAGCTGAAGCTCCAATACTTTGGTCACCTGATGTGAAGAGCCAACTCATTAGGAAATACCCTGATGCTGGGAAAGACTGAGGGCAGAGGAGAAGGGGATGACAAAGGACAAGATTGTTGGATGGCATCACTGACTCGATGGACATAAGTTTGAGCAAGCTCCAGGAGGAGATGGTGAAGGACAGGGAAGCCTGGCGTGCTGCAGTCCACAGGGTCACAAAGTGTCAGACATGACTGAGTGAGTGAACAACAAGCTCAGTGCAATTCAGATTCGCCAGTTAGAAGCAGCAGAGTCTACAAGGCATATTGCATGCATGTGCTAAGTCACTTCAGTCCTGTCTGACTCTTTGCGACGCCATGGACTGTAGACCAATGGTCTTCTCTGTTCATGGAATTTTCCAGGCAAGAATCCCAGAGCAGGCTGCTGTTTCCTCCTCCAGGGGATCTTCCCGACCCAGGGACTGAAACCATTTCTCTTAGGTCTCCTGCATTGGAAGCAGGTACTTTACCACTAACACCACCAGGGAAGCCCATCAAGGCACATTAATAGTAATTGACTATTGACAGTTGAAAAAAGCTACAGAAAGCCTAGGAAAAACCAGGATGAGAACGCAAGAGAGCAAACTACAATCTGTGCCACACAATAAAGGAACAAAGACCATCAACTTCAAGATCCAGTTCCCAGACTTCTTCTGAGAGTGGCTTGCATAAGCATGAGCCTTGGACTTTGAGGAAAGGTCGATCTGTGCTTCTGATGCTGCTTCTTGTCGGCAAAAGGCATCTTAATAGCTGAGAATGCATCCCCCACGCTGCTGTCTACAGGGTGAAACTGACACAGCGGGACAGCTCTGTTACATTCCGAAGATGCTCCCTGAGACTTAGGACTGTTCCAAGGGAACGTCACAATATTTTTTCTTAAGGGAAATATTTGAGAAAGCAATTCATCAAAACAAAAATAAAGCATGAAATGATGACTATTTCTTAACAGTTTCTTTATGTTTACACAGCAAACAAGGGAACAGCAAGGTCCCTGACTGCACAGCTTGCTTCTGAGATGCAGATGTGGGGGTGAGATGAGCAGAAAGGGGAGAAGGTGGTGTCCACACCACAGGGAAGGTGACTGGAAGCCCAGATCTGAGGGCCTGGGCGCCGAGGCCTCTCTGCCACTCGTTGAGCTGGCTGTGCAGGGCCCTGGGTCCCGAGTCTGCATCCAGGGCTGTGATCGCAGGCAGTGTCCTAACCTCCCTGGGCCTCCTTCCCCCACTTGTTAAGTAAAATCATCAGATGCCTGGGGGTGGGGGGCAAGCCCCTCCTGCATGGTGGGCACCAAAGGAAGACCTGTGAGCCACGGACCACTTCCACAGACTCCTCCTGTCTTCTTGTCGTCTTGCCCATTTAGTAAGATGATGCAAATACAACTCAGAGCAATAGCCCAGCAAGACAAGTGGCCTAAGATACCATTCTTATTGGAAGCACAGCAAGGCTTTCACAACGAGGACCTATGCACAGGTCCGACTGTAGCCCCTTTGTAAAAGCAGTGTGTCTGCAGGAGAATGAACTGTCGACAGTGGTGGACGCGTAAGTCACGCCCGTGGATGGAGTCATGGTGCATTCGTGCTACAACATGTATGCACCTTCAGGATGTTACACTGAGTAAAAGAAGCCAGTTGAAAAACAGAGCAAAACAAAAACAAATCAAATATGGTAGGACAGATGCCAGTTAGATGATGCTTAGAGTCATCAAGCCCAGAGACAGACAAGACAGTAGGATGATGGGGCTAGGGGCCGGCAGGACATGCTAGGCAGGACACAGCAGGTCTTGTTTCCCATGGGTCAGGAACCTGGGTGGTGCAGCTCAGATCGGCCTGAGGACTTACCCGGAGACCCGGCCCCGGAGGACCCACTTCCAAACCCACCCTGTGTCTGCTGCTGACCTGCCAGAGCGGGCGTGAGGTGGGAGGCTCAGTCGCTTTGTCACCTAATCTCCAGGTGCTCTCCACAGCTTCTGCCACATTCCGAGCATGAGAAGGGGGTCACTGGGCATATCCAGCCAACACGCAGGTGTGCTGTGAGTGGGGGAGGGGTGTCAGAACACACATCATCCGAGTGTGGTTTGGTGAAACATGTTTAAGGACTTATCCTTCAACTTCAGTGTGGTGTGTGCCTGTTTTTCTCCATTCTTTGGTCTGGGGATCTGATGCAGAAGGAAGGAAACATTCAAGCTGAGACGACCACCCAATCACCGCAATGCAATCTGCACTTTTGTTCTGAGCACAGTACTTGGTGTGTGAGATAATACATGTTGTCCTGCAGTGTGGACCCTTAGACAGGGTCGTGAGTGCCTGCCCCTTGCCTGCTCTGCCCGTCCTTGCTGGGCGCAGCACCATGCAACACCCCTCCTTCAGCGAGCCCCTCCTCGTTGTTCCGTGGGTGCCTCACTCCACAAAGCCAGCCTGACTGGGAAGCATGTGGAACCCTGCATGGAAATGCAAGACTGACGTTGGCGGTTGAGCCCAGGTGTGCTGCAGGCACCGTCACCGTTATTGTGCTCTGTTTGTCTCCAGCTTTGACCCCATTACCTACCCAGAACAGTTCCAGAGAACTCACTTAAGTTGCTTGGATGTGATTTCCATTCTTGCCAACAAAGAAGTGAAATCGGTACAGATGCCTCGTCCAAGCAGGCCCCACGCTGCGTGCTGGGAACACTGCTGTGAGAGGCACAGGATCTGAAGGAGCTCCCAGCCCAGTGGGGAGACCACACACAGAAGAGTGATTAGAACACACGATGGCAAAAGTACAAAGCCAGTGTCCTACTTAGATGTGTGGCCTTGGAGAGTTGATGGAATATTTAAACCAAGAATCAGTAATTAGATGAAACCCCAAGAGGAGGGGACAAGATTGTCAGGCATGAGATGGAGGAAAAAAGAATTTTCCAAAAGGTGCAACAGAATGAAAGCTACCAGAGGGCTGGGATTTTTTTTTTTTTTTTTTTCTTTTAATTCACTGATGGATCCACTAAGTTTGACCACATACTGGGTTTTTGAAAACTGTTGCTCTGATAAACACACCAGCGCACAGAGGCACCAAGGGCCCGAGGATGATGGAGGAAGGGTGACAGAGGTAGGGGGGACAGGACCTCCATGGGGAAAGATGGCCGGCCAGTCGTGTGGCCCATGAACCCTCCCATAAGGGTCTGAGTCGGATCAACTGGCAGGGGAACTCACTGAGGAGTCTGAATCCACCGGGCGACAGGATTAAGTGTGTCCTTCCACAGGTTAAGCTTGCAGACAAGCTCTGGAGGGAAGACTGCTGAGGCGGCAATTCCCCTGGGAAGTGAGGGTGATGGTGCAGAGGGAGTCACGTTTCCCACACCGTGAAGCCAGCGTTTTCCGTGCCGCCTCCTTCCAGTCTCCACCGAAAGTTCCTCCAGTGGCTGAAGAGCAGGCTCACAGCTCAACCAGCCACCAAGGGACGGGGCTGTGCCTGTGACCTGGGACCCTACCTGCTGTGGCCTCCGGTGACATAACGAGACCCGCGGTCACTGGGACGCTGAGAGGGTGAGCTGGAGAGGTAACCTGGCTCGAGGGACAGGGCCCAGCAGCAAGTGGGCTGAGAGAATTCGGAGAAAGGGGTTTGTGGAGCCTGGGATGTCTCATGTAGACGCTGAGCGGCTGGTGATGACCCCCATGTGCTGATAACCCCCATGTGCTGGCTGGGGGGACCCAGCCCTCCCCACTACCCTGGGGACTGACCGGCTGGTCACTCTGGGAGCTGGTCAGACACTGCAGCCTTCACCTGCCCAGTTTTGGCTTATCTTTTCTCTCTTTTCACGTCTGTTGAACTTACTGGCCCATTGCCTGAGTGGGAAGAGAACAGACGGAGAGGTGAACGCTCTGGGCAGCCAGGCCCTAAGTCCAGAGGTGCTCAGTTCAGGAGCACAGGCCTAGAGGCAAAGGGGTGGGTGGAAGTCCTATGAACGGTTTCATTCAGTGTGAAGATTCACACTTGAAATCTCATAGATTCATTAAAATTAAGAGATAAAATTAGATTGGGTTTTCCACTATTTAATTAAAGTTTCATTTCCCAGACTTTTATAGCGTTAGCATGACTTTGACACGACCACCATCTTGATGTAACAATGGTGAGTTCAAAGCTTTTTGGCCCTGCGGTTGCTCTACCGTGAAGGGTGGGCCCATGTCCGAGGCCAATTTTGAGACTGTAGAGGGTGGAGGGGGTCTGGAATGCTGCTGGTGGGATGGATGAGGCGAAGTTTGTGAGCAGGGCTGGCTGTATGGACAGGGCTGGTCTGCATCAGTGCTGCAGGGCCCTGGGGGGTCAGCTGCTAGAGGGGAGAGGCAGGGGATTGGGAGAGGGTGGTGACTCCGGGACGGTGAAGTCTCCAGGAAAGATGGGTCAGGAAAGGTCAACAAAGGGAAGGAGACAGTTTAGAGACATTTGTAATGAGTAAGATGATTAAACTGAAATCTTCAGGCAGAGAACCACTCCCCAAACTGAGGAGGGGCAGTTTTACATATGTCACACCCTGGGGCCATCTGTGGAACAGAGAAGCCTGGGGCGCCCCAGGGCTTCCCGTGGCTCCAGCCCTGACTCCGCTCTGCGTTGCTGACTCCGAGACGCAAGTGGAGGCATGAGAAAGACCCAAGCTCAAGGTCAACATTCAGTGACTTTCTGTTCAACACGTCTTCCGCAGATATCACTGGATCTGAAAGTTATACTTTACGGGAGCATCTTGGTGGTTTAATGCCTGATTTTTAAACATATATTTGCCATTTTATCTTTCTTTCTGTTCTTTATCTGAGATTCCGGTTCCCACTAACAGTTAACCAGCCATTAGCTTTTATTAGTGGAGCTAAAACGATGACACCCAATATGAGCAGCGTAAAACGTTGACCCACTTTTTCATCAGGTGAAAGGACAGAAATTATGGGACCAGCCAGACCCCCTGCTTTGTCTTCCTTGGCTGGTTACTTACTTTGTCTGTGAAATTGCTGGTGTTTTCTTAGCCTGCTCATGGAGGGCAGGTGGCTGTTTATATCCTGAACGGGCCAGGCCTCAGGTCCTGCGTAGGCTTGTGGAATCTCTGATATCATCTTGCCGCTTAGAAGCAGGGATACTCTGTGTGTCAGGAATCGGAGCGAGAAACGGGCATGGACAGGACGGGGCACAGTGAAAGGTGGGACAGCAAAAGGGGTTACTGACCCCACTGCAGAACCAGAGCTTCCTGCGCCTTCCTTGCTCGCGGGCTTGTCTTCCTTCTGGAAGCCAAGAGCAGTCCGTGGCTGGCATCCACATAACTAGATGATAAAGTTTGCTACAGTCCTTCCTCCTTCTCAAACACTGAGCCCAAAGGATGTTCTAACAGCAGTGTTTTCAATTCCTCTTGGGTCCTTCAAATAGTTTCATTTCAAGGAAAAACAGTCCTACAGTTTCAACAAACTGGGAATCCGTCTCTAGACGTCCAACTGTGCAGCCATGTAACTTCTGCTCTGAAACAGAATCTGGTCCCTCCGATCCTGTTCTTCCTGCACTGAGGCCACAGATCTCTTGCCACTAATAAACACACCAATGTTCTCACCAGAAGGGCAATACTCTCCGGAGCATCCCCACTTCAAAGACAAATACCGCGTCTCCTCTGGAGATGGCAGCACGAAGACGTGTTGACATCTTTTGACATGCTCTTCTCTGCACACACCCAGCCCCAGGGCTTTTCTTAGTTTATGAAATGGACATACAAATTATTTGCATGAAAACAAAGTGTTTCCAACGACAGCTTTGTCACTGAGTTCCTTTCTTAAAGCTGCCTTCTCCAGGAGTCCTGGATTCCTGCACAATTTCACAGGTCAATGCGCTCGACCCTGGCCAGCTGTGTGGATTTGATGAGTGTGGATGTGCACTAATGCTTTGGTAGCATCACCACAGTCAGCCGAGAGATGTCCAAATCTCCCCAAGTGCCCTTGTGCCCTTTTCTTGTGTACGTGTGTGTGTGTGCATGTGTGTGTGCAGTAGCATCACCACAATCGACTGAGAGATGTCCAAATCTCCCCAAGTGCCCTTGTGCCCTTCTGTTGTGTGTGTGCATGTGTGTGTGTGTGTACGTGTGCACGCCCATGCTAAGAGCACAGCGTGAGCTCTGCCCTCCTAGCAGCACCACACTGCTATCATCAGGCACACTGCACGGCAGCTGTCTAGAACTCACCCATCCTGCATATCAAACCTTATTCCTGTTAAAGTTCCCCGTTTCCAATTTTTTCGGGCCGCTGCCACCATAATCATACCTCCATTTCTAAGAATCCGACTTTTCTAGATACTCAGATATGTGGAATCACACAACAGTTTTTGCTTCAGTGATGGCCTGCCTCACTTAACATAATGTCCTCTAGGTTTCTCCATGGTATTGAAAATCGCAGATTTCCCTTTTTAAAGACTGAATAATATTCTAACTCATTTCAAGATACTGGGCGTGTCCACATCTGGGTCACTGTGAGCAGAGCTGCAATGGGCTTGAAAGTAAGATACCTCTTCCAGATCCTGATCTTATTTCTTTCGGGTAACTTTCCAGAAGCAGGATTACTAGCACACTGAGCGATGAAAACCTGAAAGCCTTTCCTCTAATATCAGGAACAAGACAGGATGCCTACTGTCACTGCTTCTGCTCACACAGTGCTGGAGTCCTAGCCAGGTAGACCGGGCAAGAGGAAGAATGAAAAGGAATCTGAATTAGACAGCAAGGAGGGGAATGATGTGTACTAGCAGATGATATTGATCTAATCCCATATTTATAAAGCCTCAAACAAGCCACAAAAATATTATTGGACATAATAAACAAGTTAAGTAAAGTTGTAGGATATGAAATCAACATACAAAAATCAGTTGTATTTCTGTAGACAAACACAGAACCAGCAGGAAAGGAAAGTAAGAAAACAATCCCATTTACTGTAACATCAAAATAATAAAATATTCAGAAATAAAGTTAACCAAGGTAGTGAAAGACTTGTACACTGAAAACAATAAAACACTGATGAAGGAAATAAAAGAAAAACAAATGGAAAGACATCCCATGTTCATGGATTGAAAGACTTACCGTTGTTAAAAATTTCCGAACACAAAACAGTCTCTAAAGTCCATGCTATCTTCATTAAAGTATCAATAACCCACTCCAGTGTTCTTGTCTGGAGAATCTCGGGGACGGGGGAGCCTGGTGGGCTGCCCTCTATGGGGTCGCACAGAGTCGGACACGACTGAAGTGACTTAGTCCTGAAAACAATAAAACACTGATGAAGGAAATAAAAGAAAAACAAATGGAAAGACATCCCATGTTCATGAATTGAAAGACTTACCGTTGTTAAAAATTTCCGAACACAAAACAATCTGTAGAGTCCATGCTATCTCTGTTAAAGTATCAATAGCACAATCCTAAAATTCACGTGGAACCATAACAGACCCCAAAGAACCACACCAATTTTGAGAAAAGTGAACAAAGCTGGAGGCGTTAGATTTCCAGATTTCAAAATTTATCACAAACAGTAACTAAAACATTATGGCATAAAGACAGATATACAGACCAACAAGGCAGAACAGAGTCCACAAAAAGAAGCCTCACGCATATACAGTCAACTAGTCTTTGACGAGGGCATTAAGAAACGACAACAGGTAAAGTGCTGTCTGCAACAAATGATGACGGGAACACTAGAAACCCCCAAGAGCAAAAATGAACTTGAATCTTTGTTTACATCAAAACCACAGGTTACAAAAGTGAAAGCAAACGAGTGGGACTACATCAAACTAAGAAGCTTATGTATAGCAAAAGAAACCAGCAGCCAAACCGAAAACAGAGCCTACAGGATGGGAGAAAATATTTACGAACCACGTATCCGAGGAGGGGTTAATTTCCAAAACTCTTGGAAAGAACACTTAGGACTCAATAGCAAAGAAAACACAACTGATAAAAAATAGGCAAATGACTTGAACAGACATTTCTTGAACAGGCGTATAAATGGCCAACAAGTATATGAAAATGTGCTCAACATCACTTGTTAACAACAAATGAAAACTGAGATGTTACCTCACACATGTTAGAATGGCCATTTAAAAGAAGCCAAAACCCAAGAAACAGCAAGTGTTGCTGAAGGTGTGGAGAAAAGGGAGTCCTGATGCACTGTTGGTGGGAATGTGAAATGGAACAGCCACTATGAAAGACAATATGGAATTTCCTCAAAAATGGAGCTGCTAAAATGTTGCTTGGTGTTTCAAGAAGAAGGCATGAGCTTTGAGAGATGGTTTGAGTCCTTGGAAAACTTTAGGTGCAGGTTAAGTCCTTTTTTCACCATATTCTGTATCATTTTAGGACCTGATTTTCCTTTCCCGAAAAACAGAGGTAAGAATGTCTACTTTGCTGAATCACTGAGAAGATTCAGCGAGAAGGCATCTGTGAAATGCTCCATGTGGGAAATGAGGATCAAACATCAGTCTTCCTTCCTTCCATCTTACTTTTGAGAGTCACCAGTACAAACAACTCATGAGCCTGTGAGCCAGATGGAAGGATGGCCAGAACAGTGGGCTAATCTGGGAATGAATCAGGGGTGTTCCATGAAAATAACAGCAAGGAGAGTGTGGCAGTGGGTGGAGGAGAGAACTGAGGTCAGCGGAGAGGCTGCACCAAGGGGAGCTTGTTAACCATGAGAACCACCAGTCCCAAACTCTGCTGATCGTATCCACCCTCAGCCTCCTGACACCACTGATCTCTTAACGGAGCAGTTCCTGCTCCTGTGCTGAACCAGTGTCGACCACAGTTGCCAACTAGAGACCTGCTTACCTTCCTATCTGAATCTCCACCAGTGGTTCATCGATCAAACCACATAAGGTGACAGTGTGGACTTTCCACAAATGGCTTCAATGAATTAATATCAGAAGACTGCTTTGACAAGTTGCAAAGTGTTCCTTGCCCAGGCTAAAGAAAGATACTGTTTAGCTGAAAAAATTCTAACTATGTCTCCTCTGTGTTCTGCCAAACATGTCTTCATAAAATTAGAAAGAATCCATCTGTTTCCTTGCCATGGATACTAAATCTCAGGGTTATTAGCTCTCATTTGGACTTGAGTTCCAATAGGCAAATAGAAAGGTGTGTAAGATTTGTTAGCTGCTGGCTATGACATTGATGCATCTGTTTGCTTTTTCTTTCTTTGTATTTTATCTTTTTCATACTGTCTCTATTTTGGACAGACTTTGATCTTTGGGAAGCGATATTATGTTTCATTAGATGGAATGGTTGTTCGTACCTGGCTGGTGACATGGGCTCCCCAGGGAGGGAAAATTCTGAAAGTGTCTTCAAAGACAGGAAGCGAGACTGGGGTACATTTTAGGATGTGGCACGCTCTTTGTTGTTTTCTGTCCAAATAGGTGTGATTGCACACCTCCCTCCGACAGGGGAGGGCTCAGGTGTGTCTCCTTTCCTTTACCGCAAGCAGATGATTACCTTGGCAGCTCAGCTGTGTTATTGAGACATTTCAGCATGAAATTTGTTTTTTTTCTCACTGAACTTTAAGCAGAATTTCAAGTGCCAAGTCTCCGAAGCCGAGTGGGGCTATTAAGGGATAATTACTAATTATGCTAATTTGAGAAGTAGCTGCCTTCTCCTTCCCCGGTCATTCTGTGTGTGTGCGCCACCCTCCTGAGAGGCCCCCCCTCCCAGGTGTCTCCGGGAGGACAGTACGTCCTGGGCCTCCACACGCTGCTCTGGAGGTTTATAGTCCATCAGAAGGGGAAAGAAGACGGCAGGGGTTCTAGGGCAGCCCGTGTCCTCGTCATCCGTGATTTATGCTGGTTATTAATTTGTCCCGTGCCAACAATATTTATTGTCCTTTGTACTCAGGCCAGAAGTGTATACATTTAATTCCTAATCCATCTGTATTTCTTCTCATCATCTTGGAACCTTCATAATAAGTTCTGAGCACCTGTGCCCACCACAATGTTGGGAGGCACTGAATTAGGCACTGGGGCCTTGTGGGTCTTGGATAATTATCACCCTTTCTCCTCAAAAGTTGCTATTTAGAATAAATACTAATGATGAATGTGTGTTTGGTTTGACCACCTGGACACTGTGACTGGCACACAGAGGAGAGGCCAGGTCAATAAGAAAGGGATGATATTTGGAAAGTGTCACCTTCAGTGGTGCAGAAGACTGTTCACCCCCTGACTTGCTCCAGCCCTGAGGAAGTGGGGAGACCTGCCTCGCCTGTGAATTTGGGGGTTATGAGGTCGTCTGCCTCACTTCTGGGCTCAGACCCAGGGATGACCCGAGCCCACTGACTGCTTCCTGCTCTTCAGTCCCCGCCATCTATTCCAGAGGCCACACTCACTCCTCCCTCAAGCCTCATCTCTTCTGTCACAACGAGGATTTCAAGGCTTCAGCTTTGCTCCTGACACCGTTTCTCAACCTGTTCCGACCAGGTGGAGCAGGGTTCCCAACGTGCTCCCGAGATGCCAGGGATGGGAAGGCGGTGACAACTGCATCAGGGGCCGCTGTGCCCAGGTGTCCTGTGCACCATCGGCCGTGCTGGATATCAATCCCCTCAAACCTTAGGAGCCTCGAGCCTACGGTCACCTGAGGCCTGGCCGGTCTGGGGCTCCCGGGGCCCCTGAAACAGGCCATGGGCGTCTCAGCCCAGCGCTGGGCACCATTCCGATACTGGAGGCTCCCGTCTTGCAGTTCTGGCTGCCTGTAACCACCCTGCCTCCAATGATTCCTGTGCGAGTGGTGTTATCACTGTCAGTGTGACATGCTGGGAGGGACTGAGGTCCTACAGCAGGAAGGAGACACAGCCGGCTCCTGGAGACGCGCCCAGAGAGGGGGGAGTACCTGTCTGCACAGGTTTGTGTGGCTCGGCTCTCGGCTCTCGTGTTGTCCCCAGGTAGACACATAGGGTGCCCCCCCACACTGAGCAGAGGAGAAAGGTGCCAACGAGAGGAAATCTGAAGATGTTTAGGGCTGGTTCACCATTTGCATCATCTGAAGTCACTTATCTTCTCAGTTACTTTCTCTTGTCTTACAGGACAGGTTCCAGTCATCAGTGGCTGTGACTGTTAACTATTCGGGCTCCTGAAATTGGGGAATGTGATCTCATTGCCCTGAAGATAACCGAGAAAGTTCTTCCTTTGTGCTTTCTGCAGGTTTACACGTGCAGGGTCCACAGGAACAATGTGTGGCTCAGAGACCTTCTTTGGTGGCCCCCATTCATGTCAGATAAAGAAAGATGAAGACAGCTGAGCGCCAAAGACTTGATGCCTTTGAACTGTGGTGTTGGAGAAGACTCTTGAGAGTCCCTTGGACTGCAAGGAGGTCAAACCAGTCAATCCTAAAGGAAATCAGCCCTGAATATTCATTAAAAGGACTGATGCTAAAGCTGAAACTCCAATACTTTGGCCACCTGATGCGAAGAGCTGACTCATTTGAAAAGACCCTGATCCTGGGAAAGATTGCAGGCGGGAGGAGAAGGGGACGACGGAGGATGAGATGGTTGGATGGCATCGCCGACTTGATGGACATGAGTTTGAATAAACTCTGGGAATTGGTGATGGACAGGGCAGCCTGGCGGCTGCAGTCCATTGGGGAGCAAAGAGTTGGACACGACTGAGTGACTGAACTGAACTGAATCATGTCAGACTGACCTTTAGCTCCCAGGAGCCTCAACTGTCCAAGATTTCTGTTGCTCAAAAAACACATGTTAAAAAGGTTTAAAAATTCCAAATTACACATGCCTAAGATCCATTAAGAAACACACAGAACAGCAGAGTTATCAGCAGTATTTAAAGCGCGCATTTCAAACTCATGCGCGGGTTCCTCTGCGGCGGAGGCCTGAGTGACAGTGACTGCTTTCTTATATGTGCCTGACTCTGTGCACAGCTCCTGACACACAACTGGTGCTCAAAACCGCGACTTTATGCAAAATGGCTGTTTTCCAAGCAGAAATAGAACCATTTGTCATTTTATAAACATTCAGATTTTTGCAAAGAATTCACACAGCTCTTAAACAAGCAAAGATTACATAAATTTGATGGACTCTGTTACACAGAGTGAGGAAATCTCCAGGTGTCTTATGCGATTCTCTCTTTTCCTTCTGTTTTCTGGGCATGTAATTTGATGGACTCTGTTACACAGAGTGAGGAAATCTCCAGGTGTCTTATGCGATTCTCTCCTTTCCTTCTGTTTTCTGGGCATGTTTTGCCTGAAGAATCAGGCACGGAAAGCCCCGATGGAAGCAGGCTGTGTTCTCCCCACTGCAGAGTCGGGTTGCGAAGGTTCCCTGTCACCCCTTCTGGAGGGACCTCACTCAGTCTTGCTGCTGCTGCTGAAAACCGCCGTCATTATGTGCACTAGGCAGAACGGTTTGCCGGCTAACAGGCAGGACCCTTCATTGTGACAGCACATTTCTTCATTTGTACTTTTTTTTTTCATTCATGTTTGTGTACAGCGTCAACCAGATGACATCAGATTTTGACAGTGGCCTTTCGGGGGAAAATGTGTAGCTGGAAGGAGGCAGGTGGGCCTGAGCACCTGGGAGGGGACATACCTGGAGAGGTCACAGGTCACGTGGTAGTGACAGAAGGTGAGTGGACACTGGCTGATGGTTTCACAGAAGTTATGAGTTGAACAGCACAGAGTCCCCACGAGACTTCCAGGGTCCTGACAAGCACTGTATCCAAGAGGCCCACATTCAGGTGTACACAGACACCACCTGGGCACACCTGGACACACAAGTTCCCTCCTTAACAGTGAGTGCTGGACAGCCACTGGAAGCATGTTTTGAGAGCAGCTAACACAGCAGTACCCTCTCTACCCACACACACATACGCACATACCCACAACACACCTCCCCAAACATCATACACCCCCCCAAGCCCTCCACACACTGAGACACTGAGATTAGGGACAGCTGCTACTGAAAGACAGCTGGAGTTTGGAGACATTTTTGCAACTGGAGAATTTTACTCAGGGTAGCACACCAGCAGGGAAGTTCAGGGAGGCCGCATAGATGGCCTGCCACGTGTAACCTGAGCCCAGGTGTGACCTCTGCGTCAGGCCTGCTCCGGGCTCAGGGGCCCTTTCGTCAGATGCAGGTTGTACTTTCATCCACTCTCAGCTCTTTCCTGACCCAGCCTGGGGTCTGGAGCTGCTGCCAGCTCCACAGGACAATCGGGGAGGGGTCTGAAGAGACTGGCTCAGGCCGCTCTCTGCTCAAGGTCAGTGGTGTGAGGCAGTCTCCCATTCTCGCTGCTGAAGGTAAGGGATCCAGGTCGTTCTCCTGTCATACACATCAATACAATGTCACCAAGAACATTTACGTTTGTTCACAAAGGGATTTTACAAGTCCAGAAATCTACCTGTGTGTGTTTACATGGAATGATTTTATAAGTAAGTGTTGAACAGATGGGAAGAGCAATTTCAGTCCATTTGTGCCCATGGAGTTGCTTATATCCCCTTAATGCTAATGTCCTTTGTGAGGCTGGGGAACAGGCTGTTTACTTACAAGGGTCTCTGTCATTTAACTGCTTTGTTTCAGAGTTGACACTTCCAGGATCAGTGGTCATATACTGAGTTCAGATGTCCTGTTTGACTATTCTCTACCCAAATCTAATTTGTTAGCCACTTTTCATCCATTTACCCAGTGAATTTGAAACAGAACCTATATGTTTACTTGTGGCTTCAAGCCGATTTTGAATTGTACACCAGACAGACTCTGAGCTAGTTTAATCTTGGAAATTGGAACATTAAATATATTCTCTATACATGAAGTTTATGAAAAATATCCTGTGCACCAACACAGACACACACAAGGTAGGTCAGGATGCTCTCCTTTTAAATCCAGATGCACAAGAAGGGTATTTATGTATGATGAGAAGGTTTTAGAACATTCAGATTTAGTTCCAGGGTTTCACTGAGTGAAGGATAGGCTTGATTTTCACTGCAAAAGATCAATTTGAATATGACTATAAACTCTGTGCTCACTATATATACCTTTTTGCGTGTGTTGTATGTGCAGAGGTTGTGTATGTACAGTTGTGTATACTGGAGTGTGTGTATAGATACTATACATGCAGATGTTGTGTATGCAGGTGTGTACATAGGTGTTGTGTAAGCAGGTGTTGTGTATATAGGTATTGTGCAGGCAGGGGTTGTGTATGTACACACTCAGTCTTTCTATTGTTGTATTTGATTTTTAAAAATAGAATTCAAAATTTCTTCACCTCTAATATTAATTAATTATAGTTATTGAATATTTTTACCTTGTACAACAATTAATATTTACTTTGGAGTGAGTGTGTGTTATTTAGATATCTGAACAATGAAGATGTTGAATGTCTGAGTTGGTTGAACGATCTCTAAAGGTTTCTTCAACCATCCAATCAGATAATTGGAGGCTACCTGAGCAAAGGCTACTTAAGCACAGTTGTATGTAAACACGTGTATACATAAATATACGTGTTTACCTACATGCAAATACATTCCCACAAATACACATTCATAGTCACACACTCACACACATTACGATGTTATGAGCTGGCTTCATGCTCAGCACCTCTGCGAAAACCAGAAGCACAGAGTTCCCCCTCCCCCTGCCCCATCTTGCTCCATGTGGCAGCACTCACAGGCATTGCGGATGTTCTCCAAATGTTTGCTCAGGAATCCCCGAGAGACAATGAGCCCCCGTTTCCCAGGGATCTGCAGTGTTTGCCTCCACAGCAGGGCGGTGGGTCCTCACCAAGAGCACCTGAATATCAAAGGTTCTGGGTCCAGGTCTGGCTCCTCACGGTCCAGCTCTTGGAAGGAGACGCTTGCCTCGGGGTCCCCCTTCCCTCATCCAGAAACAAAGAGGACCTTTACTTAACCTCTCAGGAAGGAAAGCATAGGACTGATTCTGTGGCAAAAGAGCCTCTGTGGTGGGGCAGGGGGGAAGGGAACCTGCCTCAGAATGTCCGAGTTCACTCCACCTTTAGCTAGAAATGGGGGTCTTTACCGGGCTGGAAGGGACACAAGAGGCCGAGTGAAATAAAATCCACATCGGTTACATCATCAGATCAGTTGGGAACACTCATGACAAAATAATCAAGAAAAAGTATTCCAGGCATTATCCCATCAAGCTTAAGGGTCAGTCGGATTCTACGAGTACTTCTCATCCAATACAGACTTTATGATTTATATACTAGAGGAATCACGGTGACAAAGATGTAACATGAATTTTCTGGCCCTTATTGAGGTGGAGAAGATGTTTCTTGGAAGAGGACGTTGATGAACCCATGGTGTGTTTAGGTTTGGGAAACGTCTCTAAAGGTAAACAGAATATAACTTCTGTCTGTTTCTGGCAGAGTTGTGTCCCCACCACAGACACACACAGAGGGAGATCACACAGGGACGCAGGGTGTGGCCTTGGGGGCGACCAGCCCTGCTGACGTCTGACTCCTTTCTCCGGCTTCTAGGACTGAGAGAGAATAAATTTCTACTGTGGTGTTTGTTATACAGCCCAAGCCAATTAATATACTGTCTATCTAGATTTTTTTGTACAGTTAACTTAGTCTAATAAGTACTCCAAACCCTCTCTATTCTAAATTTTGTCCTAAAAGTTCATTTATAGGTCACCTAAATATGACAATGTTTTGCTAATCTCTGAGTGAATGTGTGTGTATACATATATATATATATATGCACATATATATGTATGTGAAATATACAAGAAATATATATATCTTACAATCTACAGTTCAAATATTGTTCCATTTTATAAAGAAATGGAGTAGCAGAGAGGAATTTCTGGAATCAAACAGTGTAGGTGCTCAATAAATATTAGTGACTAATTTTAGTTCTTATTGTCTAAGGGCCACATGGGCAGAGGGTAGAATGGCCTCAGCATGGCTGGCTTACATGTGATGAACCAAGACCATCTTGTTGAAAACTGAATACCAGGGTCTCAACTAGATGAATCTTTCACGGTTTGCCCTCCCTTGTGTTTTGCTAACCTTTTGAGTGAGGCTGACATTCTGTAAAACAGACACATCCAACTTTATGAACATTTAGTTCTATACTTTCCCTGGGATGTGGGTAAACTCAGCATCCCCCTTCTCCTGGACCAGGGGGTCCAGTGGTGTCACACACGGAGTGTTGCGCACCGAGTAACTATTTATTTTATTTAGAATACTTACAAATGGGACGTAGCATTCAGTCCAGTATATGGTTTCAATTTTTAACAATGTGCATTTTTCATTGTCTTCCTGATGTTCAAGTTTGGAGGCTTCCCTAGCATCTTTACAGAGAAATACCTTGACCCCCGGAGCAGCCAGCATCACTGCAGCCAGACCAGGCAAGTCGCTCTGAAGAGCTTTATCTCCTGGCGCGGCACCCTGGTCACCCGCTTAACTCATGTGTGTGAGAGGGAGACAAAGATGGACGGACGGATGGACAGACAGACTGCCCTAAGGCCGTCTCAGGTAAGAGAGAAGAAAGACCAGGAAACATGCCATCTACACAGATACAAGGGACAAGTCCAGTGATTTGTCCTTCCCACAGGGTATCTTGTGTCCACAGCCCTGAGTGGACACAGTGGTGGGATGGCCTCCCATGACCACTGGGATGAGCCCTGTGTCCTACTTTGTATCACCTCCTGGCAGAGAGATGCCAGCCATCCTGCAGGTGAGACGCCTGCTTTACTCACATGCTGGACTTCTGATCTGCACAGACGCACACAAGTTCTGCCCTCAGCCACGAGGACAGAGTGGGCCTCTGGGCAACGAGAAGCAGGGTGGAAGCTGAGCCTGGGGCAGTGCCTGGGCCTGTCTCAGAGGAGGCGTTGGGGGCTGGCTGCAGTAGGATGCACGCAGGGACAGATGTGCACTCCTGAGGCGGGTGGGGGGCACACCCCAGCGCCCAGGCTGAAGGCACAGGGTGGAGAGGCCAAGAACTCATCAGGGTCAAGGGCGTGTGGGCACCAGTGTCGCTAAGAGGCACCTTGGGCATTCTCTGGCTCCGAGGGTGGCCCCTCATCCCATCTACACAAACACCCTCGAGCATGCAGACCTGTGGGGAGGGGTGGGGGCCTGGCTTGGCAAAGGGCAGCAGGGTGCTGCCCGGCTTCCTGAGGGAGTGGACTATCTCTTTAGCATGGACCACACAGCCATGTTGAGATGTGCTTTCTGACTCAGAACATTTCCCAGAACTTCCGGACTGCTTAATCCCTGATGTTTAGTGCAGTGCAGACGCATAAAGACATCCCATGAACGTCTGTTGAATGAGCACACTCAACATTCCACACCAATGACTCGAAAATAAGTCAGTAGGTGCTCTTTATAAGTGAATTCGACAACAACCATTGGTTGATGGTGTACAGTGAGAGAGCCTGTGTGCTAGTTTCTGGGAACACACCGAGTGTACCTGGCTCCCATCCTCCAAGGACCATCTTGCACACAGACCAACACCCACCAATCAAACCTGCAGACAATTAATGAAACAAGAAGGGGAGAAGCCATGTCCTTCCCGAGGGGTCATCACACCAGGTAACTTACGAAATCGCCAGTAACTCCTCACTCAGTTCCTCTTGTGGTTTGTAAACTGTAGAAGCTCATGCCATCTGCACCCAGTCTCTTTAGAAAAGCTTCCCTCTTACTATATTCTGATTATTGCTTCAAGCAACTTTATTTCAAAAATGAAATCAACGTTCTCAGTGGATCTTAACTGAGCAGCTAATATGTTTTGACATTGCAGAGGGGATAAAAATGCTCAGACCTACAGAAGTTTGCATTTTAGTCATTTAATTTTTATATATGTAGTTTCACCTGAAGTGATAAAATAAATTCAATTTTGTAACATATATGATAAAAATGGGTATTAAAATTCCCATAAGACCTAAAACTGTGTTGGGTCACAGAGTCTGTTTTCATTTCCTATGACTGTACATTTGTGTATCTATTCCCCAAATTCAGTATAAACTCAGAGAAAAGGAGGACTCTGTCACCTTTTTTTTTTCTTGTACCTTTGTAGTTCCTAGGTCTTTGCCCAGTCGAGAGCAGGTGCCTGATGTGTCACAGCTGCAAGTGAATAAAGGCACTCACACAGGTCCAATCTAGCCCTTGTCTGAGTACACACACAGAGTCTCAGGCAAACTGCAAAGAGAGCAGAGCTGGGTCTCGTATCCCACACTTTCAATCAAGAGCCTGCTCTGTTGTGGAAGATACAGAAGATAAAGTGCAGGAAGGTGAGCTCTGACCAGAGCACAGGAAGAAAGAGTCCTGGAAGCTACTCTCTGTTTCTCCCTCCCCTCTCCTCCTGTCAACAGCCCCACGTACCGCCATGGTTTCTGTTTCTCGTGTTTTATGACATAAGAGGATAGATTAATTTTTATTAGATGCAATAACAAAAAGATATATTTTACTTCTTTATGAAATGATAAAATAAAAAGATGTTTTCCTCAATGCTAAACATCATGATCATAAACCAAAACTAAGTTTATTTTTTCACTGTCTTTTAAGGAGTTCATCCTCTCAAGATTTTTTTCTGCACTTGATTTTTAAAACGTTCATCTCAAAATGAGTATGTGTTAGACTTCTGCTATTCCAGACAGCTGATGGACAATCTTTCAATATTTAAATATTCATTATTTCAATAAATATTTACATATATCTTAAATCTTAAATCTGTCATCTGTATATATTGTTTGCATATATTAGTAGCCTACAGAAAGTATAATTTTTAATAACTTGAACTCTATTCATTATATACATACCAAAGCTCCAAATAAATTTAACTCCCCTAAAAGGTGATAACAATAAAATATGAACTGCACATTTTTTAGAACTAAAATGAGTAACCTTCTTATCCTAACTGCTTGGGGAGAGAAGATCCTCCCAATTTCCACCAGCCCTGAGCAGATCCCTGTCTCCAGTTCTGGGAGGGGCTGGCTCAAGGACACATGTGCTGCCCCCAAAGCTAACGTCAGGGGGACAGCATTTATTCTCTGTTCAGTACCCTTCAAGGATACTGGATTCCCTGTCCTACAGTGACAGAGCTTTTAAAAAGCTACTATTTATCCTCAGGATATATCAATGATTTTGATTTCAAATTCACTTCTTCCTCAGAAAGGAAATTAGCAGCACAGACTCAGCTGAATTAAAAAAAAAATTCTCCTTGAACTGTATGTTTTGAATGAAAAAGTCACTTTCTGTTAGAATTCTGTTAGAATTCGGAAGGGTCTTTACAAAGCTCATCCATAGTGTGAATATTTAGAGTCGAGACACAAAGAGAGCATCTTTATGTCTGTGGTTAAAGCGGGTCTTCCACGTTTTCACTCGGCTAACGGATAGGAGAAGGTGTGATGCTTAATATTGTTTTGCGCAACACCTAGATTAAAACGAAAATCTTTTAAAGTTGTACACGACAGGCAGTACCTGAGCTTATGCACCTTCCACGGTCTGACAGGGACAGTGTGTTCCTGTGAGGACACGGGCTCCGCAGCTGCCAGCCAAACGCAGAAGGAGCATCTGCTCTGGACAGGGACGAGCGGACACAGCCCGGCTTGCGGGGAGGAGGCCAGGGTCTGCTTTGCTGACGTGTCTGTCATGTTCATTATACTGGACTTTTCCAAGAGCAATTAAACTTTTAGGAAATACTGCATTAATTTTAAAGAGAGGCCATCCGTGTACTTCCGATGGACTTAGGCTGATGAAGTCATTTTTTAATCAATTATTGGTGTTCTAGGAGCATGCTGTGAGCTACTTTGTCCCGATTCCCAAGTCCTGCTTCTGAGAAACGGAGCCGCCCCACTTTCTATTTGATTTTAACACAGGGAGGATTTGACTTGGGCTCCAGTTTCAGAGAACTGGGTCCCCTCTGTTATACTTTCATGCCATATTTGAGAAATCACGTAAGACATTGCACAGTGATGAGGCAGGTCTTCTATCAGCGGAAGGAAACAAGAATTAGAGATTGCATCTCAAATAAATGGAGCAGTAAAGATTAATTAAACCTGTGAAAGTCTGCAAAGCACATCCTGGCTGAGGCATTTAAAGGAACACTTTCTATTGTGTGCGACCCCCTGGAAGCCCTGAGCTAGCATTTGGGTGGCAGAGTCACGTCTGTAGAGCAGAAATTCCAGAAAGGAGGATTTGCTAATGCATTCTGAGCAATGTTCACTGTTTGTTTATCATCCGAAAGGTGACGCGGCTGCAGAAAGAAGCCTCGACCTCTTTGTGGGAGACCTCAGTGGGCGCTGGTTAAAGTAGTTGGTGGAAGGGATGGAACCAGATTGTAGCTGAAGGGAGCAGGTCATCGCAGTGGAGGGGCTAGCTGTCCTTGCCCACTTTCCGCCTACACCCCAGCTTTCCTCCCCAGTCAGTGGAGCTGTGGACGGCAGCAGGCATGGACGTGAGCTGGAACATCCCCACCTGAGCCCCTGGCCGGGCCTCTTCAGGCTGAGACTGTTCTGTCTGCCTTCTCTGCACCGAGGCAGCTCCACGGAGCCTCCTCCAGGCCCATGATTTTAAGTGAACTTCGCTTTAAAAAAGCTCTTAAAATTTCATCTCTTAGGGATTCAAAGAAAATAATCCTAAAATCCTAAAGTCACCTGAACGTTTGTAGGTCTCTTTCGTCTTTAATGCTACTCTTTATCATTATAAATGCCCCATTTATTGGACACTATTTCTTAATCAAGCATAAAATGCACTCTTTAAGATGTGTATAAGAGACAGGGTGTTTGTTATACAGCCCAAGCCAATTAATACACTGTCTATCTAGATTTTTTTGTACAGTTAACTTAGTCTAATAAGTACTCCAAACCCTCTCTATTCTAAATTTTGTCCTAAAAGTTCATTTATAGGTCACCTAAATATGACAATGTTTTGCTAATCTCTGAGTGAATGTGTGTGTATACATATATATATTCCCAAGTCCTGCTTCTGAGAAACGGAGCCGCCCCACTTTCTATTTGATTTTAACACAGGGAGGATTTGACTTGGGCTCCAGTTTCAGAGAACTGGGTCCCCTCTGTTATACTTTCATGCCATATTTGAGAAATCACGTAAGACATTGCACAGTGATGAGGCAGGTCTTCTATCAGCGGAAGGAAACAAGAATTAGAGATTGCATCTCAAATAAATGGAGCAGTAAAGATTAATTAAACCTGTGAAAGTCTGCAAAGCACATCCTGGCTGAGGCATTTAAAGGAACACTTTCTATTGTGTGCGACCCCCTGGAAGCCCTGAGCTAGCATTTGGGTGGCAGAGTCACGTCTGTAGAGCAGAAATTCCAGAAAGGAGGATTTGCTAATGCATTCTGAGCAATGTTCACTGTTTGTTTATCATCCGAAAGGTGACGCGGCTGCAGAAAGAAGCCTCGACCTCTTTGTGGGAGACCTCAGTGGGCGCTGGTTAAAGTAGTTGGTGGAAGGGATGGAACCAGATTGTAGCTGAAGGGAGCAGGTCATCGCAGTGGAGGGGCTAGCCGTCCTTGCCCACTTTCCGCCTACACCCCAGCTTTCCTCCCCAGTCAGTGGAGCTGTGGACGGCAGCAGGCATGGACGTGAGCTGGAACATCCCCACCTGAGCCCCTGGCCGGGCCTCTTCAGGCTGAGACTGTTCTGTCTGCCTTCTCTGCACCGAGGCAGCTCCACGGAGCCTCCTCCAGGCCCATGATTTTAAGTGAACTTCGCTTTAAAAAAGCTCTTAAAATTTCATCTCTTAGGGATTCAAAGAAAATAATCCTAAAATCCTAAAGTCACCTGAACGTTTGTAGGTCTCTTTCGTCTTTAATGCTACTCTTTATCATTATAAATGCCCCATTTATTGGACACTATTTCTTAATCAAGCATAAAATGCACTCTTTAGTATGAATATAAAATTTATATTCCAATCTTGATGTTTTTTGAGATTAAAAAATTTTTTAACATTAACTTGATAATTTTCATAA
Source organism: Oreotragus oreotragus (assembly GCA_006410675.1). Taxonomy (NCBI): domain Eukaryota; kingdom Metazoa; phylum Chordata; class Mammalia; order Artiodactyla; family Bovidae; genus Oreotragus; species Oreotragus oreotragus. The sequence continues at coordinate 221,624 of SJYX01015338.1, read as the reverse complement.
TTTAAACAAGATGATAATGAACTTATGTGTGTCTATTTTATGACACAAAAGAGACACTGACTAGCCACTTTCTTACCAGAAACCAGATACTGGTTGCAGTCATTTTCCATCCACGAAATAAAAAAATGAAATTATTTTCATACTTAAATTATTTCATACTTAATACTTGTAACTATAATAAAAGATGACTAAATATCCATGGTGTTTGGAGAGAACTTAGCCACTCAGATTAACTCTTTATTTTCAAATATTTATCATTTATCATTCTTCAGAAAAAAATTGGCTGTCTTTGCAAGCAGCCAAGTTTACTTTGGGGAAAATTATTGATAGCTTAAAAAGCAAACATTTCCACTTCTGGGTTGCTGTTTCTTGGATGGGATTCCTGGGAAAATGAATTCACTCACAAGTGTGTGGATGGACAGTCACGGCGCTCAGAGCCGCTTTTGCTGTGACTGTTGAAACAAGGTCAGGAAACCAGGCAACAGCCCCTGTCCCCCACTCTTTCTAAATAAAATAAACAAGGAAGTAAAATTTAATCACCCAAGAGAGGTGTTTGGAACTGAGGTACAAACATAAGCGAGTATGAGAGGCTAGGTTTCAAATCTCTCAGCTTGCCCTCCTCTTTCTGTTTCCTGATCCCAGAGGCAGAGACCAAATTCACGAGTGGATCAAGAATTAAGCAAGATGTTTCCCCTCTTTTTGAAAGTAATGTTCTTTTCTTTGACAGTGATATGTTCTTAAGGGAATTATAATGCATTATTAGTGAGGAATAAACAATTCTCTTTGCATAATCCTGTATGTCACAGCATGTATTTCTGCATTTCAGTGCAGGAGAACCATTTAACTGAACAGACAGGGGTTAATTTGGCTTCACTGTTCACAGCGACTCGACAGCATGAGCGGGTCTTGGCCGCGCTCAGGCAGCGTGTGGCTGTGTGGTTCTTCTTGTGATGTATACGCTCGGGGAAAGGCCAACACTCAGTAGTTTGAATATTTTGTGAAGGACCTTGTGCTTTCCATATTTCACTTGGGCATTCACCTTTCTTTCCTTTTTTTTCCAGTTTAGAAATGGCTAAAATAAGTACCTTTAAAATCTCACCTATTATATGAAAATTTATCTTTTTAGAAATCTTGTTTGCTAGTAGTTAAGAGCTCCATTTACTGATGTGGCATTCAGAGATAATATTTTTAAATGATGAAGATCTGCGGTATTATTTTTGGTTTTATGAGTTGTTCAAAACTGTCCACATTACAAAAACAGTGGCTTTCATTTTCTAGCATTTTAGAAAAAGAAGCAGGCAGACATAAAAAATGCTCAGGTGTTTCAGCTATCTTCACTCTATGTATATGTACACATGCACACACACAGCCACAAACATTTATGGTTTTAAAATTGAACGTTGAATGCTTTCAGGGCAGAAGTTGTCTCTCCACGCCTCAAGAAAAGAAAGCTGCAGTTCCCTCATTCTGCATATTCTTATGTGACACCCCTCTGGGGCAGCACTTCTCCAACAACCCAATCACCACTGTTTAGTGATGGATACATGAGCCTCATATTTTTATTCTAAATTCAAGTTCACTCATCATATCTAATGCCCTTGAAGCAATCTCAAATTACTGCTATTACACGGGTCACTAGAAACCAGAGGTACTAATACACATTTTAAAAAGAGAAAGGAAGAAAAAGCCCTTACACAATTAGAGGGCGAACAATTCCGTCAGTTTAATTTCATCACTAAATCCAGCCCTTGATCCGGAGCTGCGGGCCAGCGAGGCTAGTGCGTGTAGGGATGCTTGGCTGCAATGCAGGAGGCAGGCAGTCCCCCCAGGTAGGATGAGCCCACCGGCCTCTACCACCTTCATCTGCGGCCCATGTTTCTATTTCATCAGCTTTTCGTGGAGTGCCATTTCACAACAAGCCTGCATCTGCCATCCACATGCTGTCTTTATCCTGCCCCTTTGGCCAACTTTCCCCCGCATTTCCCCAAGTTCATGACCGGCTGCTCCTGCCTCCTCCTGATTCATCAGTTTACTTACTTCTGCAGAGCTACCCCCCAATTTTCTAGAACTCTGTGTAAGGGATTTTCTTGGAATAATACATGAAATTCAAGCATTAACTTAGCTTGCTGTCAAACGCCTCAGAAAAGACAGGTGGTGTGTTGATGCTGCATTCAGCTAGATCTACTTACCAAGGATTGTTTCTACAGCATTTCAAATAGTTCCCCAAAGTTCCCCTTCTCTGTGTTAGTGACTAATGCACTTCACTTAAAACCCCGTCTTCCTATTTACCTCCTGGAACCAACTGAATTTGTATTGGTTCTCAATCCATTTCCTAATATATTTGTATTTAAAGAGCAATCTTTTTTTTTTTTTNCATTTCAAATAGTTCCCCAAAGTTCCCCTTCTCTGTGTTAGTGACTAATGCACTTCACTTAAAACCCCGTCTTCCTATTTACCTCCTGGAACCAACTGAATTTGTATTGGTTCTCAATCCATTTCCTAATATATTTGTATTTAAAGAGCAATCCTTTTTTTTTTTTTAATTTGCAGAGACTTCAATTGTTTTATACACTGTATGTATTCATGGGTCAAATGTTAAAAATATTTTATTTACAAAATGCATTTCATGACAATACACAGTTTCTTTTTGGGAAACTACTCTCACCAACGAAAGCTCACCAAGATATCAAAAGGGAATATGTGTACTATTTTAATAATTAAAAAATACACCTATTCAATTCCTCAGGCACATTTCCCTGGAGGTGTCCATGGTTCAGGGAGCTGATACATGTAGTGACTTATTTTGTATGCTATCCTGTTCTGATGGTACCGCCTTTTGTGCTTCCTGCTTGAGCTGATACTAATTTAAGAAACCTTCCACCTTTGCCTTTACTACTCAGGGTTAAAATACGCACCTTTTACAACCTTTTACAATATCCACACCTTCAGTTCTTTTGTACCACGTGCAGGTATGACTCCAAGACCAGTACGGACAGGCTGCGTGCAGACCTGCACACAGTCTCACCCGGGACTGGAAGGCCCAGCACGGCCTCCAGGATTCTCCTTTTTTTTTTTTTAACTTTTAATGATATAGACTGTTTTCTGTGTGATATCATGACTAAAAAATATCTCCTACAGGAAAAAAAATTTCATTTCCAAGGCTCTGGATCCTATGTAATAATAAATGGGAGTATCGTGTCAATTCCACACTTATACTATAGCTACAGAGCTTTTATTTCAGATCCTATAGATTATTCTGACAATAAAAAGCATAATAAAGAAATCTCAGGAAAGCCACATTTAGAGAATTTGTATAGAAGCTGGTAGCATTTTGGTTAACAGCTCTGGGAAACTAAAAGTTATGATGCAAACAAAATGATTCTTGTTTGTGAGAATAGGTGGAAATACGCTTATCACTGGCAAAAAATGTACATTTACTTTAATTTATTCATTTACACAGGAAAAGAACTCTTTCTGTGTGCTCATAATCACTGGCTTTACTTAGTATTCAATAGAGTCTTATCAAAATTCCTTAACAGCCACCCATACACATATAGGCTTTAAAATGTGACAGATACAGAGTTTTATTATTAGATAAGCTTAAAAGTTGAGACTGTTCTATTCTATTTCTGCTGCTAAAACTCATGAATATTAGAACATAATTTAAATTCACCACTGTCCTGATAGAAGAGGGGAAAAAAACATTTGTAATAATTAGAAATTATATACAGACTGATCTATTCCCAGGGAAATGCAAATAAAGAGCTCTGTAATTGTTGTTTTTTCATTGACCACACACACCTACACTGCTAACTTTTCCCTAAGAAGTGAACACTTAGAGGTTTGATTTGACTCATCCACCATGAGAAGCTGTTGGCAGATAACATAGGAAACTTCTCCCCACAGATAAATTTGCGAGTAACCGGAATTAGTACACACATCCTGAATACCTTTTCCTACTTCATTTTTGGCTATAAAAATTAAGAGACTTGGTATATTAAAAATAAAGTGTGTAAATATTTCACATAAAATTTTATTTTGAATTGTCATAGTTTATAGCCGATGAAGTCCTCCTTCAGATTTCTTGCTTTCCTTTCTGAAAATGAATCCCTTCTAAGCTAACATGACTGCCTTTAAATTAAAGGTACAAAAAATGAATTTGGAGAAAGACATGAGTGTTCCTCAGTTCTATTTTCTTTCTATAGGTTTTGCTTTGTTGTAAAATATTGTTCCATACTTTTCCATTTTAATATTTAAATATACTAAATAAAAATACTGGAACACATGAACACTTGAAGCATAAAAGGCAATGTTTCTTTTTTATTACTTAAAAAATTTATACTCATTATTAAATTCTGTTTTTTTTTTTTTTCAATATCATTGTCACTTTCTGTTGGCATAATTTTTGGAAGACATTGACCAGATCTGTTTCGGAGTCAAATTTTCAGGGAACAAAGTGAGTAGCCAGCATTCTTTGCAGCAGCTCAAGAGTTAAACCAGAATTACAGAATCACCCCCCACACCAAGGCTCTGAAGCCCTCCTAGAAGCTGCCACCTAGCTCCCTGCCACCCTGACATGTAATCATAATGAATGGCTGTGTGCTCTTGGCATTTATTCCTTCAAACTGGTTAATTTCTACTACAGGAAGAAGTCGGGAAGGGCTCAGGACCGTTTGGAAGCAGTTAGGAGGAGATGGGGCAGAAACTTATCTTAGGCCTCGGCAAGGATGAAGATTCTTGGGGGAGGAAGTATATGTTCAACCACAACTAACTCCGCGTCCTCCAGCAGAGAAACCGGGATCCCTGACACATGATGGTTGTATCTTTTCCCCTGTTCTTTAGGGTTCTTTGGTCACTTAAAAAAACCCCAACACATTTCAGATAATAACTGAACTTTCTCCTGCAGGCTCATGACATAAGGGGCGGCTGACTTAAGTTCCTCTCTGGGAAAGAGGTGGCCGCACCGAGGGCTCCGGCCACCTTCCAGGGACAGCCACCGGCGGGACGGCGCCCAGGGCCGTCCTCCTGGCGGAGCAGCGGCCGGCTGCGCCCTGCCCCCAGGGGACCCTGAGCTGCCCACTCAACGACTAACTTCGGGGGCTCGTTGGTCCCCCAGCACCTGGGGAGCCAGGCTCAAACCTGACACCAGGCACCTCCTCTCCCTTCCTGGTTCGCAGCTTTCCTCATCTCTAACGAGCTGCGATGCTTGCTTCTCTTTACATGCGTTAATTTCTGCTTATTTCCCCCGGACGAACCCTGTTCTCGCTGCAGGTCCCCGTGTTTACAAAACAGCCGGCACCGCTCGGAATAGAAACTGTCACCCAGCGTGGGGAGGCCGTTGCCAGGGTTTTGCCCACTCCCGCCTCCAAGACAATTGGGATGGAGAAGCTGGCGCGAGGTCCGTCCCTCGTTCTTAGGGACGCTTAGGGCTTAGGCGAGCGTTTCCTTCGGCACCGGCGTCTGTGCGCGACGGTCAGCAGCCGTGCCGGAGGCCGCGGAGGGCACCGCCTTCCGCGGGGGCCCCCGCTTGCTTGGCCACCCCTCGGGCTTGCGGAAGCCTGGGCGTTCACGGAGGGACCTGAACTCTGGAGCGGGGCGCTCGGCGGGCCCCGGCCACGTCGCCCCGGCATCCCGAGGGAGGCCGCTAGAAGCGGGCAGGGCGCGCAGAGAGGCGACGCGCGTCGCGGAGAGTGCGGGAGAGGCGGGAGAGGCGGCGCGGAAGCAGGTCCTTACCTTTCCGCTTGGCCCGCCGCCTCCTCCTCCGCTTGGACTTGCATTTGAGTTGACCGCTCAGCCCTCCGGACGCTCTGCTGGTCCCCAGGACCGATGCCATGGCAGCGGCCGGCGAGTGGACCCGGGCAGGAGTCCTCTCCAACAGTCTCAGCTTTCCGGCTCCGGCCGCAGCCGCCGGGGACGCTCCTGCGGATCGGGGGCCGGCTCACTTTTCGGGGCTGCACGCTCCCACTCCTGGCGTCTGCTCTGGAGGCTCTCTGTCACCGTCTCCTGTGGCAGCTCTCTGTCACCTGCGTCCAGCCGGGCAGAGCCGGCAGTCTGAGTCCGCACCAAGCTCGCAGGCCGGGACCGCGGAGCGCCCGCCGCCCCAGCCGCCCCGAATCTGGGCTCCGCGCGCAGGCTCTACTTTGGCACCTCTGCTAGTTGTTGGGCACCAGCCACTTTGAAGCCGATCACGCAGGGAGCCTGTCTATTTGCTGCTGCGAAGTCTAATTAGATCCAATCACGGCCGTCCGCCGGCTCTGACATCAGCGCTGCCAGCCCGTGCGCCCCTGTCAGCAAACTCAGCTCCGGTTTGGACGGCGGAGCTGCCCTGGGCGCTGGAAGGGAAGGAGCCAGGCCGGGAGGGAGGGGCGCGGGCCGAGCCGGCCTCCCGGCGAGAAGCCCTAGAGGGCAGCGGACTGAGGAGTCCGCCCAGCCCTGCTCCCGCCTGGCCGCACGGACAGGGCACCCGGCTCCCGCGCTCTCAGGCGCAGGGACCCCGCCTCTCACCAGTTTCTAACTAGTTAATCCATCTCACACCGGGGTGTCAAGGGGGGAAATCTCTCTCTAAGAAATACCGAGCCCTCGCTTCCTCGGCCAGGGGCTAAGATTTGCAATTCCCCGGGAGACAGCCTCTTAGGGGGATTCATTTTTCAGAACCCGCATGTTTGTCTGTTTGGTTTTCTCCTTCACATCCCTTGGCTGTTCCGTCTGCAAGGAAGAAATGCTGCATAAAGACGCGGGGGTTCGGTCGGAGCCTGATTTTTAAGGCAGGGATGTCAGTAGGTTGCTCTATTTAGGGAACAATGAGACGAAAGCCAGAGAGGGCTTTTATCTGATAGTTTTATCACCGAATGTAAAACATTCGGATGAAAGAAAGTAATATTTACCAGGAGGAAGATTGCAAATTGAACCAGGTTTGAACAATTTTTTTCGGGGTTATCCTGTGTTTTTAAAGACCATACTTATTGGAACGTTAAAAATCTAACATAAAATTTAAGAAGGAAAATAATCCAGCCATCTTCATTACATTTTGCATTTAAATCACATAGGCTGTTAATTATAACAGTAATGGTTTGGAAAAAAAAATCCACTCTAAAAGTCATTAGCGTTAACAGGATGATGCAAAAATGGCACACAAATATTTCTGTTTCCTACTTTACATACACCCTTTTCAAGCTCCTCATGGACTTAGAAATTTCCAGATAATTTCCTTTATATGAGAAAAAAGTACTCCCTCTAGGGAACATTGGAAGCAATTGGGAAGTTTGGATGTGCTGTTATGCGGGGGGCTGGGGGTCTTGGCTCAGCTCTCACTGACTGACGGGAGAGGAGGGCATCTGCATCCAAGGCTAGCCCTGCTGCTCTGCCTCTGCTGAGTGGTGTAGACTGGCCTCAGTCTTCTCATCTGTGTAGTGGGGATCACCACCTTTACTCCTGCTTGAGGATCAGTACAACAGCGACTGGCTACACTGATCACTTTGTGATTATCTGGTAAATCAGTGGGTAAAATTTTTTGAGAGAATGAGCACACATTCTTCCAGTTAGCCTCAGAAAGGAGGGGCTTGTGTATTTCCCGCTTAGGTGTCTGGCTCATTTCAGGCTGATAAATGCAGTCACGCCAGGGTCCCTCTATGTGCCGGGTTCAACCATTTCCTGCTACCATCCTCACAGCCCACCTCTGCTGCTGTTTCTCATGAATCCTGGAGAAGTGCATCACCTGCCCACATACTCTCTATAGCATGAGAGATATTTGAGGGCGTCAACTGTGTCTGGAGATGCAGCTGTAGGACTCCCCCTGTGAAAACTCAGAGTCAGTACCAACCCACACTTTCCCTGTGTAGCCTTTTGCAAAACACTAGTCCCCGAGTCCAGAAGCCAAGGGAGATGCCTTGGGGAGAAATTCGAGCAAATGCGCCTTCCAGCCTCGTTGCATTTACCAAGCCCCCCCCCGCCCCACCTCCCATCATCAAAGATTCTTTTTGTGAGGCATGGGTGCCCTGGCCCCCTGGTTGGAGAGTGGATGTGTTCACCAGGAACTACAGCTTCCATCACAAGGGGTGGGGGGTGGTCAAGGCCACACACTCAAAACCCGGGTTTCAGCACTTAGTTTATATCCTGATTCGAAAGCTGGTCAAGATCAAAATCTTGGCTGATTTTTACCTTTCTGAAAGTTCTGGGGTATAATTTACGCAGACATTATTCTGCATAGACAGGGGCTAGTCTCTGTTTTTGTTTACTTGCATAAGGTCATGCCTTGTTGAGAAGGCAGGAGAAGTTCAGGCCCGGCAGCTCAGTGAATCTGTGTCTCTGGGGATGGAGGAGGCTTCTGAACCAGAGCTCGGAATCATACGCTCTGACACAGGATGCCTTAGACAAGGCTCCTTGCCTCCTGTCTGTTTCCAGTCACTTCAGCACAGCTTAGCAGCTGGCGTTGCTGCACAGACATGAAAAAACAGAGGCTAGAAACACAGAGGCTGGAAATACAGAGGCTGGAAACACAAATGCTGGAAACACAGACGCTGGAAGAGCTGCAGGTGCCCATGCCTCCCCTGGTCCATCAGGAAGCTCCGCTGGCCCATCTTCAGGTGGTCTGAGCCAGAACCAGGAGCTAGGAGTAGGGGTCCCGGCAGGTGGGGGGCTGCCTGGAAAGTCAGGTGTGGCCCCTGCATACCCGTCAGGTGGAAGCTGGACAAGGACAGAGAGGCTGGGCAGGCCTGGAGGGGGGCAGGTCTTCACACTGAGGAAGGCCTGGCCTCAGTACAGGCAGGACGGGGCCCTCGGGGTGTTCTCTGCACCCCAGGATCACCATTGCGAGCCTCCTCAGGGCTGTAGGTGCGCAGTGCTTCTGAGTGGTGGTCTGGTCTGCTCCTCCTGAGGCCCTCAGAGCCGTGAGGGACCTGGGCCAGGTCTGTGGTTCGAGCATTCCTGGAGCTGGCCTAGACCGGATGTGCTACTTGTCCCAGGCATGTTACTGAGTTCACACCGACTCTGATGTGATTCTCATAGAAGCCTCCTTTTACTCTTGAGGAAGCTGAGGCTCAGAGTGCTTAGGAAACATGCTGAAGTCATCGTGGTTAGAAAGGGGCGCCCAGGGCAATGGTTCCAATGTGGTTTTTACCGTATTGCTCTGCTTGCTTTCATTCTGGAGTTGGAGATTCGGTAGCTTTTGTGAACTTCTGTAAGCCTTCTTGGGGGACCTTGTTGTCCTCGTGTTTTCGGAGGTCAGGGACCTTGTTGTCCTCGCATCCTCCGAGGTCAGGGAGGCTCAGGGTGCAGTGGAGGCAGAGCTGGCCAGCTAGAATGTTCCAGAAGAACAGGTCTGTTTCTGCAGGTGAAAAGCCTGAGGGCGGCACATTTACACCAGTAAGTCCTCCTGCCCCTCCACCCACTGTGCACCCCTTTAGGCTCCTGGATTCAGCACCTGTGGTTGAGACCAATGCATGGCTTCTCTCCTTACTTGATCACAATATCTGCACTTCCAGTTAAAAGTACAGTTATCTTGTTTCTCACAGGTTTCCCCAAGCAAGTAACTCCCACAGAAATGAACAGGACTTTTGTAGAATCCAAAGTTTAGTTCAGCTCCCCTCGCCTCCCCTGACAAGTTCCACCACGTGGAAAAAAGCAGCACAGAGTGTTCCCTGGACATATTTATGCCTGCCGACTCATGACCTCATCACAGACTGTACTAAATTATTACTTTTCACAAACAGAAAAATAGCACAAGAGGGCTTTTTCACTCTTTCATCTTCAGCCATTGCTTTTCAAATTAAATAACTCACATCAAGGAAACTGGGCCTGAGGCCTGGAAGTGGAGGAGTCATGGGGATGACCTGTGCTGTGACCCACGCCGCACTCCTCATTTTCGTCCAAGGGGTGGGAGCAGGGCGGCCAGGAGGGGAGGACGTGAGGGGTCCAGTCTGGAGGAAGGCTCTGAGTGCGAGGCTGCCCTGGGCACGATGCTGCACCTACAGCCAGCTCTCCCTCTGTCCCTGCTCTCTCTCCCAGGCATGCCTGCAGTTTGGGAGAACACCAAATGCATCCTTACCAATTTCAAAGCAGTTCTGCAAAAGATCTGCTTTTTCCAAGTTCCATGTTCTGTGATTGCTGATTATTTCTATGTGAGCTCTGGGGACAAATAATTTTGGCTGAGTTTTCTTTCTTGGTTGATATCACAAATTTTAATTTACCAAAGTCTGTCTTTCAGCTGAAACTTACTTGAGTTCTGTATTGATGTTTAAAGGAGCATTACTCAGAAAATGCTCGTAAAGAGAAGGAAAGACCCTGAATTTGCTACCATCAGGCCAGATTCATGTTCTACTTCTCTGTGCGCTGTGCTCACTCCTGGGAAAGGCAATGAACCCTCCCAAGCCTCGTCTGTAAAATGAGGAGAAAGACACTGCAGAGCTGCTGGGAACACTGAATTAGGAACAAGCAAGCTGAGGGCTTTGTAAAGGGATCCTGTTGCCTTACTTTCGTCTCTCAACACACAGTGCCCTGATTTTAACCATAGACTTCCCAAGATGAGGACAGTTGTCAAGTTAAAGTGGTCTCCATGACAAAAGCACCCCTCTAGACTTCCCTGGTGGCTCAGTGGTGGAGAATCAGCCCGCCAGTGCAAGAGACACGGGTTCAATTCCTGGTCTGGGGAGATCCCACATGCTGTGGAGCAACTAATAGTCTCACAACTATTGAGCCAGTGCTCTGGAGCCCAGGGGCTGAAACTACTGAGCCTACGAACCACAAACCACGAGCTCTGTGACAAGAGAAACCACTGCCAGGAGAAGCCTGAGCACTGCAATGAAGACCCAGACAAAAATAAACACATAAAAATGAAAAGAGGAGCCCTGAGAAGATGGTCTGCCGCTGCGTGGGTCCCACGGGCACCCCAGGCCCTGTCTAAGACGATCTTGACTCACTGAACCTGCCACCGGGCTAATTGTAGCACTGATTCCATTCCTTCCTAGCGTGCAGGCTGCCAGCTGTGGGACAACGTCCACATCAGCGTTTTACGATCTCTGTGACCTTTGGAATAAAGTATGGTATCTTACCACTAAGTGCTTGTGCAGGATAAGAGAAATGACGACCTGAAATAATCCTCTTCGACATTACAGATAGGTTCAATAACTGACATTTACACTTAAAATGCCCTTAGTTGCTAGTTTCAGAAATGTGAAACCTTAGTATTTTATTGAATCATAAAGAATTACTACTATTTAAAGCGTCCTTAATGCACACCTTATCCTAGATTTTCCTTTGTGTCTTAAACTGATACAGTTCAAAGAGTTAATTTTTTAATGTTCCAGATCTTGTCTTGGAACCAGTGATTTTCAAAACGAGCGCTGTCATATCCCCAGAGAGCTGTGTGATGGCATGAAGAAAGGAAGAAAGCGAAGCACAGATGGAATTAATGGTTTGGGGTGTTAATCAACGTAATGAATTGAAAGGAAGGGAAGGGAACTTGTCAGGAACACATTTCTGGTGTTTGGACTCGGGTGGGCTGATGCTTGGCTTCATTTCAATTCTCTGTGCCTACATGCCCAGTCACTCGGTCATGTCCAACTCTTTGTGACCCCATGGACTGTAACCCACCCGGCCTCTCTGTCCACGGATGCTGGGTGAGTTGCCATTTCCTTCTCCAGGGGATCTTCCCAACCCAGGGATTGAACTTGTGTCTCCTGTATTACCAGACAGATTCTTGACCACTGAATCACCTGGGAAGCCTGTTTAAATTCTCTACCCAAGGTTTAAAGTCTAAACACTGTATTTCTGCTTTTGGCTTCCTGGATTCATCCCTCACCTGGGATCGAGGCTGTGTGTATATTGTGAAACCTCAATTTGCTCTTTCCCTTGCCTCTGTCCAGAAATAGAGTAGAGAAAGAAAGGGACACCGAGTTAACCCCCAGGGTTTTTTGATCACTTATGGAAGTAATTTTTAAAAACTTGCCTTATAATTCCCTGCTTTTGGTCAAGGCAGGAGAGGAAGAGTTGGGAAAACACTAGAAGGAAGACCCAGTGGGTTCCTTACCGAGTTCAGCATAGGGGAGACAGATGGCTCTGGGTGGCTGTTTCCTGGGACAGTGGCACCTCTGCCCCGGCTCCAGGGAAGGTCATCAGGACCCTCAGCCAAAGTCCCTCCTCCCGACTGCCCGCCTGAGCCTACATATGAGTAACGTTGGCAGGGGAGGGAGTCACCGCGAGCAAAAAGCACTCACTCTGATCCCACCACAGAGCAGAGGTGGTCCTCGTGAAAGGGACTTAGGCATACTAGCAGGAACGTAATCTGGTGGAAGAGATCTGAGCACACAGCATGTAACAAAGCTGACACCCTCTGATAGCCAGCTCTGCTGTCACCTGTCAATGCAAGATGTGTTTTTGCAGGTCACATGGCTACATTCCACAAATCACAGTGCTATTCTTTTATTAATTAAAACCTTGGACCCAGTAGAACAGCCCTTGCTCTTAGGACTCTCATGTGCTGGGAAATCACTCCTCTGCACCCACTTCCACAGAGAACAGCAGCCCCCGCCCCTCAGAAATGAGAAGCATGAAGAACAGAAGATGGTGAGGACTTGCCTGCCAGTGCGCCTGTAGAGACTGTTGGCCGAGAACATGGACGACTGACGCCTTCCCGGGTCCCTCTTGGCTGAGAGTGAAAGAGAGAAAGCTTATCAAAACCATCTTTCCAAAGCTGTTCTTTGCAGCCTAGCCCTGGAAAACTGGGGTCTTCATGCTGGCCTCAGGGCTGCCCGTCCAGGAGCTATTCCCACGCTTTCTCCTTCATGTTCCCAGTGCCAAGCCAAGTTAGCAAAAAGCAGTCTCGCCTCTGTACCCGCCCCCGCCCCCCCACGCCACCCAGGGACGTTCCTGGAGGGGCAGTCTGTGCTGTGATCAGCGTACCCTGGAGCCCGCCACTCTGGACAAAGGAAGCACTGTGGAGAAAATGAGAGGAACCAAGGTTTGTGAAAGTTGTTGGGATGGTGGAAAGTTGTGTGCAAGTGCAGATGTGCTGTTACTGACACGAGCCAGTATTGTCTCACAAAACTCCTCCTCACTGGTCCACGCACCCCCAGGATTGGACGGTGGTGGGCACGGTGTCCAGAGCACCATCAGCAGAGCCGACCTGACTCCCCCCCTGGTGGGCCATGAGCTTCCCTCTCGTCCCTGCAGGAGGCAAAGCCCACCAGCACCTACCTCTGCAGCTGTTCTGAGATTGAGCTAACCCACCCTGTGAGCACGCTGCAGCCCAGCGCCTGGTACACTTGGGGATGGCGGTGGGAGTTCAGGGCACTCCTGGCCATGTGCTGGTGTCAGTGCTGGAGAGCCATCTTCACACCAGGTGTGCAACCCTGGGAAGTGGGGCTGTGTTCTTCCTTCCACCTTCCAGGCTCTACCCTTCAGTGCACAGCATAGCAGGTGAGTGGAGAACTGGAGCAAGGAGCAGCTTTTGGGGCATATGCTTACTTCATTACTTCCTCTTGTCTGCTTCTCTTATAGGGTCCTTCTCTCTACCACAACACATCCCTAAAAGATATTCTGCAGAAGGAGTGGGAGAAGGAAAGTGAGAAGGATTGCAGCCTGTGAGGAAGACGGGGGCAGCAAGGAGACAGTGCAGGTGCATCCCAGGAGAAACGCATGAGTATGGCGGGCAAAATCAAGCCAGCTTCCCTAAGATGGCGCACCTGAAGCGTTCAGCAGGTAGAGGCAGAACCTGGGCAGGGGCTGGTTTTCCAAGCCAAGCAGACCTAAGTTCATATCTTACTTGAGTCAGTCTGGCCATGGGAATCTGGGCAAACCACGTGAAGTCTATGAGCCTCAATTTCCTCACCTGAAAAACAGGGCCATGAATTCTGCTTTTCTGGCTTTGTGGAGAAGGCAGTGGCACCCCACTCCAGAACTCTTGCCTGGAGAATCCCATGGACGGAGGCACCTGGTAGGCTGCAGTCCATGGGGTCGCTAAGTCGGATATGACTGAGCGACTTCACTTTCACTTTTCACTTTCATGCATTGGAGATGGAAATGGCAACCCACTCCAGTGTTCTTGCCTGGAGAATCCCAGGGACAGGGGAGCCTGTTGGGCTGCTGTCTATGGGGTCACACAGAGTTGAACACGACTGAAGCAACTTAGCAGTAGCAGCAGCAGGTGAGTAGTTTAAACAGTGTTACACATGCTCACTGTGACTACTTTCGGGATCTTTGTAGGTTACGCAGAAGCAGGGCACTGCTACTCACAGCCACGTTTCTTTTCTTGTAATGCTGATGATTCATGGCAAACAGGGCGTTCAACATTGCCTGCTTCCAAGCTTTGGTGAAATTCTGTCATTCTGAGTGGTGCCCAGTCCTAAGGATACCTTGGCGTTTGCTTCCCAAGAGTGACATGGGGCTGTTTTGGGTCCTGGTGGTTTCTGTCTGACACTTGTGATGGTCCTTACCAGCCAGCCGCCAGCCCATCAGACAGAGACGGGATTTTCTCAGGACCTTGGAGAGCGATCTCTGTAAATTGCAGTTTGAGTGCAATCAATAGATGTGACAAACAGCTGATGCTGGCCCTGGGGACATAATGAAGGTGTGACTGTGTAAACGCACAGATAACAATGCGGGGAGATTACAGGGCAGGGCGCACTGAATAAGTGGGGTGCAAAATGAGCTGCCGCGCTGGGGTCAGGCCTCCTGCCGCGCGTCTGTGCCCCTGTCCCTGGTAATTGTTAGTGGCAGCAGAGCCCACAGAGCCACGCAGGAGGGACTCAGCCCCATTTGTTCTGCATCTCAATGCAGTGTGGGCTGCTGATCCATCCTGTCAGTGACCACCTCCCAGTGGACAAGACATAAGCGAAAATATCAAGCCTCCTTGGCTAGAGTCAAGAGGCCCATCATTAAAGCAATAATGAATTCCAGGCTCTCCTGTAAAGGACTGAATCGGAAAATCACTTTGGGCTATTATTAAAGTGTTTGCAATTTCTTCCATATCCAGGAAACAGCTTGTGATAAAGGAAGGGAGATATGCTAATGTGGTATTTTTTTTAAAAAGGGAAAATTTGAGAGATGCAATTTGAAAAAATTAATCTTACATCTATAACCTATATGTACAATGGTATTTCAATAATTTTAGTATTAAATTTTAATAATTTTGAAATGTGAGTTTTTGACTTCTATGATTTGTGAATATATTTCTATTTTCTTAAAACTATTTTAAAAAAAATTATAGTAAAATATTACTAAATGTGCCATAATTGCACTTTTTCAAGGGACTAACAATTTCATGACTGAAATGATCATTTATGTCTCTGAAAACTGTTGTATTGATGATAAATATGTTGCTTTTTAGAGTCTTTAAATCTTTAAATACAATGGAAAAATAAAATTACTTTATAATTGAGTCATGATAGTAATATGTGTATTAAATATTGAGAACACCAAAATAAATTGGTGTGGCTACTGAATGGGAGAAAATATTGGCAAATGATATGACTGCAAAAGGATTAATCTTTAAGAGGTATAAACAGCTCATACAAGTCAGTATAAAAAAGCAAACAACTCAATTTAAAAGTGGGCAGAAGACCTGAATAGACATTTTTGCAAAGAGGACATACAGATGGCCAAGACACATGAAAAGATGCTCCACATCCCTAATAATTAGAGAAACACAAATCAAAACCATGATGAGGTATCACCTCACACCAGGCAGAATGACCATCATCCAAAATAAGGACTAGAACATGCTGGTGAGGATGCAGCGAATGCAAACTGATGCGGCCAATATGGGCAACTGTGGGGAGACTCCTCAAAAGACTAAAAATAGAACTACCACATGAGCCAGCAATCCCACTCCTGGGTATATATCTGAAGGAAATGAAAACACTAATTTGAAAAGACACACAGACTCCAGTGTTCATAGCAGCATTATTTACATTAGCCAAGATATAGAAGCAACCCGAGTGCCCATCAATGGATGGATGGATAAAGAAGATGGGGTACATATAGGCTGTGGAATACTGCTCAGGCATAAAAAAGAATGAAATGTTGCCATTTGCCACAACATGGATGGACTTGGAGGGTATTATGCTTAGTGACATAAGTCAGAAGACAAATATTCTATGTTATCACTTATATGTGGAATCTAACAAACAAACAAATATATGTAACACAACAGAAGATGTGCAGGTATAGAGGACACACTAGTGGGGGGGGGAAGAGGAAGGGAAAAGATAGGGATAGGGGCTAAGAGGTACAAACTACTGTCTATAAAACAGATAAGCAACCAGGATATATTCTATAGCACAAGGAGTAGAGCTGTCATGCTGTAGTAACTTTAAGTGGAGCATAACTATAAAAATATTGAATCACTATGTTACACACCTGAAGATAACATAATACTGTAAATCAACTTGCTTTAAAAATGTTTTTAAATAAATGAGAGAGGTCCATACACTCAAGTCAGTCACATTCTTATGATATGTAAATGCAACAGCAACTGGAGATCAAACACAAGCGTCTCACCTCAGAAAGTGGGCTCCCTTAGCTCTCGAAGAGGGGTAACCACCCCTGCAGGCGCCTCAGCACGTGTGACTCTCGAGGGTGTAATCCCACTCGTTCTCGTCCTGTTGCAATGACCACGATGTTCGATTCACACATTCAGCTGCGTGTCTCTTGTGGTTAACAGCCTTGTGCACAGTGGTCATGACTGTCATATTTACATCTCCTGTTGAGAAGCACCTATCTTTCCCTCCAACCACTCTGCAAGGATATGATCGCCACAAGGTCCCGAGTGGGGAAGAGGGGGGCTGCCATTGCAGGTCAGCACCAGCCCCTGTGCTGGCCCGTTTACTCAGAAGGCATTTTCTGATTCATCCACAAGAATAAATACAGGTAAAGTGTCTCTGGAGATGGGAGATGATGCTGGGGAAGGGGGAACAGGCTCATGGCCTGGTGTCAACACCATTCACCTTGGGCACAATTTTAAAGGAGAGTCAGAGCTAAATTTTTAAGTAAAATTTGCTCCTCCCTCTCTTCTCCAAATAACTTGATCTTCCTCATTGTAACATTCCATGGATTTTATAGGAAGTTAGAACCAAAGGAGAACTTAAATGACTGGCCTGAGCAAGGCATTTCAAAGTTCTTTTAGCCCAGGGTGCTGCTGTTCAGGCAGGAGTGTGGAAGCCAGTGTGCGGGGTCCCTGAGAAGGGGCTGTCTGTGGAGGGTACACCCCCTCTCTCCGAGAGCCCTCAGGGGCACAACCACTCCCCATGTCTGCGAGGAGCCGTGTGAATGTCATTTCTCGGCTCCACCCCCTTCATCTCCCAGTTGGGGAACCGGAGGCCTTAACATCAATTAAATGAGCCAAGGGATCTCCTAAGGAGGCCATCCAACAGAATGCACCCAACTATCTTGTTTCTAAAATCTTCATCTATTTTTCTATCACAATTAAATTGAAACTTCCTTTATGAAGCTTCACTTCATGTGGGGGGGGCAGAAAAACAAACAGAGAAGCTCAGTGAGGGTCACAGCCCAGGGCACAGACTCCCTAGCAGACCTTCGTCCTCAGGCTCAGAACACGTCTGCCTCCCCTGCTCCATCACCACCCTGTTAACAAGGCTCCCATGTGACAGTGGGGCACGTGCTTGAAAGAGACCTCGTCTAAGAAGAGGAGGAAACCCAGAGAAGAGGAGACAAAACCAGGGCCCCCGGAGGAACCCTAGCCTCCGACACCTGGTGTTATAGCAGACAGTAACCACGGCCTAACTCCTAGCTGCACAGACATAAATCCTCACACTAAAAGTCTATTTGCCTCATTTCCTTCTACTTGGTACCTCATGTGCAGCATTAAACAACAAAGTAATACTAGGCACGCACAAAAGACAGCAAAACAGAACCCGCACCCCCCCAACCATGCGTTGAAGAGACAGAACAAGCATCAGAATGAGACTCAGATTTGGCAGATGGGACTGTCAGACTGGAAATAACTGTGATTAACCTTCTAAAAGATGTAATGAAGAACACGGGTGACATATTCAGGAACAGATGAGTCATGTCAGCAGAGAGATGGAAACTCTAAGGAAGAACCGGAAGGATAGGCTAGGAAAGCTGTAACTGCAATGAGAATCACCCCTGATGAGCCTTCGGTAGATTGGCTGTGGTGAGGAAAGAATCAGTGAGGTTGAAGAAATGTTAAGAGAGAATTGCAAAACTAGAATACAGAGAGAAAAAAGGAAGAATTACACGATAGAATATCCAGGAACTACTGACAGTCATAAAAGGTATAATCAGAACACTGGAAGGAGGAAATAAATAGAAGAAATAGTCGTAACAATATTGCCAAAAGTTTCCACAGTTAATGGCAGACACTACACCACAGATCCAGGAATCTCAGAGAATACCAGTTAGGATAAATATAAAAATATCNGAACACTGGAAGGAGGAAATAAATAGAAGAAATAGTCGTAACAATATTGCCAAAAGTTTCCACAGTTAATGGCAGACACTACACCACAGATCCAGGAATCTCAGAGAATACCAGTTAGGATAAATATAAAAATATCTACAACCAGGCTCATATTTAAACTGCAGAAAATCAAAGACAAAGTTTCAAAAGAAGCTGAGAAAAAAAGCCTTATGTACAGAGGCACAAAGGCATGAATTACATTAGACTTCTCTTCAGAAACGATGCGAACAAGAGAATGAAGTGATAAAATGTAGAAAGAAAGAAAAAACCCACCAACCCAGAATGTATAGGAGAAGCTGGGAGTGATTATATAGGAACTCTCAGTAAATTTTTTCTGTAAACATAAAACTGCTCTAAAATATAAATCAATTAATTACAATCACATAAAAATGCTAAAAAACTCCCCCTCTCACTCCAGATGATTTGATAAATGTATATTCAAGTACCATGACCATTCCTGTTTTGGAGATACTGAAAAGAAGGTAAAATATGTGAGTAAATCGCATGGGATTAAAAATTAGGACATCTTTTGTTTGTTTGTTTGTTTGTTTTTTTCCATCTTTAAAAAATATGAATTTATTTATCTTAATTGGAGGCTAATTACTTTACAATATTGTATTGGTTTTGCCATACATCAACATGAATCTGCCACTGGTGTACAACGTGTTCCCTATTTTTCAACACATGCCAATGTTATATGACTAGGGACATACTTCTTTAAGCTCCCTTTAGAAAGAGAGTCATTCTTAAGATGAGGCCAATTATTTTGAGATGCTGGACATTGAGTCCTCTTGAAAATGAAAATAGTTTTAATGAGGCACATATTTAAAAATATTAGATGACACTAATTATCTTGTCTCCTGGTGGGTGAGCACACTAGCCACCTAGGAATAGCATTTCTGTAGAACCCTAAACTAGTGAAGTTTAATAGGTGTTCTAACCACAAGAGCCTTAAATTGGACACAATAATTTTCAGTTCTTAACAACTGGAACCCACAGAAAATGGCAGAAAAAAAGAAAAAAATTGTACTAGAAATTTATAAAAATTCAAAACATCTTTTAGAAAAGTTCCTGAGGCCACTACATTGTGAGATCCATGTTTACACAACGACTCTTAACCTTGGTTATTTACTACAGTGTTAAATTAAAAGCAGATCTCAAAGTCTCCATGCAAGACGGGAATCGGATTTCCTTTTTTTTTTTTTTGCAACCGTGTCTGAACCTATTGTTTTTTTTTTTTTTCTTTTAAAAATTATTTTATTATTATTATTTTTTCTTTACAGTACTGTATTGGTTTTGCCATACATCAACATGAATCCACCACAGGTGTACATAAGTTCCCACTCTTGAACCCCCCTCCCACCTCCCTCCCCATACCATCCCTAGAGTCGAGTGTTAGCATCTTTAGGTCTCCACAGGTGAGTGAATGTCCAGTCAAGTTTGAGGACCCCACCCCGCACCATGTACAGTCACCATGATAGTCAGTCTCATTCACTGATATGCACTTAATATATCATAAGGAACAGACACTCTCTTAATCACTGGATGGGCACCCCACATTGCAGGCAGATTCTTTGTCATCTGAGCCACCCGGGAAGCCTGATCACTGCATACTCTGTATAAACTTGACCTAAGTGGTCTTTACGGTTAAGGTATATTCTGTAATGAAGGCAAGTAGTCATGTTTATAGAATGTATATCAAGTGGAAGGTGAGCTCTGAAAGCGTCAGGCACTCACAGAAGAAAATCCTTTAGCGCGCACTTCTCTTTACCACTGGACATGAAGTATTTGTGTGAGGGGAGCAGCTTACATTGTTGATATGAAAGAGGAAAATCTGTCTTTACTTTAATTGTCTACTATGGGAGATCCTGAGGACAGATGGGGTCACTGGGTCACCCCTGGGACACACGGTTAAGAGAAATGCGTTGGCCTAAGCAGGTCAGTGAATCCCCATCCACTCAGCTGTGCTTTGAAATGCATCAGAGCCTTTTTCTTATGGGAAGTTTCAGGATGTGACAGCCACAATCCCTCTCGACACGACATCCCAGAGGACCAGGAGAAGAGGTGGTTTTCTAAAAATGACAGCGAGGAAAAACAGTAAACCCACATCTCTATAAAACCCAGATGCTTCCAACCAATACTGTTATATTTTGATCCTAACTATACCTGGATGTGGCTACTAAGCATATTAGTCTAAATGCTTTCCCCAAACCTCATAATAGTAATTTTCACACCTTGCACCATGTGATAAGATATAGTTTATTTCTAAAGCTCAGTGAACACCCAAGCATTCAATTCCCCAGTTATTTGTTTCACATTTATGTTATGTTTTTACTTTTACTTACTCTGTCTTTCAAGGTTTTTTTTTTTTTTTTTGTTAAAATCAGAAAANCCATGTGATAAGATATAGTTTATTTCTAAAGCTCAGTGAACACCCAAGCATTCAATTCCCCAGTTATTTGTTTCACATTTATGTTATGTTTTTACTTTTACTTACTCTGTCTTTCAAGGTTTTTTTTTTTTTTTTGGTAAAAATCAGAAAAAAAGGTATGAAAGAGAATTTTCATTAATTTGGATCTTTGAACTTAAGGAAATAGGGTCAGTATAATCTTCTCTGGGCTTCCTGAGTATTTACCTGAGGTACATAAGCTTTTTATTTTCTTTCCTACTTTTGTTGTTTTTCTTGGCCTGTGATATCTCATTGCACAAGGATTTTGTGTCTGTCAGCCATCAATGCTGTGATAAACAGTGATCTCATCAAAGCCGCACTTCATGTGTTTGTTAAAGTGAAGAGGCTCAAACACACTTTCCAGTTTTACTGCCATGGACATTTAGATACAGACGATGACTAGTGGTTTTTTGGGATTCTTACATCATCAGTGTCTCAAGAAATGAACCACAAGTTGAGAGAGCAGAAATCAAGGTCTTTTACAAAAGACCAATACTGTTTTGGTATGTTAAGTGGCTCTGTTGGTCAGCAAGCGGGTGTGCAGGACTAGTCACCTCAGCTACAAACAGAGTTGCAGTGTAAAGATGGTTTTCTTTTCTGTGTCATGAATGCCTGGCCCACATGGACATTCTGTAACATTTCATCAGTGGAGCTGGAGAAGAGACAGTCCCTCACGGACTGCAGGCAGAGGCCACGTGGCCAGCTGACCTCTGCCCAGGGCACTCTGCGGGCGAGGGGCAGGGACGATTACGGCTCCCCTGTGCCTCCTGAGCACGGGGCGTGACCGTGGCCTGTTTGCTGCATGAGTGCCGTCACTCCAGCCCTGCTTGCCTCTGCAGGGCCAGACGTGGTCATCCTGTCACTGGGAGGCCTGGGACGTGAGGAGCAGGCTTCCACCAGCACAGACCCAGTCAGCAGCCGTGACGACCCTCAGAGGACCTGCTGTCTCTGTGTTCATGGGAGAGGAAGCTGCCTTTTATCTCCGAGACACAGGCTTGGTTGGAGCCCCAAGCAGGCGGCCAGGGAGCAGGGCTCCTCCCGCTGCCTCTCTGCTAGCAAAGCAGAGCTTGAGGGTTAATCACCCTCCTCCTACAGCTGCCGGCCTGGGCTTAAGGACTCTGCAGTCCTCAGGTTTGAGGCAGATGCCAGCGTTTCAGGGAAGAAGGGCACAACACGATAAAACAAACACAGCCAAAAACAATAGGGAGAAACAAAGGAAGACATAGGAAGCAGAGAGGGCCCGTGTGCAGTCCCCCGTCGTGTGTGTGTGATAGGCTAGCTGCCCCCTGCACTTGGCAACAGTGAGTCTGCACGGCTGAGGCTTACTTTCTCTTCTGTGCCTGTGGAGTGACATCTGCAGAGCTCCCCACAACACACACACCTCTCAGGGCACCTCCATTTTCAACCCTAGATGTTCATCACCATCTGAGTTTGTCCCAAATACTATCTGTTTTCTGTTACTGGTTCTGAGAAGGAGAAGGAATGAGTTTTCGAAGAGCCATGCTTCTATCATAAAATCTGTCCACCTGTTCTCTCCAACTCACTCACACAGACACACGTGCACACACTTGTGCACTCACACACAGATACACGTGCACACACGCGCATGCAAGCACATTCACACACATATGCGTACGTATGCAGACAGACACACCAGCAACCCGAGCCCTCAGGACACTGGGACCCAGAGCTGAGTGTCCCTGAGCAGCCACCTGGGGGCACTGTGGAGCAGCCCAGGTCCTGCCTCAAGAGAGGGGCCTCCTCCTGCCTGTGCCCACACAGCATCCAGGTCGTCCTGCTCTGCCTTAGAATTCTCTTATGAATAATAGGTTTTTTTTTTTTTTTTTAAATGAAGCGAGAATATTTGAGGGGAATCTATTCCCAAGGATTTAATAAAGGGGAACAAGATCCTCAGATAAATCACCCAGTGAAGACGTCTTCTCTACAGAGGCCGCTGTAGACAGCAGTTTTGGTGGCTAAGTGCCCAGATGTTGAGATCTCAGAAAAGAGTGCCAAAGAATGAGACCTTAGAATTAAAAAAGAACTAGTTTTATTGCTAAGGGAATCATTAAAAAAAAAAAAAAAGTCCACACCAATGAATAATGCAACACCATAGTGGTTAGAGGATAAATTTGAAGAGCATAATAATAACTGTTGTGCCTGGTTTAGTAAAAGGAAATTGAAAATTGACACGCTGAATCTAAAACCTAAAGTGTGAGAAAAGACTGTGTCTTGATTTGTTCTCTGGTTTAATCCACTGAGTCAGAAGGAATGGGTGCAGCTCACCACATTGGCAGGTATGTCTAATCCTGGGCAACGACACTCCTGAAGGACACGTGACACACAACGCCCAGTCTTACTTCAAACGAGAGAGAGATGGCTCGCTTGGACCAGAAAGGTGGAGCAGGTTTCTGAGAGCTTTGCATTACCAGGAATGAGTCGTGCACATCCGCTTTAGTGATGGCCAGGAGGCCCCGGCCAAGGACCCCGAGCACCTGCTGCAGGAGAGGCCACAGGACGGCCCTTGAGGGGTGTGTACCTCATGATGGTGGGAGCTGCTCACCCACCTTCTACCTTCAGCTGGATGGGTGGAAGGAGCTAGATGCCGCGACCCCAAAGCTAAATAGAAACCCACAGCAACCGTACAATAAGTTCTGGGAGTGTCGGTGTTAATAAAAGGAGATTATGGCTTAAGAACAGACGTGACAGGAGCGGTCTGAGAGCTCTCCACTTAGTAGCTGAGGTCTCATTAGCCCAGTAAACATTACTGAGCACATAAGAACCCTGCTGCGGGAAACCAGCTTTCCCCGGCGTTGCAGCTTTACGTGTTTGAAGACCGGAGAGACATCTCAGGCAGAAGGGAACCGGGATGGTCTGTCTCTCGCTCTCTTTTTTTCCCACAGGGATTCTGAGGAAATCATTCTGGCTTACCCAGCATCTTACAAACAGCAGGAGATCTGGCTAGATGAACTGAGAGGAGTCACTGAAAGGCTGTTGACAGGAGGATAAAGATTCCGAATTTCATTTTGCACAGAAGTCATGGGAAACGTTTCAGTGGGAGCATGGTTGGCTGTCTGAGCACAGTCATGACTACCTGCGTCAACACTCTCCCTGTGACGCTCCTTCTACCTTCAGGAATCCTTTCCTCCCCGCCTCCCATTTTCCTGGCTCTAATGTGTCTACGTGGGAGCGTCCCAGGACTGATGAGGTGTTGAAGAGCATTTGACCCAAGCTAATAAGACACTATTTGTCATCCTTTGTAGATTATGCTGCAGTAACAAACAGTCCCAAACCTAAAGGGTTCACAGCAATAAGGGTCCACTCTCAATGTGTCTTCGCCAGCAGGTCCTCCTTCCCAGATCGGGGACATGGCTGTGCTCATGGTAGAGGGGAAAGAACCATGCCCCAGTGGCTCTCAGGGCCTGGTCTAGACGTGGCGTCCAGTCCAGTCTCCTCCTGCTCCAGAGCACACAGTCAGCCAAGCCTGTGTTCACCGAGGTAGAAGCAGGACCGTTACAGGAAGGGACAGCAGGATGGACGTCGATCTATCTAGACAGAAGGACTGGTCTGTGAACCAGAACCCATCCCAGATTTTCCTCCGTCTCCTTCTGCTTCCTGTGGCACAGGTAGCAGGGGGGCTGTAGGGAGGGAAGAGCCTCTTTCTGTTGTGACTCTGGGAAAACATGGGGTCAGAGACCATCGGCCAGCATCTTGTCTGGATGGTGCATGGGGTCTGAGAACCTTGACCTTGACTGCCTTCCCAGAGGGACAAGGTGCCCTCCCGTTTTCTGTAAGCCACCGCTGCCCTCATTCTCCAGTTTCTGGCTGGAGCCCCCTTTCCCTGCTTCATTCAAGGAAGCTATGGACATGATCCTGAATAGGGGCCTCTGGGTTCGCTGCTCAGCCCAATGGAAATCTGAAAATTCAGAGGACAGTTAGCAGGAGTCTGTAACATAATGATGGGAAGTGCGGGAATCCATGTTCCTTGAAGTGCTAGGTATAGTCTGAAACCTAAGCTTTGAAGAGAAAGTTGTGGTGTGTCTTCCCATATGGTGATGTTGGTGGTGAGAACACAAGGCCAGTCAAGATAACCTGTTTCCTTCTTGCAGTAGTTTCTTGACTGCGTTGGTGACCAGTCATATCCAGAAAAAACAAAAATTCTATGTATGCCAAAATGTTTTAAAGTTTGCAGATGTCAAAGATAACTGATTGTTCTGCTCTAGCCATACATTTTAATTAGTTCTGCTTTGATTTAGTGTGGAGAGTCTAATAATAAAGAAAGGAAGTTTTCATATGTTTAGAAGCTGTAGGGTTTGCTTGATGTTGGTGGTGAGAACACAAGGCCAGTCAAGATAACCTGTTTCCTTCTTGCAGTAGTTTCTTGACTGCGTTGGTGACCAGTCATATCCAGAAAAAACAAAAATTCTATGTATGCCAAAATGTTTTAAAGTTTGCAGATGTCAAAGATAACTGATTGTTCTGCTCTAGCCATACATTTTAATTAGTTCTGCTTTGATTTAGTGTGGAGAGTCTAATAATAAAGAAAGGAAGTTTTCATATGTTTAGAAGCTGTAGGGTTTGCTCATCAACGTGCAGTCACAGAGTGACATGTTTGAGCATTTTGCTGTTAGACACTGACCAACAAATTAGATGATGAACTATGTACAAGTTGGACCTCTAGTCAGATAATCTATAAGTGAATATTGTATCTTATACACATTTTTAAAATGTTATGAAAAGTTAAAAGAAACACTTCAAGAAACAGTGGTGTTTCAGTTTGTGTGCTTTCTTAACTCAGGTGCAGGATGTAACATAATTACCGGATGCCTCAGATGAATTATTTCAGAATCTCAAAATGCGTCCTTGGATTCTTACCATGTCTGTGAATGGGCGCAAGCTGTCTAACAAGCTGCCTGGTTCTTGTTGCCCCTCGCTGCGCCCTCGTGGGAACTATCATTATCTTCCGATGATAATACACTACTATGAGCATTTCTTTATTGAGCTGAGCACTACTCTCAGTTTCTCTGTTTGTGAACCTGCCCACTGGGTAGAGTGCAGCTCGTGTCCCTAAAGCAGCAGCAGCGTGGCTTCTGTGCAGGTGGCTCTCTGACCTGTGCAGAGTGAAGAATGTTCGAGTCGCCTAGCCGGGACCTTCCCAGTGGAGGAGCTGGGGGCCAGTGCTCCGCCTTCTTGTTTCAGGTGGCAAGCATAGGTCCCTTCTGCGTGTTTGTGCTTTTTGTTGGTAACTCTGCTGTTAAAGTGGCTCCAGCCTAGTCCTCTGTGCCTAAGCTCAAGAAGGCTGTGACCTGGGAAGAACACCCGTGTGCTAAGCAGTGTTCAGATGTGAATGACAGCGCTGTGGGCAGTAGGGTCGATGTCAATGAATCCTCATTACACTGAACAAGCTATCTGAACAGAAACACATAGAATCAAAGTTAGGTATTGATTGGTTGAATAAAATGTGACCAGAAGCTTGTAGGAACCTAACCCTGTATTTCCTCTATAAGAGTGGTTCAATATTCACTAATTCAGGGTTCATGACAAAATTGTAGAATATAACCACCATGAGTAATGAGAATGTGGTTAGTCAGTCCGACTCTGGGACTCCATGGACTTAGCCCACCAGGCTCTGTGTCCATGGGATCCTCCAGGCAAGAATACTGGAGTGGGTTGCCATTTTCCACCTTCAGGGGATCTTTCTGACCCAGGGATTGAACCCGCATCTCCTGCGTCTCTTGCATCAGCAGGCGGACAAATAAGGAGAAGAGGTGCTCATTTCAGTGTCTTCTAAGTGCTGGACACTGTCCTCTGAGGACAGGGCAGACACAGCCTCTCCTCTTTGTTTTCGGTGAAGACGGCACCACCTGTTCAGTGAGGCAGCCCTCGGGGGGACCTCACCCTGGGGGATGAGGAGCAACCCCGAAGAGGCCAGAGCAGCAGCGCCTTTCCTAAGGTTCTGTTAATAGAACACATGACTACTGGGGCAGGGGCAGGGATCACCGCCTCCTTTCAGGGAGCAGGGACTAAGGAAGAGAAACAGCTTGGAGAAGATCCCACATTCACCCAGGCAGTGCTGGCTGCCTGCGGTTGGGATGCAGAAATCCCTGATATCCTCCATTCCTCTGTTCCTCCACCCCATCCTTCCTCCATCCCTTCTCTCTTTCCCACCCCTTCTTCCCCCTCCACACCTTGTCCCTCCTCCATGCCCGTCCCTCCTCCACCCAACCTGCAGCACAGTGGCTTTTCTGAGCACTGTTTTCTTATTTCACAGGGGAGAGAAAACACCTCCTTCCCTGAGCCTGCCCTGAAGTCTTAATTCCTCTCTTCCAAGAAAACCAGGATTGACGCTTATTTAAAACAGACCTACAAAGACAGCCTCATGCCTGCCAGGGTTAAATGCCCAGGAAACCTCATTAATTAATTGCATTCTGTATCATTAACCTTGAGGTCAGAACAGGTCAACTCTGGTAAAAGCTGATGTCCACAAGATTGAAATGGGTAAGAGTGGTCTAGAGTACTACAGAGAAGTTACATTACAGCAACATTACCCACCCCCGCTCCAAAATAACCTGGGACTTTAAAAACATCCAGAGATTTGATTTCTTTAGAAACACCTTCATATCTGTATAAGTTCATATATGCATATGTATGTACACACACACACATGCAGAAATCCCTGATATCCTCCATTCCTCTGTTCCTCCACCCCATCCTTCCTCCATCCCTTCTCTCTTTCCCACCCCTTCTTCCCCCTCCACACCTTGTCCCTCCTCCATGCCCGTCCCTCCTCCACCCAACCTGCAGCACAGTGGCTTTTCTGAGCACTGTTTTCTTATTTCACAGGGGAGAGAAAACACCTCCTTCCCTGAGCCTGCCCTGAAGTCTTAATTCCTCTCTTCCAAGAAAACCAGGATTGACGCTTATTTAAAACAGACCTACAAAGACAGCCTCATGCCTGCCAGGGTTAAATGCCCAGGAAACCTCATTAATTAATTGCATTCTGTATCATTAACCTTGAGGTCAGAACAGGTCAACTCTGGTAAAAGCTGATGTCCACAAGATTGAAATGGGTAAGAGTGGTCTAGAGTACTACAGAGAAGTTACATTACAGCAACATTACCCACCCCCGCTCCAAAATAACCTGGGACTTTAAAAACATCCAGAGATTTGATTTCTTTAGAAACACCTTCATATCTGTATAAGTTCATATATGCATATGTATGTACACACACACACACACATATATATATACTTGTAAAAAGCTGCTTTCAGAAGTTCATTCAGTTTACTGCTATGGCAAGATTCTTTAGTTGCTGTTATTAATGTTGCTGTTTGTTCTTTTATTGGTTTGTGTTTAGTTAGAGAATAGTGTAAGTTACAAATGTTTGTATAAGTCCAGTAAGTCAATGCACTGTGACTAGAGAGCCCTATGTGTGCTCTGGAGCCTGTGTGCCACAACTAGAGAGTCTGTGTGCACCGAGAGTTAGGGTGTATAACTAGAGAGTCCGTGCCCCACAACTAGAGAGTCTGTGTGCTACAACTAGAGAGTCCGTGTGCCACAACTAGAGAGTTTGTGTGCACATCTAGAGAGCCCATGTGTCACAACTACGGAGTTTTTGTGCACAACTAGAGAGCCTGTGTGCCACAACTAGAGAGCACATGTGCCACAACTAGAGAGTCTTTGTGCACAACTAGAGAGCCCGTGTGCCACAATTAGAAAGTCTTTGTGCACAACTAGAGAGTCCATGTGTCACAACTAGAGAGTCCGTGTGCCACAACTAGAGAGCCCATGTGTACAACTAGAGAGTTGTGTGTACAACTAGAGAGCCAGTGTGCCACAGCTAGAAAGTCTTTGTGCACAACTAGAGAGTCAGTGTGCCACAACTAGAGAGCCCATGTGTCACAACTAGAGAGTCTGTGTGCACAACTAGTCTGTGTGTCACAACTAGAGAGCCCATGTGTCACAACTAGAGAGTCTGTGTGCACAACTAGAGAGTCTGTGTGTCACAACTAAAGAGTCCATGTGCCACAACTATGGAGTCTTTGTGCACAACTAGTGAGCCCGTATGTACAACTAGAGAGTCTGTGTGTACAACCAGAGAGCTCATGTGCCACAACTAGAAGGTCTTTGTGCACAACTAGAGAGCCTGTGTGCTACAACTAGAGAGTCTGTGTGCCCAATAAAAGATTTTGTATGATGCAATGAAGATACTGTGTGTGGCAATTAAGATTTGATGCAGCCAAATAAATAGATAAATATTTTCTTAAAAAATACTGGTCTCTATAAGGCCAATGACCACTATGAATATATGAATTTAAAAGTATTATCCATTTCTTATAGTGTTAAAAATGCAGTTTTAAGACAGTTGTTACCAGTTAAATCTTTGTGTGTGCCTGTGTGTGTAAGAGAGAGAATTTTAATAGAAAGCAATAAAATTATTTAATCTTCTTTTATATCAAGTGAGTTTCCAAAATATATTCAAAATTCTCACCTCTCCACTTTCTTTATGGCATATTTGGGTTTATGCTAAACTGCATTCCAAAGATTCTATTAATGAAGATGGCTTAATGCCCGTGCATTATTATAATGGACTCCTTTGTTCTACAGCTTCTCCCTGTGTCACAGACTAAGTCATTAATCAATGGGTGCTGAAAAATAATTGTCTGGTTCTAACAATCATCTATTGTTGAAACATTTGGAATTTTAAGATAAAGATGTACAGGCTGTTCTGAAAAATGGTTTAAGATTACCCTTCATGGAATTGTGGACATATTGTTGGAAATGCCGAGCAGCTGACCTGGTTTTAATGCATTTTTGAGTCTCGTTGTTCAATTGCCTATTCAAATTGTGCTGGGAAAGTTGACTTCATTAATGTCAGGAAATAATGATTTTGGTTTTTTTTTTTTAGCTCACACAATTATTAAGTGCAGAAATATCATAGGATTCTTTAGCATTTTAAAATAGAAGTGCAGCATGTTAATAACCACGATGGTGACTTTTCATCTGTTTAGCATCATTTTTTGTACATGGCACTCCCATCCTAGATACCTGCTATAAATAAGAATCCTGTATCTCTAGGTGATGACTATTCAACAGGAAATATATGACTACACTATGCTGTTTCAGTAGCTCAAAATTAGATACCTTTCTCATTGAAAATGCTGTAATTTGAAATGTCAATAAATACATTGCATGCCATCTCATACTATAACAGATTACCATTTAAATCTGTCAAGATTGAAGTCCAACTCACAACCTGAAATAAATGTGAATTCTAAACTGAGGGAAAATGTGTGCCTGACTTTTTAATGTAATTCACTTCTATGTAAATATCTGTATCATTGCATATTTATTTGGTTGTATGTCTAACTCTTCCCAGACAGGGCACTCTCAGAGCCAGTCTTTGCTCATATTTACTTTTGGTAGATCTCTAACCTATTACAGACCTAAGTTAATAATTATACATTGGCGTTTCTTTGATGAGTGCCTGAAACAAACCTTACTTCTTAACTGGAGGATAAATGACTGTATTTCTCAGTTTGTCCACTCCGATGTGACCTGTAGCAACTAACCTCTCTTCTCTTGTCTTCTCTTGTCCCTAACAGTGCATTAAAATGAGGAGCATCTCCTCTCTCTGGTATGTTTCCAATGAATCTTCGTTGTTCAAGTGGGAGCAGACAGTCGGCGTCGGCTGGTTCCTTTCATCCCTTTAAAGTCTAGGAGTGTGGGACCTATCTGGGCATCTGATTATCTGCGAGGTAAGACTTGTCCACCGTGTAGCTCTCTTGGGAAAATCAGCATGCATGCAGTCCATTTAAGAGATATGTCATTCTGGACACACAGGGAAGGGGACAGGGTGAATGCTCCACACTGGTTCCATAGACAGAGGCCGAGAGCCATCAGGAAGGGCCAACTCTGTCTGATTCTTGAGCCACAGGTTTCTCCATTAGAAGAATCCTGTCCTTTTTTCAGTCAGACTGACAGTCACTGACTGTTATATATTATATTAAATCATATTTATATCCATGCAAGCATTATATGTATTTTATACAAATATATAATATACATAATATGATGTTCTTTCTTTGTGTAAATGGTTACTTTAGATCTATTCTTTTATACTTATGTCATCAAATTAGACTGTATTTTACTGGGTTGGACTTCCTTCTATGTATGTATTCCGTGTATTGAGTGATTTCCTGTAAGTTTTACTATCTACAAATTTGCTATCTAGTAATCCATCTTCATTCAGCAAGAACGTGGGGGGAAAAATCAATAATTCTAACAAAATGATATGGATGGATTTAGATGAAATAGGATTTTGAGGTTATTTTACTTATTGTCCACATCGTGACACTTGACCGTCTTCTCTAAGCCTGTGAGTCTTTCTTTTAGCTTTGCCCCATTGTTTGCATTGTTACAGGACTGCCTCATATCCTAGGCAAGGGCTGGGGCCAGGCTGTGCCCACCCCCTGTTCTGTCTCCGGGCACACCCATGGCTGTGAGGTGTCACTTCGCTCATTAAGAGCAGGCAATCTGAGAGGTGGACGGGGCACTGAAGAATGCATCCCAAGCCTTCACTTTTCGATAAGAACCCTCAGGCCCTGGGAGCTGTTATTTCAGGCTCTTGGGCGCCAGATCTTGGGGCTGCGTCTCCTCTGAACTCTGCAGTGTCACCTGCATCCTACTTGTGTCCCCTAGCACAACAGTCTTCTCACACCCACACCCTGCAGGGGTCCTTTTCCTTTGGAGCCAAAGTCACAGCTCCAGGAGAGATGCCCATGTGAAGGAGACAAGGAAGCATCCACCTGGCCACCAATGTCAGCAAGGCTGGATGGCAGGCACCTGCTGCAGTTAAAACACCTCACAACCAGAAAGTATCAAGTAACAATTGTGCACTGACTCGATTGCCCCAAGTAAAAGTGCCAGAAATCGACCTGCATCATGGGAAAGAGCAGGAAGTTACTTCAGAGACAATTTGTAGCAAATGTAAGAGCTTGCTGAAAGCTGGCACGTGATGGTACCCATTGCATTTCCTCTGGATAAAACCATACTGTCTCCAGACCTTGGTGTTTCCAAGTATTGAGTACAAGTCAAGTGGGAGCCAGTTTTTGATCACTATAAACAGGGGCTGTCCCAGTGAAATGGATTTTAATACTCTGCTGCTTAACTGGAGAGCATGTATGGTGCTTTTTATTTAAAATTATGCTTTTATTCCAGTATGTTAATATAAAAATCATATTGACCCATGCAATTAACATGAAAGATCTCAGAAAGTAGGTTGTGATGTTTGTCCAACCACCGTGACCCAAATTCTACAGAACTTAGAGGAGCTGTCTCTGACAGCTGATAGGCACTCATAAACACACACGTTCGGCCCATAAACCACGGCATATTGGATCGCTGCGTTTAGGAGAGACTGAGCTAATTACAGTGACACTTGACTTATGGTCAGAGATGAAATGATCCTGTATGCTCCCTTGTCAGGATGTGTGTCCCAGAGTCTTCAGTTCTGGGATGTCGTGGGAGGGCCCTGATGTCAGAGACTGAGTTACTAAGGAGAAGAGGATGGGATTCGTGTCCTGGAAGGAGGGTTTTTCCCCTCTTACTTTATTGGGCAGGATCATTCATTA
This sequence comes from Oreotragus oreotragus, assembly GCA_006410675.1. NCBI lineage: Eukaryota > Metazoa > Chordata > Mammalia > Artiodactyla > Bovidae > Oreotragus > Oreotragus oreotragus. Next base: position 189,108 of record SJYX01015338.1, on the reverse strand, counting down.
AATGAAAAATCCCTTGGATTTATGTGATCCTTTAAAATAGAAACATAAAGACTTATAGTAGTAATAATGATACAAGTCTAATAATTTTTAGTCTATTTACTGCTGTTTAAGAATTTTATGTATTTTGTACTTCTTCCCTAGATGCATGCCATAAATAAAGGGATTGAAAATGATTATTGTCCAGCTGGGAATATGTGGACGTATAACTCAGTTTTAGTGTCTAATATGGGACAGAGACTGCATTAAGATCGGTTTATGTCCCCTCTACTTGACTGGCATATCTAAAGCGACGGAAAACTCCCTATCTTGTGAGATAAACGGCTTTGCTGAGAGACAGTCTGCTTTTCACATAGAGTGTTCTTGCCTCTTACAGTGAAGATTTCAATGGATACATTGCCCATCTTACAACTGGACAAAGCTGAAGAAAATATCTATCTACTTACCCCAGAAGTTGTTTGGTTTGATGGGACTGTCACTCTTGACCCAGTCCCTGAAATCCATGATTCTTCCCCAGTTTGGGGGCCTCTTCATTCTTTTGCTATACAATCTCTCTGCAGCTCCTCCCAGGTATAAAGTTCCCTGAACACGCACCTGGCCACCCAGCATCTACTGAGCCCATCACTCTACTGAACAACGTGGACAGAGAGCCAGACCTAACCCCGGCCAGTTCACAGAAATGAGCACAAATGTGACCCGCTTTGTTTAGACTTAGTCTCAAGGCTCTTTGGAGAGAACTGAGCTTGTCACACACTTTTTCTTCATATTTTCTGGGTCCAGAGACACCAGGAGAGGAGGGTTGTGGATGTTTAGTTAGCCCTGTCTGAGAGAGGACACTTAAAAAGTCCTGAGCTTGTTTCCTGCTGCTGCCGCTGCTAAGTTGCTTCAGTCGTGTCCGACGCTGTGCGACCCCATAGACGGCAGCACACCAAGCTCCCCTGTCCCTGGGATTCTCCAGGCAAGAACACGGGAGTGGGTTGCCATTTCCTTCTCCAATGCATGAAAGTGGAAAGTGAAAAGTGAAAGGGAAGTCGCTCAGTTGTGTCCGACTTTTCGTGACCCCGTGGACTGCAGCCCCCCAGGCTCCCCCGTCCATGGGATTTTCCAGGCAAGAATACTGGAGAGGGTTGCCATTTCCTTCTCCAGGGCATCTTCCTGACCCAGGGATCAAATCTAGGTCTCCTGCATTGCAGGCAGATTCTTTACTGTCTGAGCCACCAGGAAAGCCCCCTTCAGGAAACTTTCCGGATTTGCTCAGAGGAGATAACTTCTGCCACAGGTATAGCTATATTCAGGTGTGACGCTTACCATGTGAATTGCCTGACCCATGTAACTCCTTCCTTTCCCTGGCAACTGGCTAAAATTCAACAGGGTAGTCATATGCTCCAGGGATTTTAATTCTTAGCTTCTTAAAAAAAGTGATGTGTAAAAGGTTGAATCTGTGAATTTTAGACATTAAGCAGAAAAATGAAATATATTTATTTTAGAATAACCATATTTAAGCAATACATGTTAGTTTGTAAATAATACAGTAGCCACCCTTGAATAGACCTCTAAAACAGAGATTTTTCTATACTTTGTAAACGAGGGAGAGGGTAGGATGATTTGGATGTACTTTCTACAGTCAAAATTAGGTGAAAAAACTGAACAGAAAGACTCATAATGACCCCAGAGTGATTTTCATTTTGAATTAAATTCAAAAGCTTTTTCTTAAAAGATCCTAAGTGAAAAAGGAGGTGTTTTATACTTTAAAAGAGATGTACTGCAGCCCCCCAGGCTCCCCCGTCCATGGGATTTTCCAGGCAAGAATACTGGAGAGGGTTGCCATTTCCTTCTCCAGGGCATCTTCCTGACCCAGGGATCAAATCTAGGTCTCCTGCATTGCAGGCAGATTCTTTACTGTCTGAGCCACCAGGAAAGCCCCCTTCAGGAAACTTTCCGGATTTGCTCAGAGGAGATAACTTCTGCCACAGGTATAGCTATATTCAGGTGTGACGCTTACCATGTGAATTGCCTGACCCATGTAACTCCTTCCTTTCCCTGGCAACTGGCTAAAATTCAACAGGGTAGTCATATGCTCCAGGGATTTTAATTCTTAGCTTCTTAAAAAAAGTGATGTGTAAAAGGTTGAATCTGTGAATTTTAGACATTAAGCAGAAAAATGAAATATATTTATTTTAGAATAACCATATTTAAGCAATACATGTTAGTTTGTAAATAATACAGTAGCCACCCTTGAATAGACCTCTAAAACAGAGATTTTTCTATACTTTGTAAACGAGGGAGAGGGTAGGATGATTTGGATGTACTTTCTACAGTCAAAATTAGGTGAAAAAACTGAACAGAAAGACTCATAATGACCCCAGAGTGATTTTCATTTTGAATTAAATTCAAAAGCTTTTTCTTAAAAGATCCTAAGTGAAAAAGGAGGTGTTTTATACTTTAAAAGAGATGACAGCAAAATCAATCATATTTGTGGAGTTCTTTTTTCTTTCCCCTAAATTATGGCTGACATGATAAAAATTTAAAATATGGTCAAATATCAGATAAGAATTTGAATAGCACGGTGTCTACTATATTTAGACATAATTATAACTTTTCAATGTTTTATTAACAACAGAGGCATAGTATGATAGCATGACATATTAGCATATTAATAATTTTAACCTCTGTGACCGGCCAGTAACTTGCAGGCTCCCTCATTTGAACAATCTTTTGTTTAAATGTAACCACCTTCCACTGCTAACAACACCACTGACCCCAATGTCAGGCAACATTATCTACTCAGTAATTTGCACCAATAGCCTCATTGTATTTCATTTAGCAGGCCGCTTATCAGGGAAAAACAGGAAGAGCGAAATCCACAGTTCTTTGTAAAATAAATACAAGTAATAATCATAAAAATGGGATATTAGGAAGCAGACTGGGAGAGCCTGTGGACAGGTGACCAAGAGACCCAGTACTGAGCTGCTTGATGGTAGTGATAAAACCGGGAATGTCACTGGCTGTCCCCCCATGGTGGGGAATGTAGGGGTCACAAATGAGTACTGTTCACAACCGAGTCCTTTTCAACAACAAATTCTACTTTTGGCCTTTGGGTTTGAAGAAAAACAAATACAGATGCTCAAAGCTCTTATCAAGGATGGAGCTGGGAAGTGGGAGCTGGTTCCAAGGTTTCTGAAGCCCTGAGGGGGAGTCCTGGAAGGAGGGACTGGCCCTTCCTTCACTTGGTGAGCCTCTGCCTAACACCTCACTGTGTCTGACAGCTACCTGCTGGTGAGCCTGACTACAGCCTCTCTGGCAACTGGCCAGCGTGGGCCAGTAACTGCCAGTTCCTCTGCTTTGCGCTCCTGTCTCTAGCCCACGCACAGCAGAGAAAGTCGTCTGCTCCCTGAGCGATGCGGCGGAGGGCCACCCCAGCAGGCAGACCTGCACCCTTCTCTGTGCCGCGAGAGCCCTGCCCGTCTTGCTCTCTTGCCAGTCCAGCCCTGGGTGGGCAGGCTTTGCTTGTTTCTCCAGGTGGGCATGATTGACTGACTTGTTTGGGCCTGGATGGCCCTGCCTGGAACACGGCAAGCACTGGGTCTAGTTGTAGATAATTGTATTCAGATGCCTATGGATATTTCCAAATACTGCCAATCATAACTTCCTGTGTATCAGTCCATTCAAAAGACAGTGGATGCCAGCCACAAAAATATAAACAGATGTGAGAGAAAATAGAGAGTGAGAAACAAATGTTATTTGAAATCAACTACAAATGACCCGAGTTGATCCTGATCCCAGTTGCCTTTTTCCCAGCAATCTACTGCTAACTACATTTTAAATGAGAGCTTGTAAAGGAAGAGGGTGAGCAAACACTTAAAAGTTGCTAAGGAGCTCCACACGGCAAAATAATAGAAAATGGTCATTTGGGTGGGTCCAGGGCACCGGGAGCTGAGATGGCTCTGAGGCAGCAAACAAGTAGAAGCCTGGTGGCCAAGGGTTGAAATCAGTTGGAGAGAAGCTCCCAGCATCATTGCTTTCCCAAGACCTCTGAGCTTTTCACCTGGGAAGCCACCTCCGGGCCCACTTCCAGAACTTCATTAAAGTTTGCAGTGTCCCACGTGCTTGGTACCCAACATCACTTGGTACCCTGACATCACTTGGTACCCCACCATCACTTGGTGCCCTGACATCACTTGGTACCCGACACACTTGGTACCCCAACATCATGTGCTTTGTATCCTAACATCACTTGGTACCCCAACATCACTTGGTACTGTGACACACTTGGTATCCCAATATCACATGCTTGGTACCCTGACATCACACACTTGGTACCCTGACATCACTTGGTACCCCGACACACTTGGTACCCCAATATCAAGTGCTTGGTACCCTGATGTCACTTGGTACCCTAGCATCACTTGGTACTCCAACATCATGTGCTTGGTACCTGATATCACTTGATACCCTGACATCACTGCCGAGAACAAGGAAGTCGGGTGTCAGGGGGGCCAAGGAGTCCCACATGGAAGGGAGCTGGGGGATTTCAGGACTGGGGGTGGGGGCAGAGCTCCCCATTCACTTTGGGAGGAAGGCTTTACTCATTTCACTTAGAACTCAAAGACAGGGTAATCTCAACAGACATTCAGCTAAATTTTAAAATAAAAAGTATAAGGTGGGAGGGTGGTTCAGGATTGGGAAGATGTGTACACCCATGGTGGATTCATGTTGATGTATGGAAAAACCAAAACAGTATTGTAAAGTAAAATAAAGTAAAAATAAAAAGGAGACTAGGTTGTATATGGTGACCTTTTAAACTGCTGGGCTGTCTGTGTAGATATTTAAGGCCACCACGATGACTGGCTGTTATTTCTCTGATGTGCACCAACCACTGAACTTGTGATTGACAGAACTTCCTTTGAGAGTTCCATATTAATCAGCATACAAGTATACACAATGAAATAGTGCAATGAACCCACTCCCCCACCACCAAGACACTGTTACAGAAAAGGAAAAGACTATGACTCTAAACACACGTTGCTGCTGCTGCTGCTGTTAAGTTGCTTAAGTCGTGTCCAACTCTCTGCGACCCCATAGATGGCAGCCCACCAGGCTGCCTCGTCCCTGGGATTCTCCAGGCAAGAACACTGGAGTAGGATGTATATGTAAAGGTGCACAAAGTTTTTTTTTTTTTTTTTAAACTCATTATCTTTGATACCTCTGATCATTTGTGACAATGTGATATTTATTAGACAAGAATTGACATTTTGCAGTTTTTTTTGGAGGGAGACACTTTACTTTGAAAAAAATTTTTTTTTTGCTGCTGCTGCTGCTAAGTCACTTCAGTCGTGTCTGACTCTGTGCGACCCCATAGACGGCAGCCCCCAAGGGTCCCCGTCCCTGGGATTCTCCAGGCAAGAACACTGGAGTGGGTTGCCATTTCCTTCTCCAATGCATAAAAGAGAAAAGTGAAAGGGAAGTTGCTCAGTTGTGTCCAACTCTTAGCGACCCCATGGACTGCATTTTTTTTTTTTTTTTTTTTTAAACTCATTATCTTTGATACCTCTGATCATTTGTGACAATGTGATATTTACTAGACAAGAATTGACATTTTGCAGTTTTTTTTGGAGGGAGACACTTTACTTTGAAAAAATTTTTTTTTGCTGCTGCTGCTGCTAAGTCACTTCAGTCGTGTCTGACTCTGTGCGACCCCATAGACGGCAGCCCCCAAGGGTCCCCCATCCCTGGGATTCTCCAGGCAAGAACACTGGAGTGGGTTGCCATTGCCTTCTCCGAAGGTTGGAAATATAAGCTGTCAGTGTTACTCCTAACTTTTTGGTCAGAAATTAAGTGGTTGCATGTAATTGTGGTTATCTATAAATTGTCAGGTAGTAATTTTAGAAAATGACAGTGGAACTAATGCCTGACTCTGTGTGGTAAGTACACAGCTGAGACCCCACAGGAAGTAACAGGGTGAACGAACATGAACTGAGACCTAGTTCTACCAGTTAAGAAGTCAGAGGCTGTAGGACGGTTATTTGGTTTTTGAACTTTCCTTATGAGAAGGGAGAATGATAATCACCTGTCAAGAGTTTTCTGAATCAAGCACTGTGGAGAGCCTAGCTCATGCCAGGCGCACAGGGATGGTCACAAGTGGTAGAGAGACTATTATCATAGTAATTGTTGCTATTATCATCATTGCACTGGGTAAGGGGGCAACTGGCTTACTTTGGCTTACTTACTGGTCCAACATTAGTTACTTCAAACACTTCTTTAATATCCCCTAGTTAGAAAATCAAGCTAACTTCACTGAGAAAAGTCTTCAGGCTGTGGAGGTGGGGGTCATTTATTTCAAGTGCTCAGACAGTGATGGTGACTGTGTTTTAATTGGAAAGAGAAGTAACTGCAGAATCACAGAATTCTTCTGCCAGGAAGGACTCTGAATCATTCCTGAGCCCTTTCACCCACCCTCCCAGCCCTGCTGCAGCCGCCATGCAGGAGGATACCCAGGCCGAGGAAAAGCACGTTTTTCAAAGTCAGACAGCTAATGACAGCCCACAGGAGAGCCAGAGCAGGAACCCCTCTCCCTCCCAGGCTTCCTCCTTTCAGACGGAGCTCAGATGTGGGCTTGTTAGTGATACAGCAAGTATCACAGCAGCCCTTTCTGGTGAATCAAAAAAAAAAATGATATAACAAAAGTTAATTACACACAACCAGCCAAGTAAAAAAAATCTCACATTGTAATCCACCGTAGAATCTTTGTGGTTTCCATGGTAATGGGAGGTTGAGAGTTTTCAAATAGGGCAATCTTGCACAAGAAATGTANAGTGATACAGCAAGTATCACAGCAGCCCTTTCTGCTGAATCCAAAAAAAAATGATATAACAAAAGTTAATTACACACAACCAGCCAAGTAAAAAAATCTCACATTGTAATCCACCGTAGAATTTTGTGGTTTCCATGGTAATGGGAGGTTGAGAGTTTTCAAATAGAGCAATCTTGCACAAGAAATGTATTTGGTGATTTTCCCGACATCTCCTAAGTGGTTAATCAGGCCAGATCCATCGTGATGTAACTGGGAGCTGAATGTCAGAGGAAAAAGTAGGCTCCATTTCAGTTCAATCGCAAGGGCACCACCTCCGTCCTTCCTCTGAGCCCAGGCGGTGTGATCTTGAGACAAAGAGGAGTGTCCCCCCCTGGTGGGTGGGATCCAGCAGAAGGGGTCCCGCTCAAACACCCTTTAGCCCCTGCAAGAGTCCCGACAGTGCAGCAAAGGCAGGTCTGGGGCTGAGTTCAGTGGCTCCCAGTAAAACCACTAACTGAATCACAAGCAAAGAACAAAACCAGAAACAAGCAACTGCAGAACCACTATGATAGCAAAAGGGCACCCGTGGTTTTCTGTTGTGAGGCTGACAATTACTTTATTGCACTGACATAAGACTTCTGCTCACTGTCTGATCTGTACTTCCCTTCTCTCCATCCATCTTTCTTCCCTTCCTATTCCTTCCTTCCTCCTCCCTTCCTTCCTCCATTCCTTCCTTCCTAAATAGTTTATTTCATTCCATTATGTCTTGTAAGTGTCATTTCCTTAACTGTAGGAGACCCAGGTTGGATCCTTGGGTTGGGAAGATCCCCTGGAGGAAGGAATGGCAACCCAATCCAGTGTTCTTGCCCGGAAAATTCCATGGACAGAGGAGCCTGGTGGGCTAGAGTCCACAGGGTCACAAAGAGTCAGACAGTACTGAGCAACCAACACTTTCACTTTCATAAAAGTTATTAGTTTTGTGTGTTGATTTTACAATATGTTACTTATAAATTATCTTTTGCTAGTGAACTTCTATAAATTCCTCTGGGTTTCTCTCATACATAATTATATCATCTGCAAGTAAGAGTGACTTTAGCTTTCTCTCATATAAGTGTGTGATTATACTGTTTCATACTTCCACACAAAGCTAAAGAAAAGGGGATGTACAGCATATTAGTATCTGAACTGGAAAATATATAACAATGAGAAATTATCTGAGATTAACAATGGCAAAACTATAATCAAAATGAAATTATTGAAAGAAAATTTCTTACATATATATAAATTCTACAGGTATTGTTAAATGCTGTCATTTTCTATCATACTGAGTGTTTTAACTTGAAAAAATAATATGTTTTGATTTTGCAAAATGCATTTTTGGAAACTTTAGAAATGACCATATGATTTCTCCTTAACTGTATTAATATGAGATCTATAATACATTAAATTAAAGGAGTTAATTCTTAAGAGTAAAAAGTTATAAGCTAAAAGTTAAAGATTTCCTACTATTAAAGCACTCCTGCTTTCCTGAAACTTTGTTTTGAATTTCCTGTCTTACTCAAACGTGTGTGTTCAGTTCTCCCCACTTCTAGCCATGGTTTAACTTCGCAGTTTAAAAAGCTCTAGGAAGACTTTTTTGCTTTATATGTTGATATCCATTCCAATTTTCAATATCTTTCATAATGACTGGGGATTGTTGATTTTGTTATTTTTCTTTGCGACACTGAAGTTCTGTCTGGAACCTAAGTCATTCCAAGTTTTTTTTTTTTCATTTTTTAATATAAATTTATTTAATTGGAGGCTAATTACTTTACAATATTGTATTGGTTTTGCCACGCAGCAACATGAATCCGCCATGGGTGTACATGTGTTCCCCATCTTGAACCCCTCTCCTACCTCCCTCCCCATATCATCCCTTTGGGTCATCCCAGTGCACCAGCCCCGAGCACCCTGTATCATGTATTGAACCTGGACTGGTGATTCGTTTCATATATGATGTTATCCAAATACACTGAAATGCTCTTCAGATACCATGCAGAACCACCTACGTGGGTTTAGAGTGTGGTTTCCAGCAATACAATCTGCCTTACTGGGTTGTGCTTTCTGTCTTCTCTATTCTTTTTGTATCCCTTGCCATGTTTCATGTTGAGACAAATAAGTGAGTCTCTTCTTATTATGTTTCTGACTCTCATGTCCGCATTATGAACAATGCTGCTGCTTTATCTGGGTGTAGCTCGTAATGACTGCTAGCTCTGTACTGGTGGTTGTATCCCTCAGCATCATGAAGTGCTAACCCTCTTTGCTATTAAATGCTCCATCTGAGTTTCTCTTCCTTCTTGCCAGCTTTTGTCTCATATCAAGGTGTGACACCTGCTTTGTTTTCATTTGCATTCACCTGGCACAACTATATTCGTATTTTACTTTTAATCTCTCTGGAATAATCTTATTTTCCTTTTGTAAGCATTGTATTATATTACCAACACCAGAAATGAAAGAGAAAATTTTACTACAGGTTTAATAAACCTGTTAAGGGGAAAAGATGACATTCCGAACAAGTTAATGTCAACAGATAAGGCAACTTAGATAAAAGGGACACATTCATAGAAGAGTAAAATTAACCAAAGCTGAGTGCAGACGAAACAGCAAGTGTAAATAGCCCTATGCCAGTTAAGCCAATTATCAAAAAACCCTCCCACAGAGAAAGCTTCAGGCCCAGGTGGGTTTACCGTGAATTCTCTTAGAGAGCAATAACGCCATCTTACACGTTTCAAACAGAGCAGAAGGGAGCACGTCCCAATATGACAGAAAAGGAAAATTTAAGAAGCATATTTCTCGTGAACACTGACCTAAAAACCAAAATTACTCATGGGCATAGATGCAAATAACATTAATGATTTATTACCAATCTAAATCCACCAATAGATAGAAAGATGACATACCATAGTGGAGTTAATCCAGGTATACATTTAACTTTCTGAAATAAAACAATATGTTTTACTGTGATAGAGAATGAAGAGGGAAAGACACGCAATCATTTCAATAGATGCAAAATTTGACAAAATTTAACACCCATTAATGTTGAAAATAAGAATCTCAGGAATTTACTTAACCTGGTGAAGGTTGTCTATGAGCTAATCTCACATGTTATGTGAAATATGAGTTATTTCTCCCTAAGATCAGGAACAAGGAAGATATTCACTCTTACCACTTTTATTAGTCATTTACCAGTGGCCCTAGATGATATTACAATAAATAATGAAAAATACGCAAAGGGCATGAGTATTTGAATGGAAGAATTAACTCTATTTTCAGAGAATTTTTTTAAGCAGAGAGAAAATCTTAAATAATCCACAACAAACCTAGTAAACAAATCATTGAATTCAGAGGATTTCAGGATACCAGGTCAGTATAAAAAAGCCAATTGTATTTTTACATATAAGCACCAAAATTTGATAAATGAAACTAAAAAGAACATTTAATTTACAATGCATTCTAAAAAGACAAAATACTTGGGAATACATTTAGCAAAAGATGTGTAAGATCTTTATACTGAAAAATCATAAAATATTAATGAGAGAAATTAAAGACCTAAATAAATGGTGGACTTACCATGTTCAAGAGTTAGAAGAGAAGATTTTAAGATGTCAGTTCTCCACAAACTGATCTATAGGTTGATTAATGCCTTTCATATCAGAATCTCAGAAGTCTGCTTTGAAGAATGGATAAATCGATTGCAAAATCTATATGAAAGTGCAAAGGACAGAGACTATTCAAACACAGTCATGAAAAATAGCAACAAACATGGGGTACTCATTCTACCTGATGTCAGGACCCACCAGAGGTTACTGTGATCAAGACAGTGTGGAATGAACACACATACTGGCAAGAGGGTAAAGTCACAGAGCAGAGAACCCACCAGCAGGTGTGAACTTCAACAGACAACTGACTTTCAACAAACACACCCAACCGTGCAACAGGCAAAGTGACATCTCCTCAATAAATGGTGTTGGAACTATGCTATTTTCATGTGCCCCAAAGTAGACTTTACCTCCTGCACATCGTATTACACACAGAAATCAATTCTGAATGCATTATGGATGTAAACAAGGAAGTATAAATCTTTAGAAAATCTCCACAAGAGGGGTGAATTCCCTAGACAGATCTCCCAAACAATAACCGTAGAAGAGTTAAATAATAAGCTAGCTGTCATCAAAAATTTTTAATCTCTTCCAAAAGACATCATTAAGGAAAGGGAAAGGAGGGTCCGTAGTGGGAATGAGTGTTCACAGCATAGATATTTGAAAAGACAGTGGCACCCAGCATGGACACTGGTCTGCTATAACTCAGTAACAAATCTTCAAGCAGCCCATAAACACAGGTATAGTGTGGCATGAGGCCCTTTCCACAGGAAGACGAGCAGGTGAAACTCAGGAGAGTGTGTGGCCGCTGCAGTGGAGAAGCCTGGAATACCGAGGGTTGGTGGGGATGAGAAGCACCCAGAACTCGCATATTTTTGGATGGAGTGTAAAAATGTTAAAAGTATTTAAATAACACATAGCAGTTTCTTATAAAAATAAATATGCAGCCACTCTAGTGAGCAGTAATTCTGCTCCGGGGGTTTTTAAAGAGAAGTGAGAATGCAACTTCACGAAGAGACTTGTACAAGGATGTTCATGAGGCTCCATTTGTAATAAACAAAACCTGGAGACAGCTCAGGTGACCATTAATACAAGGATACATGAACAAACTGTGATATAGCCCTACATATGTTGGATAATTAGCAACTAAAAAAACCCTGATACATGAATCCCACAAACAAGCTGAGTGAATTACGCATTAATAGAAAAGATCATATATTGTAGGCAATACTTTCCATGTTGAAATAAAAAATCTGAATGTTTACTTTGATGGTGGTCCTGGAGGTGGGGCCTGGTGGACATGGGAGGAATGCTTCAGAAATGGGGATTACCAAATCGAGGCTATAAAATAACTAAATGTGAAGTATTTAAAGAGATAAATATCACCACAGAAAAGTGAGCAAGCATCCAGAGACAATTAAGGAGGTCTGAAAACACATGGGACAAATAGAAATGAAAATTACAAAGGCTGAATTTAAAAAGTCAATGAGCAAATTAAGAATAAGATCTGTTTCACATGAAGGGAGAATTCATGAATTACAAGATAAGTCTGAGAAATTACTCAGGATGTGTGACAGAGAGGAAATTGGAGAGAAATTAAGCGATATGAAGGCTTTAATGAGAGTATTTAACGTGAAATACAGACAGTTGCCAGGGGAAGCAGTGAGCCCAAGGGGACACAAGTGTCACCAGAACTGCAGAGGGACACTGATCATACGTGCAGAGAGCACAAGTACTATTTGGGAGAAGAAACAAAAGGAAACAGACATCCCACTAAGTTATAATGACACTCTGGGTAAAAGGAAAAATAAGGATCTTAAATACAGACAGAAAGGCACACTGTCTGCTAAGGAACTTCTCAAGTGCAAAGGTGGAAATCAGAAGACATGGAAAGTGCCTTCAGAGTGCTGAGAGAAAATACAGTAACTTAGGTCTGTGTATCCAGAAAAATATCTTCCAAGAAGAGTAAATGAGATATCTTCTGATAAACAGATACTGAGAGGGCTTTCCTCCAGCAGATCTACTCTAAAGCTGCAAACAGGCTCCAGAAATGAGAAAATCACAACCAGAAGGAAGGTCTGCTGTAGGAAAATGCACTTATTTTTAATAAATCTAAGCTAGCTACATCCAGGGAAATGACTTAAATTTTTATCTCAAGGTTTTAGAAAAAGGTTACTACGTACCATTTTTATAATAAGAAATAAGTAAGAAAAGTACAACCTGAGATTCTGGTTAGGTGCTCAAATACTTGTGCTCTGTTGAATTTTCTAAAGATATGCTGTCATGGCTTTGAATTTACTGTAGAAAAAAAAATAAAGTCTTCTGCATTTCTACTATTCATGAAGATGCTGAATATCACAGAAGAATAAATTTAAAATGTGTGTACTCAGTACCCATATGCAATACAAAATGAAAAGTTGAGGTGTTTGGGGGACTTAATTATTAAATTATTGATTCAAGGGTTATGTATGGGAATTTCTTAATAATTTAGCAAACTCATTCTAGTATTTTGTTGTTGCTGCTCAGTTCCAAATTGTGTCTGACTTTTTGTGATCTCATGGACTGCAGCAGGACAGGCTTCCCTGTCCTTTACTATCTCCCAGAGTTTGTTCAAACTCATGTCCATTGAGTCAGTGATGCCATCCAACCTTCTCATCCTCTGTCACCCCCTTCTCCTCCTGCCCTCAATCTTTCCCAGCATCAGGATCTTTCCCAGTGAGTCAGCTCTTCGTGTCAGGTGGCCAAAGTATAGGAGCTTCAGCTTCAGCATCTGTCCTTCCAATGAATAGTCAGGGTGGATTTCCTTTAGAATTGGCTGGTTTGATCTCCTTGCTGTCCAAGGGATTCTCAAGAGTCTTCTCCATCACCACAGTTCTAATATATCTGTCATCTAATATTAATCATCTAAAAACATTGAGTGAACAGTTTTGAGATTCTCAACCAGTAGCATGAATATCAAGCACTCATGATCTTCAAAGAGACTGTAACTAACAGAGGAACTTCTACAAATGTACACAGTATGATCTAGATTTTCATAAAATGACACACAGATCGTGATGAAACTTAAAATATACGAAGTCCATAGTCTAGGAGAGGAACACTCATGAGGAAGATTCGGGCACATTAGGGGAACTTTACCAGGCTATCCCAGAGCATCCATCCTTAAGATGTGTCATTTTAAGGATGCATTTGTTTTTGTTGTTTTATTCACCAAGAATAGTGGAGGGGGTTGCTGTTTCCTCCTCCAGGGAATCTTCCCCACCCAGGGATCGAACCCCAGTCTCCTGCAATGGCAGGAGGATTCTTTACCACTGAGCCCCTGAGAAGCTGCACGTTTCAGCTGTTCTAATACACATCTTCATAAATGATGCCATTGCAAACAAACCTGCACACAGATCGCAGCATGAGTCTCTGATTAGAAAGCTGATTCCTATTGCAAAAATAATGAGTAAAAGGATCTGAACTCTGAAAGAGCTCTGATGGACAATCCCAAAGCAATATACAGTGTTCTAACACATATATTCCCATAAGCGGTGCATGACAAGTCTCTTTTCACTGTGTTTTTGACAAAATTAGCATTCTAATTTAGATACATTTTGTTCCTTTTGATATGTAAAATATGGAATCTGGTCTATTTTTGCATTTTGCTGCTTATTGGTGATGTTGCACACATTTTATATATTTATTGAGCTTTTCCTCTTTAGATATTTGCATTTATTTTTACTTTCTGCTCTATTTTATTATTTATTTGTAAGAATCTTTATATGTTAAAGCTCTAAACTCTGCAGTTCTTGAAGCAAATAATTTTCTGAGTTTGTTGAGTTTGTGTGTGTGTGTGTGAGAGAGAGAGAGAGAAAGAGAGAGAGATAGAGGGGTTTAATATTGCTTTCCTTTCTTTGATTTGTTTCCTAAGAGAATTACGCATTGGCTAATGTTTAACTGGGTTTCTCTGATGACTCAGACAGGAAAGAATCTGCTTGCAGTGTGGGAGACCTGGATTTGATCCCTGGCTCAGGAAGATCCCCTGGAGGAAGGCATGGCAACCCACTCCACTATTCTTGCCTGGAGAATCCCCATGGAAAGAGGAGCCTGGTGGCTACAGTCCATGGGGTTGCACAGAGTTGGACACAACTGGGCAACTAAGCACACACACACTCAGTGTTTAACTGGCCAAATTTTAAAGGTATTTATTCGGAGAGGAGAGTTTTATTATGTTTACCCAGTGTTTAAGTTTGTTCTTTAGTTGTTGATTATTTAGTTAAGGGCCATAAATAGTTACATTAAAAATGGAAAGAGGAGCCTGGTGGCTACAGTCCATGGGGTTGCACAGAGTTGGACACAACTGGGCAACTAAGCACACACACACTCAGTGTTTAACTGGCCAAATTTTAAAGGTATTTATTCGGAGAGGAGAGTTTTATTATGTTTACCCAGTGTTTAAGTTTGTTCTTTAGTTGTTGATTATTTAGTTAAGGGCCATAAATAGTTACATTAAAAACATTGTTATATAGTGGTTTACCTGTATCTATTAATTTATTCAAAGATTCAGTGTGAGTATTTTTCATCACGTTACAAAAAGGCAAAGATTGAATCAATCTTTTCCTCCTTTTTTTTTTTTTTTGGATATGTGGAATGATTTACTGACAAAACCAGTTTATAAATTGCATCCACTGAAGATATATTTAGGAAGGGAACATTATGCATCAAAGTCTGTTTATTTTACCAGAACTTTGTGAATCTGTGAAGATAAAATCTCATGTTATCACTAGTTTGTTCTGTGTCTTCTTTCTAAGGAACCTATGTTCTCTCTGAGAAATTCAGGCAGCACTGTAGTGAAACTGAAAGTGACTCTGTGATCCTGTGGATTGTAGCCTGCTAAGCTCCTCTGTCCATGGGATTCTCCAGGCAAGAATCTGGAGTGGGTAGCCATTCCCTTCTCCAGGGAATCTTCCTGACCCAGAGAATGAACCCAGGTCTCATGAATTGTAGGCAGATTCTTTTTTTAAAATAGAAACTTATTTATTTTAATTGGAGGCTAATTACTTTACAATATAGTATTGGTTTTGCCATACATCAACATGAATCCACCACGGGTGTACACGTGTTCCCCATCTTCAACCCCCCTCTCACCTCCCTCCCCATACCATCCCTCTGGGTCATCCCAGTGCACCAGCCCCAAGCATCCTGTATTATGCATCGAACCTGGACTGGTGATTCGTTTCATATATGATATTATACATGTTTCGATGCCATTCTCCCAAATCATCCCACCCTCTCCCTCTCCCACAGAGTCCAAAAGCCTGTTCTATACATCTGTGTCTCTTTTGCTGTCTCACATACAGGGTTATCATTACCATCTTTCTAAATTCCATATATATGTGTTAGTATACTGTATTGGTGTTTTTCTTTCTGGCTTACTTCACTCTGTATAATTGGTTCCAGTTTCATCCATCTTATTAGAACTGATTCAAATGTATTCTTTTTAATGGCTGAGTAATACTCCATTGTGTATATATACCACAGCTTTCTTATCCATTCATCCGCTGATGGACATCTAGGTTGTTTCCATGTCCTGGCTATTATAAACAGTGCTGCAATGAACATTGGGGTACATGTGTCTCTTTCTATTCTGGTTTCCTCGGTGTGTATGCCCAGCAGTGGGATTGCTGGGTCATAAGGCAGTTCTATTTGCAATTTCTTAAGGAATCTCCACACTGTTCTCCATAGTGGCTGTACTAGTTTGCATTCCCACCAACAGTGTAAAAGGGTTCCCTTTTCTCCACACCCTCTCCAGCATTTATTGCTTGCAGACTTTTGGATCGCAGCCATTCTGACTGGTGTGAAGTGGTATCTCATTGTGGTCTTGATTTGCATTTCTCTGATAATGAGTGACGTTGAGCATCTTTTCATGTGTTTGTTAGCCATCCGTATGTCTTCTTTGGAGAAATGTCTATTTAGTTCTTTGGCCCATTTTTTGATTGGGTCGTTTATTTTTCTGGAATTGAGCTGTATAAGTTGCTTGTATATTTTTGAGATTAGTTGTTTGTCAGTTGCTTCATTTGCTATTATTTTCTCCCATTCAGAGGGTTGTCTTTTCACCTTGCTTATAGTTTCCTTTGTTGTGCAGAAGCTTTTAATTTTAATTAGATCCCATTTGTTTATATTTGCTTTTATTTCCAGTATTCTGGGAGGCGGATCATTGAGGATCCTGCTGTGATTTATGTCGGAGAGTGTTTTGCCTATGTTCTCCTCTAGGAGTTTTATAGTTTCTGGTCTTACATTTAGATCTTTAATCCATTTTGAGTTTATTTTTGTGTGTGGTGTTAGAAAGTGATCTAGTTTCATTCTTTTACAAGTGGTTGACCAGTTTTCCCAGCACCACTTGTTAAAGAGATTGTCTTTACTCCATTGTATATTCTTGCCTCCTTTGTCAAAGATAAGGTGTCCATATGTGTGTGGATTTATCTCTGGGCTTTCTATTTTGTTCCATTGATCTATATTTCTGTCTTTGTGCCAGTACCATACTGTCTTGATGACTGTGGCTTTGTAGTAGAGCCTGAAGTCAGGTAAGTTGATTCCTCCAGTTCCATTCTTCTTTCTCAAAATTGCTTTGGCTATTCGAGGTTTTTTGTATTTCCATACAAATCTTGAAATTATTTGTTCTAGTTCTGTGAAAAATACCGCTGGTAGCTTGATAGGGATTGCATTGAATCTGTAGATTGCTTTGGGTAATATATTCATTTTCACTATATTGATTCTTCCAATCCATGAACATGGTATATTTCTCCATCTATTAGTGTCCTCTTTGATTTCTTTCATCAGTGTTTTATAGTTTTCTATATATAGGTCTTTAGTTTCTTTAGGTAGATATATTCCTAAGTATTTTATTCTTTTCATTGCAATGGTGAATGGAATTCTTTCCTTAATTTCTCTTTCTATTTTCTCATTATTAGTGTATAGGAATGCAAGGGATTTCTGTGTGTTGATTTTATATCCTGCAACTTTACTATATTCATTGATTAGTTCTAGTAATTTTCTGGTGGAGTCTTTAGGGTTCTCTATGTAGAGGATCATGTCATCTGCAAACAGTGAGAGTTTTACTTCTTCTTTTCCAATTTGGATTCCTTTAATTTCTTTTTCTGCTCTGATTGCTGTGGCCAAAACTTCCAAAATTTGTTGAAAAGTAGCAGTGAAAGTGGGCGCCCTTGTCTTGTTCCTGACTTTAGGGGAAATTGTAGGCATATTCTTTACTGTTTGAGCCACCAGGGCAGAGAAGCTGTGCCCTGAGAAATTCAGGCAGCACCATGGACAGGGCACAAAATGACCAGGAGGTGATGTGAGGGATCAACACAGCCTGTGGTCAAAAAAATCCAAGGACTTCAAAAATTAGAAAGTGTCCAGAATCACAACTGAGATGTCTTTAACATCTTGGGTAATTATTATGTCAAAAACGGCAAGGCAAAAGGCACAAACTGTTTTGAGATTTCAGAGAAGTGTTGCTTTGAAGCTAATCTAAGGTCTGCAAGGAGAGGCTTAGAAGACCTATATAAACCTGAGGAGGAGGAGATTCTTAAGATGGTGAGACCCTAACACTTAGAACCTTTAGCAACATGTGTTATATAGAATCAGCACAGATAAATAACATTGTTCACACCTGGTCATCCTGCCTTCTGGGGAGCTGATACTTTAGTGAACAAAGACACACAGAGATAATCATAACATAACTCATCAGTCTGGTTGTTAGAGGAATTTCAAAAAGCTAGCCAGAGCCTAGAGAAGACAGCTTCTCTGCATTTACGGAGCTGTGCATGTAACAAGGGAGTTGGCTTCTGAGGCAAAGAAGAAGACTGGCTGTGTGGCTAGTGGAGACAGGGATGGAGCCAGACGTTCGTTGGGCCCGGGGGGGTGGGTGTGAGCCCAGGGTGTGTATGTGTGTGTGAGTGTGTGTGCACATGTATCTATGTATGTCTGCATTTGTGTGTCCATGCAAGTATGTGTGCACACATAATGTGCATGTATGAGCGTGTATTCATGAGTGCTTGTATGCATATGCGCATGTGTTCATATGCACATGAATGCATGTGTATGTGTGAATGCATGCATATGTGTGCATGCACAGTTATGAGGCGAGCTGTGAGGGAGTAAGACCCCAGGGGAAAAACAGAGCAACCATAAGATCCTGCAATCCCACTCCTGGAATCTATCTGGAGAAAATTCAAATTTGAAAAGCTAGGTAGGTAGGTTTAGTTGCTCAGTCATGACTGACTTTTTGTGACCCCATAAACTGTAGCCCACCACGCTCCTCTGTTCATGGGATTCTCCAAGCAAGAACACTGGGTTGGGATTGACATTCACTTCTCCAGGGGATCTTCCCAACCTGGGGATGGAACCTGGGTCCCCTGCATTGCAGGCAGATTCTTTACCAACTGAGCCACCTTGAAAAGACAGATGCACCCCAATGTCACTGCAGCAACAGTGAACATTTACAATAGTCAGGACATGGGAACAACCTAAATGTCCACTCACAGGTGAATGAATAAAGAAGAAGATATGGTACATACATGCATTGGAATATGACTCTGTCATAAAAAAGAATGAAATAATGTCATTTGTAGTTGTAAGGATAGACCTAGAGATTATCGTATTAAGTGAAGTAAGTCAGGAAGAGAAATACTATCTGACATACCTTATATGTAGAATTTAAAATATGACACAAATGAGCTTATTTTTGAATCACTTTGCTGTACACCTGAAACAAAGGAGAAAGAACCTGGGCGAGGGTGGGTCTGCCGCACCATACAGAGCAGGGAGTCTTCAAAAGTTCCCAGGTCACATGAGCAGGAGTACAGTTTATGTTTTGGAAAAAGGCAGAGAACTACTGTTCTTCAGGGAGAAATACATGCACAGATGTCCTTCCAAACATGAAGTGTAGAATGGAGTGAACTTATAAATGTAGCTGCCATTTGGAAATTATGGGAGAAATTCACTCACTGCACTTTCCCTCTTAAGTCTTAGAGTTAGTCCTCAGCAGGTAAGATAAAAATTAATGTATTTTGTGAAAACCCACTGAAACTCTACTGTGATGCTTTCATATGATAAGCTTTAGCCATCTGTTTCAAGTTTTCATTTTCTTAATATTTAATCTGTGCTTAGAAATTAATTTATATCACAAAAAGTGACAAAGCTTCTCACTAATTCATGACTCAGTTTAACAAGATAACGGTTGAATAGATGAACTTCTGGCCTTTTTTCATAGTGGTTAGACTTCAGCAGACACATTTTTTCAATCTAATATTAATGAAAATTAAAATGACCCTCAGTGTTACTTTTTACCAGTATCTACAGTTCTGTGATTTCACTGTATTCATAGAATGAATATTAGAAAAATCTTATGTTAAACTTTACAGATAATTCAATAGATGTGTTAACCATAGAAACATTTCAGATTAACAAGAATACAAAAGAAACTGTTGTCTTCCTATGTTTATGATGCCACGTTCCTTGTAACTGTCCCTACCTCAGCTCTCAGCTCAGCAGGAGAGGGTAAGCCCTACTGCAGTAAGAGATCCTGTGCGCAGAATGTGGGGCAAGACTACAGCCTCTGCCTGGAGAAGACACAGCATGTGGAGAGCGCTGGCCCTGTAGGCACCCAGCCAGCAGCAATGCTCAATGTCCAGCCCTCTGGCAGTAGGAACTGTGCTTAGCTCTGAGTGCGGCACCGTTCCCAGGTGAGGGGAGTCACACAGGGGCAGCAGGACAACTACTGCTGCTCAACAGGGAGCAGCCATTGGCCTTACCACAGCCGTGCCCGCTGCAGATATGGGGTGCCTTCCCTGCTGGGGATACCCTAAGCTGTGGCAACAGCTGAGGCCAAAATGGCCTGACTAGCAGAGCCAGTAATTCACACAACTTTACCTCCAACCTAAAGATGTGCTTCAGGGAGCAGCGTGTGCATAAGGGACCAAGGACCCAGAAGATGCTGCTCTCTGCTGGGACACCCTTCCTCATGGCTGCACTGGGCAGCGGCAGGACCACCTGCTGGCTATTGAGCTTGGCAGACTTGTTTCTTCAATTGTTTTTCCAGTTTTTAGAACCTAGGAAATTCTAGGGGAAAACACACAAATGATAAATTTGAAAGGTCATATGGAAGCACATTTGGGGACAAGTGTCACAGAAGGATGGTCCTGAACGTGATGCTATAATGCAACAAGGGAAGCACCTCCCTTTGCTGGTGCTCAGCAAGATTTGCACACTACTTACAAGGGTGTGATATTCTCCCAATTTAGTTAAAATATGATTTAGCACATCTCCTGTGTTAAAGTAGTGTGCTGGAAATGGGAAGGTAAGCATATTTTTAGACTCACATTAGTTGAGAATTTTTTATATTGGGAAATAAGCTCTGTGCACTGAAGGGATGTAAGAAACAAATCGCCAGTCTATGTTCGATGCAGGATGTAGGATGCTTGGGGCTGGTGTATGGGGATGATCCGGAGGGATGATGTGGGGTGGGAGGTGGGAGG
>SJYX01015338.1:151710-167852 GCA_006410675.1 Oreotragus oreotragus | reverse complement strand
AAAAAAAAAAAAGCTTCACAAATATTTTGTAAATAAAGTTAGTTGAGATAAAAAAAAGAATTGAGTGATATTTTAGCCCCCAAATGTTAACTATTCTTGCATTCCAGAAATCAATATGATTTTATGATGAAATATTATTTATATATGCATATACACACATATGGGGAAGGCAATGGCACCCCACCCCAGTACTCTTGCCTGGAAAATCCAATGGACGGAGTAGCCTGGTGGGCTGCAGTCCATGGGGTTAACAGTCGGACAGACTGAGGGACTTCACTTTCACTTTTCACTTTCATGTACTGGAGAAGGAAATGGCAACCCACTCCAGTATTCTTGCCTGGAGAATCCCAGGGATGGGGGAGCCTGATGGGCTGCCATCTATGGGGTCACACAGAGTCGGACACGACTGAAGTGACTTAGCAGCAGTAGCAGCAACTATTTCTAAGTTCCTCCATGCTAACATTCTCCATGCTCTATCCTTTGTTCTTTCATGCCATTAAGTGATTAAAATGATTTCACTCACTCCCAAGAACTGAAGACCATCTCCCAAGTCTACACCTCCACCCAAAACCTTTCTCATAAATACTAGTCCTGTTTAACTCCCTGCCTACCAGTATATTGCCTTCCCAGGTGGTGCTTGTGGTAAAGAATCTGTCTGCCAATGCAGGAGACATACGAGATGTGGGTTCGATCCTTGGGTTGGGAAGATCTCCTGGAGAAGGAAATGGCAACCCACTCCAGTGTTCTTGCCTGGAGAATCCCATGGATGGAGGAACCTGGTGGGCTACAGTCCATGGGGTCGCAAAGAGTTGGACACGACTGAGCGACTTCACTTCTCTTAAGGACTCAGGTGCTCCTTTGTACTTACTCTGCTGTATGGAAACTATAATACCTATTAATGCCCCTGAGTTCCTGGAAATGAACTAGCTGCATTACTTGAGAAACAGTGCTAACATGACAGCTCTCATCTTTGCTGCAGTTTTTCCAGACAAAAGAAAATGCAAATAAAATTGTTTTTCTCTCAGCTTATAAACTAAGAGCTGTGTGCATGTGGAGAAAACCAGGGCAGTACTTTATAGTGAAGGAATTGGGCTGAATGCTCCATCTGGGTCATGGAGCAGCAGTCCATTTGCCTGCCTCTTGGGTTAAGTAAAGCAAAAGAGTGGAGTGAAGTCAGACTTTTGGAAGCCTAGGATGTATGTGTCATGCCAAATAGCCCTCCACAGCTGGCACCCCTCCCTTCTTCCTGTCTTTATCCATCTTAGAATAGAAGGTTAAAGAAACATGTCTCTGACTTCAGGGGTTGCCGTTTTTTGTTTTTTGTTTTTTTTTAGCAAACATTCTTTGAGGACCAGTTGCTGCTAGGCTCTGTGGTAGGCACAGGAAACCCAGCAGAGAGAGAGGGGACAAGCAAGAGCTGCCATATTAGGCAGTATATGATACATGCTCAAAGTGGAGTGCCTGGGAGAATCAGTCTCTTACCTGATCCCAAGGAAGGAATAAGTAATTCTTCCTGGGTTTTGTGTTTCTCTCCCAGAGCTTGTTAAAGCATTTAAGAGTTCAAAAGGTATTGCTGGGTGGGACAGATGGGGGCTCTAATGGAGAAGAATAGTATCTCTGTGTATTTTATTGGAAGAGTGTGTTTGAAGAAAAGTAAGAAGAAGATAAGAAAAAGCATTTTTTTTTTCATAAAGAATTAGCCTACAACTCAATTCAAGCCTACTCATAACTGCTCATATTCAGATGTCCTGCCTAGTTATCTGTGTTATGCCTCTTCTTTGTCCCTCCCTCAACCCAAGTCCATTTGTTCACACCCAGATGTAACACATCAGTTTCTAAGAAAGGTGCAAGTTTTATTCTCTGCTATCAGGGTTAGAAGGAGACATTCTGGGAATACTTATAGGTCTGTTCTCTTAATTTCCCTGGAATATCTTGAAACAATGAAGCTTTCCTTTGTACATTTCAGTCTATGAAATTGCTACCTTTACAGTATGTTATTTTAATTGTACGATGCTATGAATGTCATGTCTGAATATTATTTCTAATTCCATTAAGTGTTGCAGGGTATTTATATTTCTTAGGGTGAATATCAGAAAGATACTGTGAATCTGCGAAGACAAGTCTCTCTTGCTGAAATGATCTTTCTTGTTTATACATAAGCTTCTAGTACCATCCTACCCCCTCTCATTACTGTTTATAGAAACGATAGCATTGCAGTTGGTGTCACTGATTGCCCACGTTGCTGCTTCAATGAAGCCAGCTGGGATTCGATTGCATGGTCTTTAAATAAAACTTAGTGGCACAAAATGAATCTCTTTTTTGAGGGGAGAGGGGTACTTGCTAGCTGGATCATTCTCTAAAGCACTAATTATTTGCTTAACTTGGAGGAACTTGAGAATCAGTGAATCGCTGTGTTGGCTCAGTATCTGACCTTGGCACTGAGGAACATGTGGGTAGACAACATTGATAAAGTCTTTATAAAGCCATTCTCAAAACGAGAGTGATGAACCACTTATCCCCTGCCCATCTTAGCACTCCGTAAGTAACTCAGACTGGAGGTAGTGAACGTGCCTTTGATTCCAGCTATCCAAAGTCTGGAGCCAGGTTAATAACTGGGAATTCCAGGCAGTAGTGTTTTGTGCCAACCTGGTGCAAGGGGATGGCCTGGAAATTGTGAAAAACAACGTGAAAGGTTGGTGGTATAGTTTCTTAAACTGCCATGGTATGAACAATGAATATCAATCACTAGTTTTGGCCTTTGGCTTCTAGACACCAATACAGTTTAGGCAGAATGACATTTTTCTTTATAGTTATATAATACAGATTAGAGAACCAAGCTTTATCCAGGTGAAGATTTATATGTCTATGTAAATTTATTTTCTCCTGAAAAAATTTAAATTTATAAATGTATCTCTATTCAAAATATCTGTGCACTTATGCAAGTGTGTGTGTGTGTGTGTGTGTGTGTGTGCATTCAAAATTGTTAATGGCAGTTACCTTTAGGGAGTTTGATGGCAGAGACTTGCTTTTTGCTTTACATATTTCTATATTATTTGAATTTTAATGGAAATATGTTCCTTTTATAATTAAAAACTATATAGTGATACATGTTTTAGATTATGCAGTTTTCTTCTCATAGCAGGAAACTGAAAATGTAGTCTCTGTAGAATAAGAAAGTCACTTACACAACTATAACCTTGATATAACCCCTTCCCTTCTTGGTGTGTGAGTTTTAAAAACACAAGTTAGTACACACAAGTTATATGCCTTGCTTGTTTCTTTCCGCATGAACTTAAACAGTTATTCTAAATATGGAAAGAAATACTCATATCTAAATATTTGGAAAATATTGTTTTCTAAGAGGAATTACAAGAAGCTGTTAATAGCAGTAGTGAAGCAGTAGGCGAGAGATACTTTTGGGACGGTGGGAAAGGAGAATTCTCTTGAACTTTGTGCATTTCTACATTGCTTCTAATCGTTTGTGTGTGTTAGTCGCTCAGTCGTGTCTGACTCTTTGTGACCCCGTGGACTGTACCTTGCCTGGATCCTCTGTCCATGGGATTCTCCAGGCAAGAAAACTGGAATGGGCTGCCATCTCCTTCCCCACATCTCCTGTGTCTCTTGCGTTGGCAGGCAGATCCTTTGCCACTGTGCCGCCCAGATCCCAACATTTACCTGTAAAGTCAGGCCTGGGTCCTGAGCTACTTGTGCCTACCTGGCAGCTCAGAAGGTGTCCAGCCTGTGAGCGGGTAGATCCCACAACAGGCTAAGCTTCACTGGCCCCATTTTTTTCTCTCAGCAATCAGATAAGCTTTTCCTCTTCCTTGGAATGGAGTGAGAAGGGTAGATGGAAGGGCATAGACTCTCTTCCCATTTGTTGGAGAAGGCCAAAAAACCTTTTGTGGATCAAAAGTGAATGTGAAAAGTGGGAGCAAAAATTTACTCTCATAGCACGTAACTTTCAAAGACAGAACTATTTTTAAGGGTGTTGATATGTCCCTATATCCTTAAGTAACTTACACTTTTAACAGCCATATAGTATTTTCCTGGCTCTGTGTGGTAGTTCCCTGTGTCTCATATGTCTCAAAATGGTGCTTAACGATAGTTCTGAATTTATAGGGTTGGTCTAAAGATTAAATGCATTAGTATCTGTAAGGTTCTTAGCCTGTGAAATCCTGGGTACTCGACATTTAGTATTTCCTGTTCTTTTTTGTCTTTCCTTTCGTCCCTCTCCTGGTATTATAAAATACCAAATGCATGCTGTTGGTCTGTGATTTATCCTGTCTTAGTCTTTCTCTGAATTAAGGTAAAAAAAAAATGTGTGCCATACTCAATCTTAGAATATATCTAAAATTTTGATCTGTATGTATAATTTTCTTTATTGTTCAAGATAGGCCTTTATTCTGGTAAAAAGCAATAGGAATCTGTATCTAGCCAATTTCACTTGCAAAGATTCCAGTTTGTTTTCTTAAAACTAGTAAATATCGTAATATGAACAGCATTAAGGAAAATTCTGGGTTTTATTTCATCCATAGAAACAAATGTAAAGTGATATTGCAGAGTAATTTGGCTATAACAGGTAATTTGGATGAGATTCTTTAAGCGACTTTTGATAACTGAATTTTTGGAATTGAATTCTTAATAGTTTATGTTGCTCAAGTTTTAACTCTATTGTGTTGGTAGATTATTTAGAAGATCAAACAGGAAGCAACTGAAAGTCACATTATGTTTTAATACTGTAGAATCAGTGTAACTGAAAAAAATTCCTGACCTCTTCAGCACTAAGTAAATTCATTTAAATTTATTTTCAAGTCCTGGAAGCTAGGTTCTTTCAGTGGATTGCTGGTTTTATAAAAAAATTATTATTATTCCTTTGTTGTATTTCTCTCACCAGGTAGTTTCTTGGAAGTATTGAGGAATATTTCCATGTTCCACAAACATGTCCTGGTATTCATTTGATATCTGTCAATATTCTTTACTCTGAACCACTGAGATGCAGGAGCTTTGTTACTCTTCTCTTCAAATTTTAAAGAAAACCAGACTTTGGGGCTTCAGAATAATTTACTGAATTCTTGAGGAAAGCAGAGGTATATAGCACTGCCAAGAATGGAAATCTATAGACTTATATTGACTATCACCACTCAGAAAGTCCATAGGCTGTGTCCTTCTTTGCGAGAGCTGTCTCGTCATCTCTGTTTAGCTCCTGTCCTATCTCTCAGTTCAGTTCAGTCGCTCAGTCGTGTCTGACCCTTTGCAGCCCCATGGGCTGCAGCACTCCAGGCTTCCCTGTCCATGACCAGCTCCTGGAGCTTGCTGAAACTCAGGTCCACCGAGTCGGTGATGCCATCTAATCCTCTGCATAATGGATATTCTTTGTTTTCCCCAGGACTAGGAACTACTCCTTCAGGTTTCAGAGAGAGAATAAGGGTATTCAGTTCAGTCCTCTTCNGGGCTGCCGTCTATGGGGTCACACAGAGTCGGACACGACTGAAGTGACTTAGCAGCCGCAGCAGCATACACACATATAACATTAAATTAACATAAAATATAAAATGTATTATACATATATATATGTGTTACTTTGTCAACATTTTAGTTTTTCTAATGAGTGATTATTGACTTTTAATATTCCTTTATTTTTTAGTCTTCAGTAGGAACTAGTTTCAAGATTAGGTTAAATTCATAAAAGAAATGCACTGGAGATGTTCTTTCTGCTCTTCCTGAGAAGATTTTCTATAAGACCCGAATGTCAATTTACTCAATATTTGGTAGAACGTTTTGTGTAAATCTCACCACTCCTACCAGTTTGCACTGGTGGAAGGGACAACTCGAAGTTTTATACTAATTGAGACAAAGAAATCAAATTTCAGTAAA
This sequence comes from Oreotragus oreotragus, assembly GCA_006410675.1. Classification (NCBI taxonomy): domain Eukaryota; kingdom Metazoa; phylum Chordata; class Mammalia; order Artiodactyla; family Bovidae; genus Oreotragus; species Oreotragus oreotragus. The sequence goes on along the minus strand of SJYX01015338.1, from coordinate 161,978 downwards.
CCCACACATGAATAATTCACTGGATAAAGTTATTTCTCTGCCCTCATTCTTGGTAATGGGGCATGCAATTTAATGCTCCTTGTGCTATGATGGTCTATCCACTGAGGATCATGTCTTAACCTTGCTGGGTAAGTTACTTTAAAGATTCTTCATCAAAATGTACTCATTAGCCAGGAATTGCTCAGATATAATTCCTATCACTTTTTTTTTTCACAACTTTATTTGAGTATAATTGACATGCATTTATCTACATATTTTAAAACACAGAATTTTGATGAGTTTGGACAAATGTATATAACCAAGAAACTATTACTGAAATCAAGATAATGCACAAATACACACCTCTCCAAAATTTCTTGTTTCCCCAACCCTGTATCCCCAGGTAACAATTTCTATTATTTCTTCCAATTTGCTCACTCATAATTTTGTTAAATATTTTCTTTTCTTTTTGTCAGGACAGACTCAACTGTGCATAACACAGATTTTACTTTGAGAATCAGTGACCCTGGGGAGGGCTTCTTCTGCAAGGTCTTCCTGTTTCCCACATTTCTGTTTCACTCTTCTAACGTGCAATCTAAAAATGGGTGAACATTCACTGCCTAACTGACTGCTTGTTCCAAACTGCAGAGCATGGTGATGCCATGCAGCATCTGTTCTCTCTGACAAGGCTCTAGTAAGTAAGGTTGACTTACTAGACGTTGACGGTCTGGTTGGCAGATGTTAGCATAAAACCCCAAAAGTATAATAATTGGAGAATTAGCTGATGGCTATTTCAGTATGTCAGAAAAAGGCAATATGATGTTTCTAATATAAGTTGATTTGTCTTCTCAGAAGTAAAAACAGAGTAAGATAGCCTGATGTTTTTCTTTGAAGATTTTTCAAATAGAAGTTTCACATATTCAGTTCTGTTCAGTTCAGTCACTCAGTCGTGTCTGACTCTTTGTGACCCCATGAATCGCAGCACGCCAGGCCTTCCTGTCCATCACCAACTCCCAGAGTTCACTCACACTCATGACCATTGAATCGGTGATGCCATTCAGCCATCTCATCCTCTGTTGTCCCCTTCTCCTGCCTCCAATCCCTCCCAGCATCAGTCTTTTCCAATGAGTCAACTCTTCTCATGAGGTGGCCAAAGTACTGGAGTTTCAGCTTTAGCATCATTCCTTCCAAAGAAAACTGGAGTGGGCTGCCATTTCCTTCTCCAGGGGATCTTCCCGACCCAGGGATTGAACCCAGGTCTCCTGTGTTGCAGGCAGATGGTTTACCCTCTAAGCCACCAGGGAAGTCCCGATATAATTAGGATCAAATATCAAATAGTGGATTCTGGGTTGATCAGTCCTGGATCTTGGTAACTAGCTATTCCACCGTGTTGATTTTTTCAGAGAACTTCACAGGCCTGGCTTTTTCAAATATTCTGAACATTCTTTTGGAAGTGACTTGGTTGGTTATAAAACACCAAAACCAGTGTTGTTTATCCCAAGGCATGTCTCATAGTCCCAAGTCATTTTCTACTATTTGTGCTCATTTTTTAAGTGAAAATATGTTATAGTACTAAGCACTCCGGTGAAGCAGCAATAGAACCCAGGCTGGTGTTCAGAACATCCTCCTTAGAAAGTTATAGGAATCTGGAGTCAGACCTGAAGAAGGACATGGGGGCAGAGAGGATGAAAGAGGGAGAGACCGTGCAGGAACAAAGGGTGGGAGAGAAGCAATGCACGGGGGCCACACACAGGCAAGGAGGAGACAAGCAGTGAGACCCTCTTACTGGGTTAAACTGAATAGGAGCAGGACATCTTTTAATGAAGTTCATTTATGAAAATTAATCCTTTAATTCAGGAAGAATGGAAGAAATATTCTGGAAACCATTCTTAATCTTGGCTTTTCCTAATTATGCAGTGACCTAGAATCCTACAGCATCAAGCTGAACATACAAAAGCTTATATCTACTTTAAATAAAATGAAAAGACTTAGATTAGTATAGCATTTGGAGTCAGAAGTGGGATGCTTACTATTTATGAGTAAGCACTTGTATCCCACTCCTTTGCCGATAAGCAAATATCATGATATCACATATGCTACATATTTAAAATAAACTACAAATGAAAAAAAAAAACAAAACAGATTCACAGACAGAGAACAAACGCATGGTTACCAAAGGGGCAAGTGTGGGAGGATAAATTATGAGTTTGGGGTTAGCAGATACACACTACTATATATAAAATAGATAAGGGGCTATATTTAGCATCTTGGAATAAATTATGGTGGAAAAGAATCTGAAAAAGTATATGTATACACTTTTGTATGTATGTACACGTGGGCTTCCCAGGTGGTACTGGTGGTAAAGAACCCTCCTGCCAATACAGGAGACATAAGAGATGCAGGTTCAATTTCTGGGTCAGGAAGATCCCCTGGAGGAGGGCATGGCAACCCACTCCATATTCCTGCCTGGAGAATCCCATGGACAGAGGTGCCTGGCGGGCTATGGTCCATGGGGTCACAAAGAATTAGACATGACTGAAGTGGCTTAGCACCCACGAACACATATATATGCATATCCATATGAATCACTTTGGTGTACCCCAGAAACTTAACACATTATAAATTAACTATATTTCAATAAAGTGAATATATCCACTTTTCCCCATCATACTATAAGGGTTTCCAGTGAAGATAGGTGACTTGAATTCCATTTTGCTGATGATGAATGTAATTATTTTAGTGTGTCTTGCTATGAAGTGAAATTTTCTGCTTTGAGAGAGAAAAACTGGCAATCTATGTAACATAATCACAGAGGAGGGCATGGCAACCCACTCCATATTCCTGCCTGGAGAATCCCATGGACAGAGGTGCCTGGCGGGCTATGGTCCATGGGGTCACAAAGAATTAGACATGACTGAAGTGGCTTAGCACCCATGAACACATATATATGCATATCTATATGAATCACTTTGGTGTACCCCAGAAACTTAACACATTATAAATTAACTATATTTCAATAAAGTGAATATATCCACTTTTCCCCATCATACTATAAGGGCTTCCAGTGAAGATAGGTGACTTGAATTCCATTTTGCTGATGATGAATGTAATTATTTTAGTGTGTCTTGCTATGAAGTGAAATTTTCTGCTTTGAGAGAGAAAAACTGGCAATCTATGTAACATAATCACATATAGAAATGTAAGAAGAAATTATTTTAGGGATTGTTCATGCTTGGTTCCGTTCTTGCTTACAGTGCACACACACATATTTATTGAATTCAAAAGTCGATAATCAGTAGTCTTTTGTTTCCCAATCAGATTTACCAATAAATTGCTTCTTTTTTCTCCCCTCTCCTTTTGCCCATAGCTTCTTATCCTTGACAGAGCTCAACCCCTTCTTCATATCTCTTTGTAATCTAGTTATCAGTATTCTGACCCCCTTTTTATTTTTCTTTGTAATGGGCTAGTTCTATTTTTCTCAACATTTCTGTGTCATGTGAAAATGTTTATCTTGAATGAGTGTATGACTGAAAGATGCTTTTTACATTAATCTGATGTTATTTACCCACTTATCTTTGTTAAAATGGAAATTATTTATATTAATCTAGCCACAATATATTATATTTCTTTTTATTATACATTTTTGTTGCTCTCTTATGCCACCTTGATAACTGCTACTGATTAATAGAATGCTATTGTTTCTCATATCATAATCTTAAAAGTCCTAATCCTTTAAATTTTTATAAATACATTTAAACTTTTGTCTTTACCAACATGTATAGAATAGAAACATTTCTATGGCTCCCACTGATATAAATATGCCATTATTTCTCTCCAGAATTATGGAACAGGGGTCACTGAAAAGACTGGCCTTCGAAAAGAACAGAGGTAAGGAAGGTTTTAATTGTGGGCTTGGAAGATGATGGGGAAAAACACTACTCTGACGGATGATTTATCAGGGCAAGATTAAACAGCCCTGTCTTCATTCTGCTGCATTCACCCCACTGAGGCAGAGGCCAAACAAGTCACTGAGCTCTGTAGGGAGGGCTACAGTCCTTGCCATAAGTATCATCACTAATGAAAACAGCTGATTCCACATCACTCTTCTACTAGAAATCAGAGCAAAATTCCCTGCAGGCTCACTGCCCTTCATCGTGGCCATTTCATCACTTCCTGGATTGGCTGATGTATGAATCTTGCATTGTTGTTTCTTTCTCAAAGCCTTTTGGCCCTCACATGTGCACAGACCACACACATGTACACACATGCACACACTCTACCTTCTCAGTGCGTACAGACTCACTATTGATCTTTCTGAGCTTCTATAATGCGATATGCTTCAAGTTATTCATACTCTCACAGTCCACTGTGAAGCTTATGCCAACTGTAGGGCTGCAACAATATTATGTAATTTTGTGTGACATTAGGACTTATGTCCCATTATTTGTCCCAAGGCATCAAGCACAGGGCTCTGTATAGAACAGGTCCCTAATTAGTGTTTGGTAATCGACTGATCATGACTAATATGATCTACTGACCATGACTCCCTTTCTGGGAGGTGTGAGTATAACCACACTTGAGCGAAAGGGCAGAGCACGTCCTCTGGATGGTTTTCCTATGCCAGGTATGGGTTTACATTTTTTCTCAGCATCTTACATAACGAAGATGCCTGCTAAAAATACAAGTTTCAGATACTTGCATTGTTGTTTCTTTCTCAAAGCCTTTTGGCCCTCACATGTGCACAGACCACACACATGTACACACATGCACACACTCTACCTTCTCAGTGCGTACAGACTCACTATTGATCTTTCTGAGCTTCTATAATGCGATATGCTTCAAGTTATTCATACTCTCACAGTCCACTGTGAAGCTTATGCCAACTGTAGGGCTGCAACAATATTATGTAATTTTGTGTGACATTAGGACTTATGTCCCATTATTTGTCCCAAGGCATCAAGCACAGGGCTCTGTATAGAACAGGTCCCTAATTAGTGTTTGGTAATCGACTGATCATGACTAATATGATCTACTGACCATGACTCCCTTTCTGGGAGGTGTGAGTATAACCACACTTGAGCGAAAGGGCAGAGCACGTCCTCTGGATGGTTTTCCTATGCCAGGTATGGGTTTACATTTTTTCTCAGCATCTTACATAACGAAGATGCCTGCTAAAAATACAAGTTTCAGATTTTTTTTTCCACTTGGGTTGGAGCTGAATTGCTTTGCACATTCTTTGGAGAAAAGATTGAAATCCTGTTAGTTAGCATTATGAGTCAGCTGTCTATATTTATGACATCGATTTTATAGAGTGCATATATTTATTAGGAAATGGTACCTGGGGGAATAAGAGAATGAAGATGAATGTCTCAGATTGCCTCCACGTAATACCTGAGCAACTCACACATTCTACTAAATCAGTACAAAATCATGCAAGCATGCAAGTTAATTGTTTGGAATTTTGAGTGCAGAAAATCTGAAAGAATGAGTTTTTCATTTCTTTTTATTTTGCTCAGTGTAGATACCACAGAAATACTAAGAATGACATCACACCTTTAAACCAAATACATAAAACTGTTTGTGACTCTGACATTTTCCATCTCTCACACTATTTGTGGAGTGGTTCTACATTAGGCATCAGAATTCATTTTAGGGGAAAAATCATGCTTTGGAAAAATATTTTCTATCCCTAGGAAAGACCCTGGGCATTGGGGTGCCCCAAAATGGCAGGAAAAAGGAATCCTCTTGGCATGACGAGCCAGCTTGAATGTACTTAATGTTCTGCAGAAAGAAGGAAGAAGAGGGCAGGAGAGGAGGGCAGCTGGACCGTGAATGAAGCCAGCAAAACTACATGTGATGGGCTTTGCCTAAGGGCAGGCAAGCAGAGAAAGTGGAGTTGCCAGTATGAACTTGGTTCCTTGTAGGAACTGTGACCACTCTCGGATCCCCATGGCTGCCTGCACTTTCCTCCAAATGCTTTCTTCAGGTCAGCTCTAAGGACCACACAACACAGGTCTGGAAATGCTGGGGAATCTTGGAGAACATGAAGAAGTAAGAACTTGGGGTAGGGGCCTTTGTGTTTCCCTTGGCTGAGAAATGGGGGAGCCAGGCAATTCCTATGGCAGAGGACAACCTAAATTCAAGTTGCATTTACATGGTGACTGAATGCTAACTATATTATCCTATTTAAATATGTGACAGGTTTTCATATCAGTGTTTAATTAATTCAGTAAGTGCTTTCTATTGGAAAGGCACCATGGCAAGCTTTATGGAGATGTCAATGAGCTTGGAAGAGATACAATGCACCCACGGACAGAAACTAGAAAAGGAAGAATGCGACTGAGCTAAAATACAAGACAGTGCTATGAAAATATGAGAGAGTGATCACTTTTGGATAGAAATAGGGGAAATTTTCTTTGCAGAAGTTGAGACTAAAAGAAGAGAATAGGTTTGGTTTGTAGGGGAAAGGGATACAAATTAGCTAGGGAGTTGTGCAATGACTACACCAGAGCAATGTGACCTACAACAGTCATAATCAGCTGTCAGTGACATACCATCATTTAGGGTCCTGGAAACCGAGGACCCAGGACCTGAGGCCCTGCCTCCGCCTGTGCCCTCATCAACTTCTTTCCTGCACCCAGTTCACATTCTTCCTCAATTCCTATGATCCAGGCGCTTCGCTGGTGGTCCAGTGGCTAATAATGTGGCTTGCAATGCAGCGGACACCGGTGGGATCCCTGGCCCAGGAAAATCCCGCACGCCGTGGAGCAACTAAGGCCGTGCACCGCGACCACGGAGCCGATGTGCCGAGAGCCCGTGCTCTACAGCAGGAGCCGCCGCCGCGCTGGGCGGCCCGTGCAGCACGCCTGCGGAGCCGCGCCCCCACCACAACGAGAGAAAAGCCCGCAAGCAGCGGTGAGACCCAGCTCAGCCAAAAACGAATAAGTGCAAGTAAAAGACACTAAAACATTCATTCAGTCCTGCAACTTCGGCCTACAGAACTGTGAGTCAAAGGCTAGCAGAAGCTTGGATCTCAGTCCTCCCCAGGGCTCTCAAGGGCTGAAACCAGGTCTGCTCAAGGCCAGGGCTCCTCTGGGGGCTGGACCCCCCTTCCACCCCTCCCAGTGCCAGGTGAGGGTCCACCCTTCTTCTCTCTCTGGTGTCCATCTGTTTCCATCTCCATTTCCCCATAACCTCTGAATGTCTTGAATAGGTCTGAGCCCCTCATTCATGCAGCATCTCTCCTGTGGTTCCCTCCATCCTCCCTGCCCCCACCTTTCAGCCCCTGGATCCCTGATACATCCACCTGGAACAAGCTCCAGCCTGGGCCCGGCTTCCTTTCCCTTTCCAGGAAGGCCCTCTGCACTGTCCTGTCTGTGAGTTGGACCCTTCCTTACACATCTCTCACCCTCTCTCCCACCTGTCAGCACTTTGCATGTGCACACTGGCTCCTGATCGGCCTCTTCTCACAGCAGTGCTCCCTGAAGGGGGAGTTCAGTTCAGTTGCTCAGTCATATCCAGCTCTTTGTGACCCATGGACTGCAGCATGCCAGGCTTCCCTGTCCATCGCCAACTCCTGGAGCTTACTCAAACTTATGTCCATCGAGTTGGTGATGCCATTCAACCATCTCATCCTCTGTTGTTCCATTTTCCTCCTGCCTTCAATCTTTCCTTTCCAAAAAAAAAAAAAAAGACCTTTCAATCAGGGTCTTTTCCAATGAGTCAGTTCTTTGCATCAGGTGGCCAAAGTATTGGAGTTTCAACTTCAGCATCTACCCTTCCAATGAATATTCAGGGTTGATTTTCTTTAGGATTGACTGGTGGATCTCCTTGCAGTCCAAGGGACTCTCAAGAGTCTTCTCCAACACCACAGTTCAAAAGCATCAATTCTTTGGTGTTTAGCTTTCTTTACCATCCAACTCTCAAAATCCATACACGACTACTGGAGAAATCATAGCTTTGACGAGACAGACCTGTGTTGGCAAAGTAATGTCTCTGCTTTCTAATACACTGTCTAGTTTGTGGGGGAAGAGGGGGGCGAGTCCCTGGCTCTGTGTCCCGCTCTGGCTTTAGCACCTGGGACAGCTCCCAGCACCAGACTCTCTTCCTCAGTGTCTGTCTCTTGAACCACAGAGTCTTCTGAGCAAGCTCTTTGGAAACAGAGATGGATAGCAGCTCTTTCCCCAGTCTGCTGGGGTAGAGGGACAGCTTCATTCCTGGCCAGCTTGGACGTTTCTGAGTCTGAACTGACCTATCTGCCTTCCAGAATCCATCCCCAAGTCCCAAAACGTTTTGCTATTGATAGAATCAACTGAACAGTTTAACATTTTCATTGATACTTAAGCAAAAGATGCTCTGCACACCCAAATGATTTTTCTATCCATGATACAACTACTCTTTCCGTGTTTGAAGCTTGTAAATGAATATATACATTTATAAATCCTCTCATTATTCTAAACAATACACTGAAGGGTTAGGGCTGTACTAGAAATAAAGACATAACAGAAAAACAGTACGGTTATCATCCATCTGTACTTGCAAATGAATTTTCTTTGGGCATAATTGGTAAAGTATCATTTTCTGCCTGTATAACGCTTCCCCAAAACAAAATAGCTGTTTTCAGGAACTCACCTCTGGTTGCATTACATGTTTTTCCCAGTCCTCAGGGCTCTCTTTCCTGCTGAGGGGGGTGCCTTGGTGGCCTTGTGGAGTCTATTCCTTGTGAGCACAGGTGGAACCTGTGGTCACATGGCCTATAGCAAAGAGCATGATATCACAGCCCCTCCCACTGACAGCCAGCAAAACTCAGGGTCTCCGTCTCCACAGCTGCAAGGAGCTGACTTCTGCCAACAACCCCAAGGACCAGGGAGAAAAGCTCAAGTAGCAGGTGGGACTGCAGAGTATCTGATGTTTCTGTTGCAATTCCCTGAGACCCAATCATGGGATCTTTGAGACAATAAATACCTGTTACTTTTAGCTGCCAAGAAATTAGAAATTGTTACTCAGTGTTGGAAAATAATATGTTTGTTCCGATGTATTTTGAAAGGTCTGTTACTGCTTCTCCTTACTCGTTTTTGTAAGAAACCTCATGGATGAAGATCCTCATTTATTGTATAAAACTTACTTTTCTTTCTTCAGCACTAGAATAAAGAAAAGGTAAATGGAGGACCGGAGAAGGCATGGCAACCCACTCCAGTACTCTTGCCTGGAAAATCTCATGGGTAGAGGAGCCTGGCAGGCTATAGTCCATGGGGTCACTAAGAGTCAGACACGACCGAGTGACTTCACTTTCACTTTTCACTTTCATGCATTGGAGAAGGAAATGGCAACCCACTCTGGTGTTTTTGCCTGGACCATCCCAGGGATGGGGGAGCCTGGTGGGCTGCCATCTATGGGGTCGCACAGAGTCGGACACGACTGAGGCAACTTAGCAGCAGCAGCAGCAGCACAAACGGAGGACCAAAGTTTCACATTTGTAAAAATTCATTAGAAGGAACATGTATATTTCTTGTCTTTCACTTATAGGAGCTCTTAAATTTGCTACCTAGAAATATAGAAATGGCAACTCACTCCAGTATTCTTGCCTGAAGAATCCCGTGGACAGAGGAGCCTGGTGGGCTGCTGTCCATAGGGTCTCACAGAATTGGACATGACTGAAGTGACTTAGCATGCATGCATGCATTGGAGAAGGAAATGACAACCCACAACCCACTCCAGTGTTCTTGCCTGGAGAATCCCAGGGACGGGGGAGCCTGGTGGGCTGCCGTCTATGGGGTCACACAGAGTCGGGCATGACTGAAGTGACTTAGCAGCAGCAGCAAGATTACTTTTAGTCTCCTTAACTATAACTCTAATTACTACTGCAAGTTTACTTGAAAAGTCATGTTTTCCTTTTACATTTCTATGTTAAGTAGCTATATTATTTCATTTCTCAAATTAACTGCTTTTCCCCTTCTGATTTCTTAGCCCATGTGGGATTTGTTCCATTGATGCTCAAATAACTATACACACATACTGCTAAGTCGCTTCAGTTGTGTCCGACTCTGTACGACCCCATAGCTGTCTCTTATACACATCTTCCTTCTCTTCCACCAAAAGCAAAAACAAACAATAGCAACAAAAAGTTAAACACACAATGCCTGTTACCACAAATGTCAGGATCAAATACCTTTTTGTGATTTTAAAAATGTAGCAAAATAGATCTCATACTTGTCAACATTTCTATTTTATCTGAAATCTTAGTGCTTTTTACATGAATTGTTATAACATCAGCAAAAAAAAAAAAAAAA